>JAQFVV010000015.1:2936973-3536973 GCA_028023455.1 Epiperipatus broadwayi
ATCAGCTAAACCAAGACGTTCCTCCAACCGATTCCCTCCTTTTTATACTCGAGGTCCCGTTGTCGGACTTCTGCGCATGCTCATATCATGGTGTTTTGTGTTTATAATCTTATACAGTCTTTATCATTTTTCAATTACTAAGTTCTCATTTTTTTATCAAGTTTTCGGCCATGTTTAATTAGCTAAAATATTTTTCTTTTAGCTTATCTTTTTACTTGCTTTTGGAATTCTTTTGTTCTCTCTAATTCTACTTTTATTTCCAGTTAAGAAAAAAAAATATGAAAGAAAAATTCAACTTTCACTGTACGTTATTTTTAAAAAAATTATAGTCAATTAAAAATCTAAATCTACTTTTATTTTTTTAGCTTCTACCAAATGCCAATATATTTGCAACGTATATAAATAAACGTTACAATATATATATATGCAGTTGGTATGTTTCTAAAAATAGTTGAATAAATGAGTTATATTTATGAGGATCAACCACATGTAGAGTTATATCTTTGATGCATTAAAGGCATTGATATTTATTAATAGCAAGCAGTGCTTTCTCATAATACTTTGATTATAAATTTAACATTATAAAGTTAATCAGGGACTGTGCACATTTTAGGGATGTATGAATGTTAGTATCTGTTTCATATTTGTCTTTCTATATGTACTTATGAAGCATCAACTAAAAGATAATTTAGAGAAGAGACTATTAAAGAAATAGCATTTCTTTTTGCTTAAATTTCATTAAATAAGACTATAATTGTAGATAAAAATAAATTCAATTTAAATTAGAAAAATATAATTTGCATGAGTATTAATGGATATATATTTGTAAATATTTCTAATAATAATATGTTTGGTTGAAAGTAGAAAGAATGAGTAGTACAGATAATTATAAATTATTGTTTGCTTTTTTTATTTTTTTAAATAGTGTGTGATTTCACTTATTTTATATGAAAATTGTCAGGTCTTAATATCAAGCCCATGGTTTATTTAATCCAGGAATAACACGTGTAATCCTTGATTTATTCTAGTATTATAGATAGAGGGTAATGTATTGGTTACTTAAACTATTAAATATTATGAAGAAAATGTTTTAAATCAATCAATATATAAATAGGATGTACCCCTGAAATATTTCCCGATAGTATTTATCAATTGGCATTAACCCTGTAAGATGAAATTTGCATATAAATTAAAATAATAGGCCATATGTACCCTATAGTTTAAAACTAAGTCAAAAACTAAGTTTATATAACAACAGAGCTAAAAGATAGATTGGTATCACAAGTATCATTCTGTCTTTTTGTAGTTGATGATGTCACATAACTTAGTGGTAGATAGTTATTTCTGTTTCAATTTTACTATAATGGCAATAATATTGAAGTATCACCTAATAAGTTTGAAAATTTGTGAAAATGGCATTTTACTCATTATATTATAAGTTGGGCATTTTCCATCTTTTGGTTTCATTGCTAAATGTTTTTACAAAAATTAAAACTTTTTTATATTTTACCAAATACTTGTCAATTTTTAGTAATAACATAGATCACAATATTTTGAGTGACATTGTTCAAACTTTTTTTAAAGTTGTTCACCTGATTACTGATCTTTTGATTTATGAATTCTAAATTTAAGATGATGCTCTAACAAAGTATGGTATTGTGTCAAAAACAATATTCAGTAGCAATTTTATATACTTATTTATGAGGGTCCTTTTGATTCCTCATCTTTTTTTTAAGGACAAGATTAAGGAATCCTTTCCATATATTATGGATTATAACACAAGATTGATTTGTGTTAATATTTGTCATTATCATGTGAGCTTTTTTATTTAAATTTTCTTTTTTTTTTTAACGTAATCCTTTGTGCCTAAAATTCCTGAATTGTATTTTCCTAATTGAACATACGCACGAGTGCATTGTCTGTTACTTTAAACACATCTATTTTTTTTTTCTTTCTAATTATTAATTTGAGTTTTTCTAATAATTTTTTATTGGGCAATATATTCTTTCTTCCATATTCTAATATATTATTATTAATAGTTGAATGTATTTAGAAAGATCTAAATAAAGCTTGAATTTTTTAAAAACATTTGATAATTAATTAGATGATGAAAATGTATATATATATATTTTTTTCAGGAATTATCAAAATTGCCATTTAGTCAAATCGATTACATTGTCTGATAATCTAGTAATGGCAGCAAATTGTTTATATGTCACAGCAGAAGGGGTAAGAAAATTCTATAATTATATTGAGATATGTGTTATAATATGTATGTAATGCATTTTTTTATATTGATATATATTAAAGATTAAAATGTCATAGCACTATTTGATTATGAATAAATTAAATTAACAAACTTTTATAAAACTTCTAGAAACTTTTTATATGCAATGGTGATATTTTTTTATTACATTGTTGCAGTAATGATTATATATTATGTTTAAAACTTTAATATATATTAAATACCCATTTAAACTTTATGCTATTGTATATATGTGTAGGTGATTGCCATGAATCTGGTATATTGCTCTGAAAGTGCACTGGATTATTACTCTAATGCATTGATATCATGTGTTTATTTATTTATATATATATTGTGACCTTCTAAATGAACACAAGGTACAAATTTTAAGTAGATAACACTGTATCAGTAATAACTAATTGTGGTTAGCTAAAAATTTGAAGCATTTATAATTCGTCATGAATTAAAGATGTATTTTCGATTTGTTGGTTAATGTTGGTATAATATCTATGTATTGAATATGATTTGAAATTATTTTGTGCATGTTACGCGTATTTGTGCCTATTTTGTGTGATTAATTTATATAATTGTTAAATTAGTTAAATTTATAGTAGCTTGACTTGTATTTTTCCTGATTGGTTTTGGATGATGTAATATGCTAAAAGAGATGAAAGAATTGGGAATTTATCTATGAATGAATTTATTTTTTTCTTTATGTTTAGAATGAAATGTATTAAGTAGCTATGAGTATAGAAATCGTTAAGGATATATATTATATTGTCAGGGATGGAGAGAACTCTCCCTTAGTTTATTTAAATACTTATCTTTAAAGTAATATATATTATGGATACAACATTAAAACTATGCGCCTGAAAAAACCACAGTAGGGACCTCTGCAAATCTTTAACACAAGATTTATTTAAAAGACAAGAGCGGCGACAGTAGGGACCTCTGCAAATATTTAACACAAGATTTATTTAAAAGACAAGAGTGGCCGCTCTTGTCTTTTAAATAAATCTTGTGTTAAAGATTTGCAGAGGTCTCTACTGTCATTTTTTCAGGCACATAGTTTTAATATTGTATCCTTAATATATATTACTTTAAAGTAACAAGTATGCGCTTTATATATATAATTAAATACTTATCATGAGTGAATTATATTTCCTAGATTAAGCATTTGTGCATTATGATGATTATATTATATGAAGTGAAGCAGTATATTTCCATTGTTTTTGGTGATAAGACTGAGTCCACACCAATATTGAACCTCTGAGTAAGGTTAGGGAGTCACTATATTTTGTCGTTTAGATTAGTAGAATTAAGAAGGTCTTCTTGTCCCTCATGTGTCCATTTTGGAATGTTTTTCCATCGTATAATCATAGCTATGTGTAATATAGTTTGCAATTAAAATAAATGGTAGGATTAATTTCTTTTATGGAGTATCTAAAGCAGAAGTGCTAAAGTTGTTGGTTGGTCTATGGCATTATCCGTATTATGATATTTTATCTTAATTTCATGAGCAAACCAATAGGCTGTAGCTATGTTAATTATATTATAACAGGTAGCATAATACAGAAGCACACACGAAATACTATTGATTCTGGAGAGATGGAAGAAATTTATCACTGGATTTGTAAATCTTGGGTAGATATTTTAAATCATATCATACTAATTTATTTTAAATCATCAAATCCTCAAAATAATTCATCCTCATCTTCAATGAGTAAACAACAACAAAAAAAAGAAAGTGTAGCTAGTTAATAGAATTGTTTCAAGTGACTCATAAAGGACAGTGTGACCTCTCTAACTCATATGTTTAGATCCATATTGCATTGTTTAATTACTCCAGTATTGATTTGGTTGACGAAGGATATTAGAATTGGCTGATAGCATTTATATATATGAAGTAAGGATGTAAAGGTATTACTTCATTCTGTCAGTTCGTATTACAGGAGTGTGTAATAAAATAAAATTATGAGTTTTGGAATATAAAAAAGAAAAAGAGAAGAAAAATATAAATATCAGATATCAAGTCCTGCAAAGATATATTTGTAAATTTAGGAGTTATAATTGATAAATCTAGTCAATAGATTCTGAAACTCTGATCCTAATATAAACTGATTGTATTTATTTTGGTTACATAATGTAATAAATGTTTCATTTATTTTAAACTTTGTCGAAAGTTGTCTTAGTTTCCACACCTATATATCCAATATGATATAATTGCACTATTTCATGAATTTAAAAATGAACATGTTCGATCTGATGATATTTTTTTTTTTTTTATCCAAACATTATATGAAATGCTTAATTATTTGATGAACTTCTGGGAAAGTTTATGTACTTAGTTTTTCTTTGGATAATGATTTGAAATAAAAAGGTACCCTATTTCTTTCATTGTCTAACTATGTCGTTACCTTTTATGATGGTAATTGGTAGCTATTATATAGTATGAATTTTTAAATAAGTTATATAAAACCCTGAGATATTCCCTTATTGTTTCCAAGTATATATTAATTTAGTCATTTGATTTAAACTTATCATATAGCAACAGTTGATTAGTTCTATATTTTTGTTTTATTTAATTTAAACTTATTGTACAGTAAAAGTTAATTAATGCTATATTTTTGTTTTATTTAATTTAAATTTATTGTACAGTAAAAATTGATTAGTGCTATATCTTTGTCTCATTTAATTTAAACTTATCATACAGTAAAAGTTGATTGGTGCTATATCTTTATCTCATTTAATTTAAACTTATCATACATTAAAAGTTGATTAGTGTCATATCTTTATTTTGACCTATTAAAGTACTACCATGGTTAGTCAGAAGTGCATTTAGACGATGGGAGGAGCTAAACTTGAATTATAACTTATTAGTTTAAATGGATGGAACTTTATCAGTTTCAACTATTTATTTATTGCAAAACCAAGTAGATATTTTACTCTTATTGATTCATAATATTTTCTCCTATATTTTATTTGCATTTTATGTATTATGGAACTCTATATCCCCCCTCCCACACACACACTGAACTAAGCTATAGTTGGACATTATTCTAAGAGTCTTGATAGTGATTCAAAGTAGAATCAGATTAGTAGTTTATTCTATGATCAATAGAATTGGCGCCCCGGATATTTATTCATAGGAGATGTAGGATTGGTGTTGGGGGAGGTTACAATATATATATATATGAAGGACATCCTGTTTTAGTTATCTCTCATACTCATGAAATGAAAATAAATCAAAACTTGGAATTTTTTAGTCCTAGCAAGCTTAGATTAAAAACAAAACAAAAACAACAACTTATGATTACACTAGCTAGCTATCCAATTAGTGAGCAGTTAATAGGTATCTAGTAATTTTTAGCCAAAGGATAAAATAAGGAAAGAAAACTGTAAAGCTTGACTAACTTGGAGAATATTTTCTTTTTTTCCACTATTCTTCTGAAGAGGATATTGGAAAAGATTGACCTATAATGGACTATTTAAAAAACTATTTATGCTTTACCGATATAAACATGTTAATTTAAACATTTTTATAGATGTAAACATGGAAATGAATGGGAATTTTTTTCATGTAATAATCTAGATAAAAAAACTATAATGTAATCAGGTAACAAACAATTGAAATTGGCAATGTCAACTGAAATCACAAAATATAGTAATAGCAATAATGTTTGTTTGATCTACAATAAGGCAAATGTGGAACTGTTTAGCTTAATATAAGTTAGACTAAATTCTTGATATATATGAAGTTGTTATAATTCATATTTTTACATTTTAAAAGTATTTATGTCCAACTTACAACTCATCAGTTGCATTTTTATTTACAACTGTCAAATTCACTCCACTCACAACTTTGAACCATCCACCTCAGATAAATACAATAATGATTATTATTAATCATTTACTAAACTAGAGATTATCTCTAGCACAGATATAAACTTTAAATCTCAGTTAAAGATTAATATATCGGATTTTTTAATTTTAAACATACACACACATGGAGTTATTCACCTTTCTCTTTCCCATCAGTTAATATATTGAGTTAAAAACAGTTATACTTTTGGCTTAGTATGGGACATATAAATATTATTACTATTAGCTCATATGGTTTTAGCTTGCATTACTCATTTTAATTCATTGCTGTATAATTAAATTATGATTGAAATTTTGTCTAGATTATTATATGGAAAAAATTCTCATTATATTTCAATGTTAACATGTATATATATTTAAAGAGATTTATTTAAATTTCTTTGTATCAATAATTTCAATTTCTGTAGTTAAGTTGCAATCTTTAATGTCTATAACTATATTAGATCATTAATAAAGGCAAGATTCCATCTTTATTGTTAAAAGGAGGTTGTTTTGACAACAGTTTGAAATTGTTGATTGTTATTGATATTGGGATTGTCTAAGTGTTGATTGGTTTTTAATGATATATATATATATATGCATTTAGAGATATTCATTTATATTAGTTATTAAATAATATGTATGCCTGACAATTTGTTTTTACATTAATTTAATTCTATTTCTTTTAACAATTTGTTATATCTGAAGGGTCTGCTGTTTGTTGTTCTTGCCTGGAAAATAGACTGTCGTATAGAATTAGTTGCCATTAATCCTCTTACAAGTGATTTTTGTAAAATCAATAAATTTAATTTTTCAGATAAATTACAAATATATGACAAGTAAGTCATCAGTGTTTTTTTATAATTATCAATAAAATTAAATATTAAAATAGTTTTGAATGAACAGACATTGTTTTTTTTTTTTTATGTTAATAAATGTATATGCATGTGTGATTTTTAGATAGATTGATCTTATTTTATGTCCATATAATGTCATTAGAACACTATCTAATTACTAATGTTTTCAATTCATTTCAGTTATAAATTTCCATTTTCACCAAAAATTTACTTTTCAACTCTTTTTAACTTTCTTTTATATTAATTTTAGAATTGACTTTTTTTATAAGTCCTCATAAGCTTTATATATGCATACGCATATGTTCTAGTTTTGAAATAAATACATCAAAAAATTGAAATGAGCATAAAATGAATTAAAGGAATTTTCTAAATGACATCATTTTAACATAAAACATTCAAACCAACTGCATGATATTAACAATATATTTTGCTTAAATATTAATCAGAACTGTTAGTGTTATTAAAACAGGCAAAACTCTCCATACAGTACTCAGTGTTAACATTTTTTTTAATAGTGAGTAGTATAAATATAATATTAAAAATATTTAAAAACATAATTGAAATTATTTTGGAATTTATACATTCAAATAAATTTCAGCTAAAGATAACTTTTAAAAGAACTCTTAACTGACCAAGAATAGGACGCTAGATCAGTTAACCATTTTTTTTTTTTAAATCAATCATTTCTATTTTTCTTTATTTTTATATTTATTAACTAAATTATTAAAAGGTATTAAATTTAAGTTGGGTGTACATGGCTGCATAGATTCGTTAAAGTTTATGTTAGTTTTAAGGGGGTTAATTTCAGACTATTTGTTTCGTAGTTGAGTCGATGCTGTTAGAGGGATATATGGATGTTTATATCAATGTAATGTGAAGCATGTTAGCATACAGGGCACCATGCCCAAATGAATGCCTGGCTCCAAAGATGTAGTCATTGCGTTGCAATGGAAGTGGAGTACTTACCTGTCATTGATATCCCTTTTCGCTCTATGGATAGGGACTATAAGTTAGCAAAGACTGCTTTCCCTCCATACGAAGCATTTCTTTTAATATTTTATATATATGATTCCTTCACCAAACAGATGCACATATTTATGCTAATATCTTCATATTGTATTGGTTACGTCTGTATATCAGGAAGCGAGTGTTGGTTTAGTACAAACTTTTAGCCTGAGGTTAGATGTTTTGAAAAGTTTTAAATTGCATAATCTATGTACCTTATCTATGCTCAACATTCTAAAACAAAATTATATAAACTGTCCATCTGTGCAGATTTTAACTAAAGTATAAAATAATAATAACAAATTAAAGTAAGATTAATTTATTCCTCAAATTTAAAAAGTTATATATGCATAAATAAATGTTTTGTGATAATTACTGGCAGTGGCTTATTTTATTTTTTAAATATTGAAATAATTTAAGAAGTTATATTATAAATCTCTGCTTTTCTGTGAGCTAGTGGCATGGACTAACAGTCAGAGTAGAATCTTAACAAGAAGTATCTGCCTACATTATAAATTTTCTAGGTTCAAATAGCCTAGTGGCGCCCTATACGGCAGATAGGGAAAGTGTATAATTCCCCGACCGTTATAATATATTTCCAAGTTCCATTAATTATCACAAGTATGTAATTCTAAGAATGCATAATAATATTTTTAAGACTTACTATAATAAATATTTACAATTTAGATTATTTAGAATCATTTAATAAATTTGTAAATAATGCTCTTTCTGACCAGTCTATTGATTAAATAAAAAGAGAATTCACTTTTATCCATTAATATTGCTATCCATATATATGAGGGCATGGAATCAGATAAAAGTGAATTCACTTTTTATCTATTTAGTCAAAGAAAATGTTGTTTGCAAGTTTATTAACTAGATAGTCTAAACTTGCTAATGTTTGTATTATAATATGTGCATTCAGACTTTATAACTTAAAAATATTAATAAATATTTGTGTTAACATTAAATTCAGTACTTGAAAGCAGATTGAAGTAACTAGATAATAGAATATTATAACCAATCATAACACTTTATCATCATTGGTGATAGTTTGTCATTGATTGCGTTCGTCTTAATAATTTATTCTAACATTTTAAGTTTAGAGCTAACATCATAATGAAATAATGAAGTCTCTTTTATCATTATGGTGCATATAAAAGAAATGTTTACAAATGATTAACAAAATAAACATGTTTGTAAAAATATCTTTATTACAGGATAATTGGAAAAATGATAAAAAGATCTGGTGATTATATTATTTTTTAAATATGTTCTTTGATAAATTATGTTATATACTCATTGTAACTCTTAGCTAAATGAATTTTTGTGTTTCATGCTTTCTTCAGTGTACATAATATTATTGTTTTGTGATATGAACTTGAAAAAAAAAAAATGATAAGTTTAAAGACAAAAAAAAAAAAAATGCTTAATTTATCATCAAAAAACATTTCCATGGTTTTGATGAATGATTTAAATGAAAAATATTTAATTATAAGAAATACTTATATGCAAACAAAAAAAAAAAAAAGAAGAGATATTTTATGTTATTTGTTTCATTATGAAAGTTTAGAAAAAAATTTTTAATTGAAGGATATGAAACAATAATTGAAATCTTAACTGCTATATTTTTTATAACCAACAAAAAGATCTATATATTATTAATAAACTATGGAATATCTAATGTCTCTAAAAGGTTTGAATTAAGATTAGATATTATAAAAGCTTTTTCAAAAATCTTACTTGATGCAATAGATCTATTAGTAAAAAAAATATTGAAGATTTTTATTTTCTATCTATGTTTAATTGTTTAGTATATACAAAGTGTAATTTAACTTTATCAGTTAATATCTTTTTTATTTTCTGTTCAAAATTTTATAATTTTATTTTGAAGGAATTTTATTCATCAATGATGTAAGAAAATAATAAAATTAATGAGGCTATTTTATTACAAAAACTTAGAAAATCATTAGTGCTGATAAATAATTTGGAAAAAAAATCAAATATTTAATACTTGGGAAATTATGTGATATTTGAATAGTGGAAATGACTAGTTGCACTAAATTATTTGCAGCAAAAGTAATCTTTCATTACATATGATTAATTTCTCTTCTGCTACTGCTAATAACTCTTTCATTATTTAAATATTAATTATTATATTACAAAAAAAATAATAATGAATTACTAAATCAAATGAGAACATTGGCATTTTTACCTTGTAGTAAGCAAAAGTCTTTCAGTTTTTTCATTCTACTTAAAATCATTCCAGACAGGATTTTTCCTATTTCTGAATTTTAAAAAATGTGATCATCAAGCAAAATTTATAATCTTATCAAAGTAATACTTCACAGTTCTACTCTACATGTAAGCCATAAACTCCCAACATGAAGCTTCCAATAATGCTGTAAGGAAATGCAATGTTTATGATAAAAGTTTTAGAAGGTATTCAAGCCTTTGCAAGTATTTTATCAAGTAAATATGCAAAGTGAATTTCTCTTGATATAAAACTAACTATGCAGTTAATATGATAGCAGAAAATATAGGTTCTCATATCATATTTAGATATATTACAAAATAAGATTTATTCCATAATCAAATATTAAATACTATTGTCAGATGATTAAATTTTAGCTTTTGTCTGTCTACAATATACAAACAAAGCATCACATATCTATCTCAGTTTATTTTCAGCATATGCATTAGGAGCAGTTAATTCACTTTAACCAACTATTGCAAATGTGAATAGTCAATGAATACTAGATAGTAGTGCCATATCTGTATACTTAGACTAGGTTATGGCTATTGTCTTTCCTTGGTAGATAACTGCCCCCTAAAACAGAGGTTGAAAGTAAGTTGAGAAGAATTGTGTAATACTTTGTTAGTTAGCATGAAAATGAGTTCACTAAAATATATAGCTATTATTCTAGTGTCAGACATACATGTTTGGTTCAAACCATCACAAATCATGAGCTTGGATAATACAAAGGAAATAATGGTGGCTTGTAGATGTCTAGGGGAAAATTCATTTCTCATTCTTGAAGGCTAATAATTAGCAGAAAAGAATTTGGCTGTAGTATTACTATTTAATATCAGTGATTACTCAAGTTTATAATACATACTGGAATTAAGTAAATAGAATGAATTCTAAACAAATACAATTCAAGACAAGAAGTACTATCAAATTTTTAGAAGCAAAAAATTATATTATGTTTGTAAACCAATAATAGCTCAAGATAAAACCATACACAACTCTTCTACTTTTCAAAAGATGCCTTTTCTGAAATGATAGCAAAAATAATTGTGTATTAGAAACTAAGACTTTTTGACATACTTAATATCTAATTCTAGAATTTTTATCAAAATTGTTGATAAAAAAAAAAGAGCAACTGAGAACATTCCATATTTATCTTTGGTGGAAAAATATTTTAATTATAAGTTTTTTATTATAGTATAGAATAAATGTTTTGTTTGTTCTAAACCTATTAAATTTGTATAAAAAAAGAAAACAAAGAGTTGCAAATCTAGTAAGCGAATTAAATCTAAATTAAATGTTCTCAATTATAAATAATCTGATAATAAAAATAATCAAATAATAATTATTTGGCAATTTGTAAGAAGTTTAAGCACACAAAGGAATGGTTGGGCCACACTCGATGGATCTTAAGCTCCAGAACCTGTCACTCTATCATTGCAATCAACTGTACAAGGCAGCAGTAATAAAGATAGGTGATGATAAATCACTTTTTATTAAAATAGCTCAAACACTCATTATATTTATATCAATTTCCATTGCCACATTCTTGTCCTACAAAATTAATTCCTCCCTTATAATTTTATACCTTGCTTATATTGTTCTTCAAAATTCACATAATATAATTCATTGCAAAGCATTAAATACAAAGCATTATTATGAGCTTATCTTCATTTTATATTTTATGGATTAAATTCAATTTTAATGAATTTATAAAGTTTTGAAAAAACTTTATTTTTAAACTAGTTTTAAAAGCAGTTTTCTATTAAAAAATTTTAAATGAGAATTTTATATTTTAGATGAAACCTGAAGTAATATTTAAGGCATATTTCTGCACCATTGTGATTCAAAAGCATGATCCTATCAGCTTTGAATAATGTCTTCCTAATTTTTAAAAGAAAGAGACTTTAAGCTTCATGATTTTTCTTACTTAATGGTAGAAAGAAACTTTAAGTTTTATCATTTTTCTTACTGTCTTACTGGTATGCAAAGTATGGTCTGTTAACAAAATACTAATTGATTCCTGTACAAAAAATGTTTACTTACCTGCAGGGCCTTTCAGAGAAAATGCTAGGCCCAGGGCAACTAATATTTCCCTTCAAAATTTAAAATAACGTGGTGAGAGAGAGAGAAGGAACAAGTGTTTTTATTTGCAGGGCTGAAAACAGGACTCCGGGAGCAGTTAGTTATGAGTCACAGAAACGAGCAAGCAGATCAGATCCATATAGCACTTGGATAGGATAGATTGACTCTAGGACTGTTAGTATCGTAAAACACTGGTAGCACAGGGATTGAGACTATTAGTTCTGATGGTCACTGAGTGCTGCAGCCACTTTCATTGCAGAGACATCAAATTGGCATCTCATCCCTAAACTCACATTTTTGACTTGAGATATGCCTGCTTGGAAAAGTTTTTCTCGAATATTTTTTTGGGGAATTTAACTATAAAATTAAGGCTGTTCTATAAGCCATGACATCGCTTTGCCTTCTAGATTTTTGTTTAACATATTGAGTTACCAAATGTCTAATATTGCGAGGCCTGGGGCAAACTCCCCCCCGATTGGCCCTGCTATAGTCTCATGTATATTTATTCAATTACATTATGAACAATGGTTTGGTCAATTCTCAGACTTTTGAAAAATTATGACATGTGCAAGTGTTTATGTATTTAACAAATAATATAAATCATGGAACAGAAGCAAATCATATGATTTCTATAACCTATCATATCATTTGTATTTATATCATTTTAGAATCTAATAACTCTAAAAAATATTACTTCATATAAACAATATTTTAAATTATATACAATGTAATAAAATGCACCACTCTCTTGAATAAAGCAATTTTTATTTTATTATAATTTTCTAACTATTTAAGCTGACTTGCTGATTTCATTGAAACCTGTAAATATTTTACATTTATCATATTAAATATAATAATATGCAATATCAAACACACTATTATTTAACTGTATATATACATTTTAAATGATAGTAATTGTGAATAAGCATATTTTCCAACATAAAATACAAATTTCAAATCTTCACACAGGAAAAACAAATGAATAAATTGTAATTATACATTTAAACGTAGCTGTTTTTTTAAATTATATTATCTAAGAGTCTTTAATATGACATTAATTTTATATTTGTAATTTAATATAATTTTTAATATATCTAATGTCAGTATATTCTTAAATAATTAATTTTTTTTTTTTTAATGAACAGATAAACAAAAACTGTAAATAAATTACATCATTTTAAAATATATCATTTTTACTTGCAAATTTATTACATGTAGAGAGCAAACTAATGCAATTTGTTTCTGTATTTAAACTCCCTTTTTTAGATTTTTTAAGTACTTGTATTTTTTAATATATAAAAATTGGTACATAAATTTGTATTTTTTAATTAATTAACACTAATGTGTAAAAAAATTTATATGTTAATCACACATTATTAACTTTTGTCTAATTAAATCTAGGACTTTTTTAAAAAAAATAAATAATACTTAATTTTTTTTTCATTTTTATTAAATCATTTTAATATGCCTATGTTCAAATTTATCCACTATTTTGGTATAAATATATATTGGTGTTGAGTTTTAATTCTGTTGAAGGTACTGGTTAATTAGCCACTGTACATCGCTTGGTGGCTCTGCTTCTGTGAAGAATCACAGAAATATGCCGTTTACACGGCCGAACTTATGTCTACTACAACACTATCTTTGTAATAGCCATTTGTGCTGCGCGATGGTGTTGTTCTCTATGCAAACACACAAAAATCGTACGCCTAGCTATGTGTGGCCATGCTTTATGTTGTTCAGTAATGGCAGTTCGCTACCGTTTGATATGAGGGTGTTTGTTGTTCAATTTCACAGAACTCTTGAAATCTGTTTTCAAAATCATTGTCTCGCACACCAACTGAGTAATATTCCATAGTGATAATTATTACTCTGTCAGCGCACTTCCCTGCACATTTTTGAAGCTGGTAGAAATTTGGAAAGTCTTGCAGAGCACGATGTGGCAGGTTCACGTGAAATTTCACGTTCTCGACGAGATAAATAAAATGGCTGAAGGCAACAGCAAACATTTAAGTTTGAGGCTGCACTTCCTCAAAGTGTTACAGCTTGTGCATTACTGACAAGCGACTCACTTTCAGAGGAAATTTCACTGTTAGTGAAAGTTGTGTTATTGTGTAAATTTGGAAATAAAAAGAAAAGTGTTTGTTTTTGACTTTTGATTGGCGTCCAAAAAACAAAGTCTGGCTGATTACTTTTTTAATGAAGTGTTTCTGTTTGTTTTTTTAATTTTGTTTAAACATTTAATTTATTATTAGAAGAATAACATATTTTTAGTGTTATTGAAATTTGGAAATAAAGTTGTTGTTGGAATCAATGCTTGTTGTGATTTCTTTGAAACACATTTCAAATCCTTTTTTGTCCCACTTGTATTACATATTTAAAAACAAAGTCGGCTGATAAAAGTGTTTTTTTTTTTGCTTTTTTGACTTTCAATTAAACATTTAATTTAGAACGATAAGAATAATGTAAATTGGGGGAGGGGGGATCTGGAAATGTTATTAATACGTTTTTGCACAGACACAGTGCCACCAAGCGATGTACAGTGGCTAATTAACCAGTATCCTGTTGAATTTACTGTTTCTTCAGTATACATATTAATATTTTGTTCTTACATTGTTCATATGTAATTTTATATATTCTATTTATTATTTTTTATTGCTATTTTTGTAATGTATTTATTATTTAATAACCTGGAAATAATGAAATCCATTATGCTGTTCTTTCATATAAATTATAATAAATAATAAAAATCATACACAACAGCTATATAAATATATTAATAATAATACTATTATGGTACTTACGTATCATTCCTTTACTCTCTTCGCTGGGTGTTTTTTGGTTAATGATCTATTTTCAGGGGTGTCGAAACATTTATTTGTTGTTGTGTCTTTTTTTTTCTCAAAATTATTTTAGCAAACAGATGCTATTTATTAAGCTTAAAAAATATTAAAAAAATCAAATATAAATTCATGTTAACTTTAAAAAATAATAATTTTTAATAAATGCCATTCATAACATTTAATAATTATTATTTTTTTTTATGTATAACGTACAAATAGTTAACATGTTGCAATGATTTTTTTATGTTTACTGCAGCATCACTCAAGCGATTGGTTAATTATTTTTCCTAACCTTTTGCATAAGTGATAAATTTGGAATTTACCAGTGACAGAAGAAGACACAGTGAAGTAATTTTAAAATTACAAAGTAGTGCCTGCATGAAAATTGTGTGATAATGGGCATAATATGAAACTTTGGCACATAGTTTCATGTCCTTTATTTTGTTTTTATTACTTCTAAATGCCTTTTGTTTAATTTTCTATTAATGTTATTAATTTTGTTTATATTTGTATTTTGTAATAAGAATAAAAATAAATTATTAGAATTTTTATGCAATAACCAAACTGTGCTATAAATATATAATTTTTAAATACAATAATTTTTATAAGCAAAAAGGGGGTTTATTATTGGAAGAGAATAATACATGAAGTGATATATATATGAATGATTTTGAAAAATTTTTGATAAAAGTAAACGATCTATAAAAAAATATATAGTTGATTACATTGTCATATTTAATAAACAGATAGACAAATTTAAAAGTATAGAAAAAGAAATAAAAGTAACTATAGAAAAAGAAAAAAAAAACAAAGAAAATAATATAAGAATAAAGACAATAATATATAAGAAGCAAATTAAAATTGTGCCTTTCTATTTTGCTACATTAGTTCATAAATGTAAAACCCATTTTTATAGGAAATTTTATATCACAGTTGCTTATAATATAGTATTTTTATATCTAAAATAAGTTAAAATATACTGTTTATTTGATGTAAAGCTAATCTAAGTTATTTTTAAGATAATATTATTTAAATTTAATAACAAATTTAAAGTATAAAGCATTATTTAAGAGTTAAATAAAAGTAAATAATTATTAAAGTTAGGTGATACACTGTTAAAATAATCTTAGTGATAAAAATTAATATTATAATTATTAACAGCCTAATTTAAATTTTTTTATTTAATTTACTTTAAATTATTTAATAACAATGTAATAATTGTGATATGCAATGTGTGTTCATTTGTGTGTGCTTACATTCTTGCTAAAATTGGTTTATTATTTATATCAAATTTATGTTGCAATTTATTTTTATATCTATTTTAAAAAGTGTATCAAAATTGATTATTATAATTATATAAACAATAGGTTTTATGTTTCTAAATTTAAGTGTAATAAAAAGTGTTTTTGTTTATTATTTAAAAGTGTATTTAAAGATAATATTTAAATAAAGTTAAAATATATTATTTAATAAGATTTATTAATTAAATTATTTTTAAAAAAAAGAGACAAATAATTAGTATGTAAATTAGTATCTGGAATTTAATTGAACAATCAGATAAGGATCAAATATGCTATAAATACAGGTGATAATTGAGGAAATTAATTTTTTTTTTAAACCAATCAAATAAATTTTGAAGAATAAAACATTATTCCTTAAAGTCTAAATTTTAAGTTGTAAATTTCTTTAAATTTTATTCTTTGGTTAGTAAAGTGTTAACAGTAATTTATAAAATTATGAAGAATAATTTAAGAAGGTTATTCAATTTGTTTAATACGGAATAAACAGGCAATATTCCTTGTCAATGCTGCACAAAATCCAACTAGAAACTTTGGTGATGGATGTTAAAAATACATGTTATCAGACAGAAATGCTGTTAGCCAGAGGACTGTGCCGGAGAATATGTCATTTAGACTGAAAAGTAATGTGAAGGATTCATAAGGAATTTTTTTTCAGTTATATTCGTATGTTGTATGTGAAAGAAGTTTTATTTAGTCTTAATAAGTAACAATAAAGAGAATAGACTTTTGTTCGATAAAGGTATTAATATTTGTTATCAGAGATATATTAAAGATTTTTTTAGAATTTTTATTCAGTTTAAGCAGAAAGATACATGTTATAAGTTGACTAAATATTGTTAAAATATATACTAATCCGGAGAATATTCTAAATGTATAATGTGATTTAAGAAAAAATATTGCAAATCACTGGTGTGCAAATGGGAAAAGAATTATAAAATTGAATGAACTTACTAGTGATATAGTTAAAATTATTCATAATGCTTCTATATGAAAATTTTGAGGAATTTACTTTAAATGAAATAATTTTTGCAGTAAGTCATTAAATGCAGACTGAAGAAGCTTTTAAAAATAACATAATTATTCAATTTATTAATAAATGCTTATTATTAATTTTTCATGAAATTTGCTTCATCAAGAAATTAAAATGAACAAACTATTATAAGTACATTTTATTCTGCATTTATGTTACATGGAGTTAAGAGTGCTGTGGCGAGAGAGAAGAAAAAAATTTTTTAGTTACGTGAACATTATTGTTATGGTAACAAATGCTTCCCCCGGAATTTCAGCTTAAAGAAAAATAATGAAAGGAAACTTTTATTATTTTTTTTTTCTTAGTTAAGAAAATATATGTAAATTTAATGATCATATGTATCATTAGAATTAAGATGTAGTTCTAAGATTTATATATTTCATAATTTTATATTTAATTTTTGGTATATAAAAAAAGAAGAAAAATTGATGTACTTTTTTAATGATAATAACATCATGGAATTCAGTCAACAAGAGAGGATTGTCATAACAATCATAATGATATGATTAAGATAAAATTTTACTTATTGTATTTCAATTTCAATATTGGTATTTATTTATGTGAGTGATAAATTAGATAAACTGAATATTATATTTATTCTGTTTATTTATGTTAGAATAATTTATTTTAGAAATATGAATATAAATGTTATATGCTGGATCTGTTTAGATATGTTTGAAAGTATGAGTAGAATGTTATAAGCAGTACCTGTTTAGATACTATATGCATAACTGATCTCTGAATCATTTTATAAAGAATTTAAATGAATGTATTTATTATAAGTTACATATCTGAAATCATTTGTTTGTGCTATATTTAATCTTCTTGATGTTTTAATGAATGCTATGTAGTGAAGTTTAGAAATTATTTTATGAAGAGATGTTTTAGATTTTTTTTTGCATAAGAAGTTATAGTGTGTTTATGATAGGCAGTTAGTGGTTCCGGAAAGTAATATTAGGAAATCATGTAGTGCAAGGAATCTTTTGAATATTAATTATAATACAATGAACATAGGTCTGTATATTTTTTAAGATTCATGGTTAGTAGCTTTTCTTTCCATAAATCAGTAAGTGCTCAGAGAGAAGCTATGATAGAAATTTAAAATAGACACAAGAATATGTGGCCTTAAGCTCTGCATCCATGTTTTCATTTTTCCCCCCCAAATCTTGTAGTTTTTAATACCTCACTTTTAATTAAAACTATCATCACTGGATCCTACATTATGATTGGTATTGTTAAAAGTGTATGAAAAATAATAGCTAGATTCTTAAATGATGTTTAGAATTTTGTAAGGCAAGAAGAGCAAAATATTAAACAAATGATGTGTTAATAGTATTAAATAAAGATTTGTGGAATGTTTTGATACTCCAAAAATATTCTGAGAGATCAAAAAGTTATAATGTGTATGTTAAATTCATATAAAAGGTATGAATGAAAGTAAAACCTGAATATGATGAACATCATGGAATATAAAGTGAATAAATACCATATATTTATTTATTTTTGAATTATTAAAATAATCATATGTTTATTTTGTAGATAAAATAAGCATAAGAAGAAACATGAGTTATAGAGTTATTATAAAATTATATTATGATGGAATATTGGAGTAAAGAACTTATTATTGAAGAGTATATATATATTTGTATAATGGATAATATACATATAAGATATTTATATGATGAATATGAAAATTTTATTGAAATATTTAGGTAAAATATCTCATTATCAAAGAACCTTTTTTTATGAACCTGCAATTATTTATAAATATGTTTATTGTAGTAATAGTGCTAAAATGTATTAATGCTCATAGAACTAGGAAAAAAGGTATCATGATTATCATAGGAGAATATTTTTATTTCTATGAAAGTGTCAAATTATTTAAATATTTAATCTAGGAAAGTGCTAGAATATTTTAATAAGTGTTCAGTTAAAATAATAGATATTACTATTTCAGAATAGTAAAATATTTTGAAGTTAAAATTACTTTTTTTTTTTTTTTGTATAAATATAATTTTTGAATGAAATCATTTTTTGAATTTTAAATTGATTTAATCTTGTAAATATGACATTTGTAAATTTTAAAATTTATATTTGTTATAATAAATTGTTAATGTTGTTTTGAATTAATCTAAGGTCTAGAGTTTATTTTCTTATTGTGTTCAAGCCATTATGAATCATTCTAACCACACACATGCATTATAAGAATTGATTATATCTTGATATAATGGCACATAATTTAAAGAAAATAAAGTATGATTATTATATTATTATTATTATTGAAAATATTACATTGGATTTTAAAAATTGTATAATGCAAATTTTGTATGAACGTATTCAATAGTTATAACAAACCTTGATGTTTTTTAAATGCCATATGGAGAATACTATGATAAATATAATGCAAAATAAGATGAAATTATTTTCAGTTTATTTAAGATAATAAGTATTATTTATAGTGGTTTATAATTTTAATTTGTTTTAGTTAACTAGTAAATTAGTTAAATGAATTTTGAAATAAGAATTATTTAGTAGTTTTATTTTTATTGTGTTTTTTTTTTTTATATAGCTAGGTGTATGTAAAATCCCTCTTTATATGTGGCTATATTAATTAATATGTTAATTGCAAGAATAATAATAACCTGAGATTAAGATTATGTTATGGATTTTTTTTTAGTAATGATATATTATTTTATGTAAGTGAATGGATGTAAAATAGTTTAGTAGTTCAGTTTAATTTTAGTAATATTAATTATAATTTATTTTAATATGTGAGTCATGGGAGTATGACTTATAGTATAGGGAAGTAGGTAATGGTGATATTCCTATGCCATTAGGAATATATTTTTTTATGGGTATATTCTTAATGTTAAACTAACTGTGTACGATTCTAGATGATATTAATTATGAGTCTTGTGATTTGAATATTTAATAGAACCGTTTGTAAGAAGATTGAGCTAGTATTCAAATTAACTCAATTGTCAATGAGCTAGGAATTAAATTAAATTTTTAGTTAGTAGTTAAAATGATTAGTTAATTAATCTTAGTAATAGTTTACTAGATTTATTGTAAATTATTAATATATTAAGATGAGTTAGTTAGTTATAGTATAATGAGTTAAATCAACAATTGACTAATAGGAGTACTTGATTAATTGATTAGCTGGGGAGTTAGCCATTAGGTTAGGGTATAATACACTTACAATAAACTAGTATTCTAATATAAATAATCACATAAAATAAATTATTTACATATAAGAAAAGAAACAGAATGATAATAATGAAAACAAAAAAGAAAATTATAATAAATATTTTTGAATAATATAACAGTATCAGAAAATTCATCAAACATACAAAAATAATTAATAAAAATAAATAATTAATAAACACATTACAGAAATACAATAAAAGTAAAAATGGGATGTATAAAGAAATATACAAATATAGGAAACAAAATTAATTATATATATATTTAAGAAATAGGAAGTTCAATAGAAGCATGATCAAATATGACAAAAAGAATTACCAATATATATTCATAGTTAAGAAACTGGATATCTTTGAAAATAAGAATATTGAAATGATTTGTAAAATAACTAATAAAAAGCAAAGGAAAATAAAAGAAACATTATTTATTTAATAAATTAACATTAGATTTTATAAAGACACTAGTCAGAAGTTACTGTGTGGTTAATACATAAATATATATATAAATTTATGTACTAGTTCTAATATTAAAATACGAGTATTTAAAAAAAATCAAAAGAGGGAACTAAAATACAATAATGGATTGGTTTGCCATCTGTACAATAGATTACTAATAACAATTTTTTTAAATAATATGCAAGTTTATTTGGAGATTTTGTTTAATTGTTCATTAAAAAAAAGAATAAAAATAACTAATTATTATTAAGTATATATTAAAGTACAAGATATAAAATCAATAGTTATACTAAAGGCATTTAATGCTTCAACTGATTATTTATTATTATCTAATAATATGTCTAATCCAGCTCTATATGTTTTATTTTTTTCACTGATATCACTTGAAATAGAAATTAAAATAAAATAAAAATTGCTTTAAAGTGCAAAAGATAATGAAACTTTTTATTATGTCAGATGGAACTAAGTAATTAAGAAAAGAGTAAATATTACTTCATATATTTTAAATTATAATTTTTGGATGAATATAAAACCCATCAAAATAAATTCAACTTCGATATATTTAGAATAGAGATTGAATTTGTTTATGAATTCATTCTTGATTAAAGAACTATTACTAATAATTAACATTTTGCTATCATTCGTGGATTGGATTCAATATTGCAATATAATTTATATGGAAAATAAATTAATAGACTTCTTTAATTTTCATTTTTGATGAAATTATTGTGATCATCTTTCATTTTTGCAATTATTGTTATTTTAAATGTATATAAAATGAAATTTTTTTAAAATAAACAATTATTGGGGGAGAAGGATTTTTTATTTTATTTTTAAAAAAACATCTATATCATGAATATGTATAATTACATTGTAATTTAATATTTTTTAGATTTTTAAATGGAAGTGCACATAGCCAGTGGATTGCTTCAGTGACACAGAGTGGTCATGTATATATATGGAATATTTATACAGGAGTTTTAGTAGGCCGGACTTTCCAAACAGGAGTATCTATTATTAAAATTATCAACAATAATCTAGTAATTGGTAATATCTCAGGAATTGTACAAGTTTTTCAATCACAAATATTAAATTAAGTATTAAATATTTTTAATAATAAATATCTTGTTTATTTTATTTTTTTTCTAATGATTTAATTTAATCTTTACATATAATTATTTTATGTGGGTGACGATATTGAAGACTACTTGAGAGTTATTAATAGAAGTATTTATATATAATGAATCTATCTTCTACCAAAATTAATTAATCCAAAGTGATAATAGATACTCTACTCTTGAGACAGATCTATTATGGTTTTGACTTATTTTTTTAATATATCAAATTCTTCCTACCTAAGACATTTTTTATTTATTTATATAGATTAAATTTTTTCATGAATTTATATATGGTTATTTTGCATATTTTGAATGCATAAAGACCTATAATTAGTAAATCAAAAGCTGTTATATAAATTTTTAGTACAAAAATTAATTTAATATGCTATAAAATCGGAAATAATTTTGGGTTTTTTTTAAAAAGAAAAAATATATTTTATAAAAAAATAATTGTGATGATGTATACATATATGTGATTGAAGCCTTTCATGGCTGTCATGTTTGATCGATTGTAGTATATTTTTATTAATTTCTTATATTTTATTACCAATTTCAGTTATCATTTGCACACACCAAAAAAAAAAAAAAGTGAAGGGCTAAAAAAAGAAATTTTTTCATCAGTTCAATAACAACTGAAGATAAAGTTTAACTAAATACTTCTGTTTTAATAATAAAAGAATTATTAATAAAAACAACTAATTAATTATTGATTACCTTCTAAGAAAAATTTTAGTAACATGTTTCATTAATAATGAAAAATAGAAACTAGTTTTTGAATGTATTATCTAGGAAAGTAAGTTCAACCATTTTAAAATTATAAATTACAAAATAATCAATCTAAATAAGATTGAATTAAACAACTATTGATAATTATATTTTAATATTTATTGAACTGATGTTCAAAGATTGAATTAAACAACTATTGATAATTAAGCATCACATGATCACTATCTTTTATACTAGCACATATTTGTTTATAAACAAAGCAAAACTCTCCATACAGTATTGCCACCCTGTGCCAACCAGAGTAATCAATGAATGCCAGGCGGCTTGTGCATAAAATCTCTATCTAATGCCTACTCATCCAATATCCCCAGACTAGTTTCTGGCTTGTGGCCATCGTCAGTGAGGAGCTTTGGATCTGAGAGCACTGCACCTAGACAATTGATTTTAAAAGTGGACATGTACTCTAATATAAAAACACAAATATTGGAAATACAAGTGGAGTAAGATTTGTTATAAATAAAAAGTGGAAGAGCAACATTGTGGGGAGTGATAGTGTATCGAACAGAGTGCCAAAATTAGTTATACAACTTAATAGCAGATACCAAATGCAGATAATTCAGGTTCATGCCCCAACAAGTTCTCATAGTGAAGAAGTAGTAGAAGATTTTTATATGGATGTACAAAAGGCTTTTGATCAGAGTAATCAACATTTTAAAATTGTTACGGGAGACTTTAATGCTAGAATTGGTAAACAAATTAAAGTGCTGTAGAGTGACTTTGGTTATGGTAATAGAAATGAGAGAGGACATAGACTTGTGGAGTTTGCAGAAAAAGAAAAACTTTATATTATGAAATTTTTTTTTGAGAAAAATACTAAAAGGAATTGAACATGGAAGCATACAATTGAAGGCACAGCAGAAGTGGATTGTATTTTGACTAACAGAAAATATCTATTTTAAGATTGTAATGTTCTTAATAAATTTAACACAGGAAGTGATCATTGATTAGTAAGATGTAAGATACATTAATGCAAAACTAGAGAGAGAGAAATATTATTAAGAAAAATATTTACCGTTGATATTCCTAATATTCAGAAACATTCTAATGAATTTAAATTAGAACTTACAAATCGGTTTCAAGTATTAATAGATTTTGAACATGATTCAGATTTGAATGAAATTAATAAGAAAATAACTGATACACTTTTAAAAACTGCAACAAAGATAGCTAGTAGAAAGAAGCAGCAATTGACCAATGAAATTTTTGATGAAGAAAAAAAGGAATATGAAAATATACAAAAATGATGCATTAAAAAGGATTGAATATCTCGAATTTTGTAAAATGATGTGGAAAAGAGTTGAAAATGATATAAGAAAGTATAACTGTGAACTAGCAAGGAAAGCTGTAGAAGAGAATAAAAGTCTCAAGAGTGTAAAACAACATTTTGGTATTGGCAGGAAATTTATATTTGCAATAAGAAAAAGAGATGGAATTATTACTAAAAAGAGAGATGACAAAAACAAGAAATATATACTATTCCAGGAATAGTCTTTCTATCAAAAATATTTTTTGTATTATTTAATAAATTATTCCAAGTAATATCCTTCTTCCAAGCAATTTTTTTATTTCCAAAAAAATTAATATTCTTACTTACAATAAGAAAATTTAAAATGCAAAGAAATAAAATATTTTTCTTTATCCTTCACATTATTAATAGAACTATTATTTAATAAAATACTCTTAATAAATTTATTGGAGTAGCCATTATTCAAATAATCTTTATCAAATTGATTCTTTTTGAAACAAAACAACTTTATTAGAATTATTTAATCTCTGATTTCTATATCAATTTTTTAAAGCAGCTACTATATGGGAAACAGATTAATAGCTATCATATTTAATTATAGATCTTAAATTCTTACTCTTAACATAGTGACTACATACCAAACAATTATTCTTTACATTTTTTATCACCAGTAAATCTCAAAATATTAATTTAACAAAATCTAACCCCTCTTCCAACATATTTTATAGACAGATCAAAACAAACTTATTTAATAAACTTCCAATTCGTCATTTTCAACTACAAATAAACATATTCAGAAAATAACTTTAAATGAAGGAGAAATCTATTATCCATCCTTTCCTAATTTTATAAAACCATTATAAGTAAAAGACAGAATCCCCCAATAATAAAAGCAAATTTTTAATAACTTTAATTTTATATGAATATGCATGTGTGTGTGCATGTGCATGGAAAATATTTAGTACTAATTAGTTTTAAGAGAAATAAAAAGGTAAAACATATTCAAAATTATATTCATTCAATATTAAAAGAAATAAAATACATTTTAATTTTTGCTACTAAATATTTAAATGAAACAAAATTAATATTTTTGTTGTATTTCTTAGGGATTGAGATTGTTTTAAATTTATTAAAAATGTTAATTTAAAATGGCTTTTTTTACACAAAAAAAAATTTTAAATAAAAGAATTCTTTTATAATAGCTTATCATTAAAAGAAAATAAACTAAAAATAAATTGTTTAGATCATAATTTTGAAGAACTATTGTGATATAAAAGGAAAAAAAAAATGTTTTCAATTAAATTTAAATCCTCTAATTATTTTAGATCAGGGATCCGCAAACTATGGCTAGTGAACCAAATATGACTCTTTGATCCAATTCTCATGGCTCTTTATCATGATAAAAATATATACATTTTTCATTTCTTGTAATTTGTACATAAATATATTGATAACTCTAGGAGAGGAAAAATGCATATTACAGTTTTGTTTCCTGAATTCAGCTTTATTATAAAATAGTGATTACTGTATATGATGAATATTTAAATAGTAGAAATTTGTTAATAAATCAGTGGTAAAATAATTGTTGGTTTTTAATTTTTTTAAGAGAATTGTATTTTCATTAGGATGTATACAGATTCTATTATGTTCTATTACTAAAATAAATATTCAAATATATCCACAGTTATTCAGAAATTCATATTTTTCATGAATATATTTTTCAGATCTTTTCTTGTAGCTTGGTATTTCTCCCTGGGCAGCTCTTTAATGGTGGTGGGGAGAGATAGCTCTTTCCTTGTGGCTTTTTAAGGGGGAGAGATTTACAAAATGGCTCTGTGTTAAAAAGTTAGCTGACCCTATTCTAGATTAATTAAAACAATTTTATGATTTGGTTTGATTAATTAAAGAGAAATTCTTTAATATTTATTTGATTAAATCAGTAAAAATACAAGTTAATCTCTAAAAATAATAAAATCTAGATAAATAGACAGCTTGGTAAAAAAGTTTAAATAGTCACTGAAATTCTAACTTGTGAATGAAGTATACCAGTTTATTGCCTTTCCAAATTATTAATGCAAAACTTGATTCTAACAACAGCCTATTCTACATGGAAGAATAGATATTTTGATTTTCCTGAGAACTGTGGAGCAAATTTATATGCCAGCAATCTATGAAATGAAAAGATAATGTCAAATTTTCACCATTAGATGTTATATAAATATGACTTCCAAAAAATGATTGATTTAAAATTCCTTTTGATGACTATTAAAGCATGAAAGTGAACCTGATTTAATCCTGGATAAAGTGAAGCTTCACCATTATTCAAAATGAAAATGTTCGAGAACATTTTGCTAGGAAATCAACTATATAATTATATACACGATTTTAAAGATATTTATACTTATTTTGAACTTAAAAATTATCTAAAAAGAAAATCCTAAATCTTTCTCTCTCTACATATGTATTTCTAAAGTCAGTCATGCAAGTATTGTTAGTTTTGAATATATTTCCAGTGAATATTTATTTTATTTATGCAAATGAAAATGTTTATGTATATAGTTTTATATTTTATGTAATGATTTGTTTTTATTATTTACATAAATAATTTTAGAAAAAGGATAAAAAGAAACAGTTCTTCCTTTAAGTGATTTTTAAATTGAGTTTTCAGAAAAAGTTAATTTTCTTACTGTTCTATTTTGATATTGAGCTGGAAAAAGAAACTAGATATCTTTTAAATTAACAGTTAAACTACTTTATGATTTGGAGTTTAAGAAGAAAAAATATATAACTATTAGATAAAAACTGCAAACATTTTATATTTGTGTATTTGATTCTGCGCAAATGCATATTAAAGAAATGAAAATTTTTTTTATTGTGAAATTTAAGTAAGTTTAATCATATGTATATATTATAGGCAAATTAAAATGTTTATGCTAAGAACATAGGACAGATGTTTAATATTTAATAACTGATTGTTTATTTTACATTATATGTGAAAATAAATTTAATTTTTATACATGTGTTTGAGTAGGCATTAATTTTTTGGCAGAGATCAATTATAAAATATATTCCTATGAGATGTGTCCTAAAGAAAATGGTATTATAGAGAAATGATATTTGACATTAAAAAAGAAAATATTTATGTGGTGCTTATACCACTTAGTTAGGAAATGTTTTGAATTAAATAATAAGGATAATAGAATTATATTGAATCAATGATTTTTTAGTATAAAGCTTTGTTAATATACATGCAAAATAGTAGGATGTTAAATAAAATACATAAATAATGTTTGAAGTTAAATAATAATGAAGTTACAGCAATCGTTTTAAGATATAAGTTTCTGAATTGATCTTCTGTCTGCGGTGAAATATTCATTTGAATCTGAGTGTTTAATATAACAGTAGAGTATATTCATATAATTTAATAATAATTACAAGTTTAGATTTAATTATGTCATTGCAGTGTATTTATTAACATTATAATTATCTGAATAGATCATTTGTTATTTAAGTATACTGAATTGTAAAGATGTTTAAAATTTTCATACATTTGCCTAGGATAGAATAATGCTTAATGGGGTAGCTTTGATATAGTTTGACACAGGAGTTAAAATATATAGATTTTGAGATATATCATGTTCTACTAGGATATATATACCCAAAACATTCAAGGTTGTAAATAATGAATTCAAAATCAAACTAAGATCAATAAAATAATGAAAAGATAGATAAAATTATTGATATTGAAAATGGAGTTATCTTTACAATAGTAAATGTTTTTTAACTGAGAATAAACTAGAAATAGGTTAGTTATAATTTTATATATCTGTTCAATAATAACTTACTACTAATTAATAACTTAGTACTAAATTTTATATTCATATTTAATATATTTGTGGAGTTTGTTTTTTAAACTTGAGATGGAGATCAAAGCATCCACAGGACAATCAAAAACAACACCAGGCTAAAATGCAAAATGATATATTGTTTGCTTTATTAATTTAGTTGCCTGATGTTGACTTGAATGAACCAAGCCTGTTGTGGTAAGCCAGACCAATGTATGTTTTCGATATATATTAAATATACATATAAATACTCAATATATACATACTATAACCCTAGTTACAGGAGTGTAACTATTACATAACCAGATTTGACAAATGTGGTTGTGTGTGTACCTATGCATACACGTATATGATTAAGAAAGAGAAAATACAGTTTGTAAATTAAAGAGCATTTTAAGACTTTTTGGTTTCACCTATTTAGAATTGTGTTATAAATAAAATTTTATCCATTACTATAGAAAATAAAATAAGGGGTTTAAATCCAAGAAAAAGAATTATGAAATAACATTTTTTTAAAATTATAAATAAAATATTAAAAGTTGTGAAGAATTTTCTCTTTTGTAATGCGTATTAGATAAAGAAGAGAACACAAATCCCTATTTCTTTCTTTTTATGAAGAAGACAATGGAATATTTTTTCTATGGGGTCTGAGATAGTAGACTAGTCGTCATTACAGTATGTGCTGCAAATAGCAAAAAAGATAATCTACACTTTAGTTAGTTCAATGACTAATGAGGCAGACAATAAGCAGTTATTCAGTCAGAAATCAATTTTGTTACAGGGTGGATTGACTGAAGTCTAAACTGCAAGCTATACATAAGTGAGTTATGTGGAGAACAGTTTGCCTTGCTGCTAATTGAAATTGTAAAGCTTATAATAGAAACTATAAGAATACAGCCCAATCCAGTCCAGTAAATAGCGCTTATATGAAATTATATTGCCTCCTCTTATAATCTGCCATGAAAAGGAAATAACTGGACTATGCAACTAAATTTCTGAAAACTTATACGTATTTTATATGTACTACACTAATATAAAGTTAATATGTGTGAAGAGAAGAAAGACTGACTATAATTACAGAGAAAACATATCTAAAACCTAGGATGTAGAGTGCTAAGGATTTGTTCTAATATAAGATATTAAGTGATTCATTCTATAACATGGAAAAGTAATTACTGTGTGATGATGGCCTGGATTTTTACATTTGAATTAACTGAAAGTGTATTAAATGAGTTACGTTTCACTTCATATATATACTGATGTATGTGAAATTACTTCATGTAAAACTAAAATCTATGAACTATTTATTAAAAAAGATATTAAATGATTTTATGTTTTATTTTATATCTATATATGAAATTAGTAAACAGGAAGAAACTAAATAGATGAACTGTTGTTGAAGATAAAGTATCATGTGATTGATTTTCTATTTATATATGTGAAAGTATTAAATGAGAAGGAAATCAAATATACGAACTATCTATTAAAATGATCTTAATAATTTTATGCTAGATTGGAAATTTATATTTGAAATTTATTATTATACAGCTCCAGTCAAATTACATAAGTTTTGTTTTATCAATAAATGGTTATATTGTTTTTTATTTCATATGTCAAATGCTTTGACCGTGAAGCGAACCCAGGCCAGCTGCTTTGGAAGACAGCTATGCTAACCACTAGGCCACCAACGCTTGACTGGTTACATTGTTTTTTTAATCCATTTTGTTTGTTTTTCATAAGTTTAAATATAACTTCAACACACATACATACATGCTAGTTCATAAAAAAAAACATTCACATCTCTGAGAACATGCGAACCCCTGAAGGATGTGCTGGATGTTATGGTAATGATTTTTGAATTGATAATTGGTATCTTAAATAATTCTAGTTAAACATTCTCTTTTTGAGAAGGTTTGGTGCTGGAGTTTCTTTAAATAGAAACCTAAAACAAATAAAATGCTTTAGAATGGTTGGGATCATAAAATGATCATCATCCCTGTTGTTTAGTTTAATTATGCTGATTTAAACTAAAATTTACATATATATATATGGGATATTTTTATATTTATCATTATAGGTATAAGCTTGTGGAATATGGGAATATTTTATATTGTGTATATCATTGGTATTAAAGCAGGCAAAACTCACCACACAGTGGTGCCACTTAGTGCAAGGTAGAGAAATCAATGGATGCCAGAAGGCTTGTGCATAAAATCCCTATCTAGTGCCTGCTCATCCAATATCCCCAGACTAGTTTCTAGCTTATGGCCTTCATCAGTGAGGAGCCTTGGACCTGAGAACACTGCATCTAGATCTTAGAATAGCAGATCCGAAGATCTAGATGTGTTCTCAGATCCAAGGCTTCTCACTGACGAAAACCACAAGCTAGAAACTAGTCTGGGGATATTGGATGAGTAGGCACTAGATATGGATTTTATGCACAAGCCTTTTGGCATCCATCGATTACTCTGGCTTGGACTGAGTGCACTACTGTATGGAGAGTTTTGCCTGTTTTAATAACAGTTATGAGCAAGCATAAAAAATGATCATGTGATGTTTAGTGGATATATCATTGGTTAGGGTTCAAACCCGAATTTCTGAGATATAATTGATGCTACCAACATGTTCTGGGCCAGACCATCCCCTTTCTTATACTTAAGACAGAGTTAAAATATGAAAAAGACTATTATATGACTGTGTATAATATAAATAAAATGAAAAAAAAAATTTTTTAACCGAAAAGTTAATATAAACAGCAATATAAAGATAATATGAAAGCAGAGAAAGTTATGTTGGAAAGGACTGCTGGGGACTGATGTATTATTAATTTATGATATTGTAAAGAAAAAAGAACTATGCAGATCTATAAATAAAAGAAGGAATGGAAGAAACGTAGACTGCAAATGCAGACAGAAGAGAAACTGGCTGCAATCACTATGGAAATATTGTTAACATTTATGAAAGAATTTAAAGAAATGATGAAACAAGAAGTTGAAAAAAAACTGGATAGCAGAGAAAAACTAGATAGCAGAAATAAAAAAATTGAAGAAAAATAGATAGCAGAGATTGCAGATATAAAAAATTTTAAGAAAAAATTTAAATATTGAGGTAAGTGAAATAACTGAAAAAGTGCAGCACAAGATCGAATCCATAAAGAAAACTTTATATGTGCAAGATATGATTCATGAATCAGTTAAATCATATGAAAATAAACTGCAAGAAACGATGCTAAGTATAGCTGAGAGATTGGAAAAGCTGGAACTGAAAGATGAGAATGTGGATGTAGTTCAAATTCAAAGTTCCTTATTAAAACAAAAACTTAAGAACACACAGCTGATGATCCAGAAAACTCAGAGATAGTTGTCATGATGAATGACATTAAGGCTGACCACACAAAATTGAAGGAAAATATAAGAAATTGTTTTGTTGAGACAAAAGAAATTCAAGAAGAAAGCAAATCTGATGAAGCCAAGAAAAACTCATGATACAGACATCATGAAAATATGAATTGTATTAACAATTTTTAAAAATTCAGACGTTCAGAAATGAAGCTAGACACCCATGAAACACTTCGATGGCTTAGAAAACTATTTTGAGTTAAACCATCTTATAGAACAGAAATGTTGCTATTGCCTACAATCACATTAATGGACCTGACAAAGAGTGCTGGAACTCTAAGAAAAAAGAAAACCTCTTACTCTGAATACAGGTATCGCATTCTAAGTAATTTCTGCCAGAAGAGTGGCAACAAGTTATTAGATACCATATAATGCAGGAAATATTCAATATAAAAGGGTGTGAAATGTATACACAGTTTTTTAGATGGCTAGGTGTCAAAATTATGAACTTTGTCAGCATATGGCATGAAAGAAAGCCAGACAGTTAGGATAATCCAACCCAATTTCCCATTTCAGGTAGAGCAGATGGTCTTAAGCATGGACAAAAAAAAACCAAGAATTTTGGAATTCTTGGCTACAAGAATTAGGATTGAGAAAAACAAGTTTACCATGTTATGCCAGCAGTCATCTAGAAGGGGAAATGCATCTATCAGTTGAAATAACATCAAGCATGACCAAATATACCAATCCTATAGATTGTTGCAAAGAGAAAAAACAAGCTCTGATAGTAATAATGAGATAATGTGTGATATATCGTTCTAAAAGTCAGCCTAGTCCCATAAAGGGAATCTCCTATTAAACAATTAACACCTTCATCTCTTATTCCAAGTACTAGTGGAGAATGGAATTTAAACCAACATAAAAAAAATAAATAGTGACCAGGAAGATGGAAAAGTATATTTGAAATCCATGCAGATGCAGACTACATTTCCACTTTGGAAATATCTAGTCAGATGCAAAAGTTAATGTTAAACAAAAATTAAGGCTGGCTCATTCCCTTTGACTCTGGATCTCTTTAGAAGACTAATGCTTTATGGGCAAAGGAAATTGTACAACGGTTTCAAAAGCAAAGGATAGGACAGACCCAGAGATGACAATTAAAAGAGAAACTAACCAGCTTGATAAAAAGCAAGAGAGATACTTAAAATAGACAATAATTAAAAGAAATTGCAAGCTTATGAGAAAGAAAGACTGATGCTGGTATTGAAATTTTTTTTTAAGATTTATAATATATGGTGCAAATGAAAGGAAACTGACTTAAAAAAATTAGTAGAGTGCTAATCATCATATAAATGAAAAGTCCTATTGTTTTCTTTTAAAGGGAGGAAACTCTAGTAGCAGGAGTAACAGCTACATAATCAATTTGAAGAATAATGTGTGTACCTACACATATATACAATAAAGAGAAAATATGCAGTTTGTAAATTAAAGGGCATTTAAAGATCTTTTTGATTTCACCTATTTCAAGTTGTGTTATAAATAAAATTTTATCCATTCTTATAGAAAATAAAATGGTGAGTTTAAATCCAAGAAAAAGAATTATGAATTAACATTTTTTTAATTATAAGTAAAATAGTAAAAGTTTGCAAAGAATTGCCTTTTTTGTAAAGCATATTAGGTAAAGAAAAGCAAGCAAATTACTATTTCTTTCTTTTGATGAAGATGGTGAAACATTCTATGGGGTCTGAGATAGACTAGTTGTCATTATGGTACATGCAATGGCTAATGAGGCAGACTATAAGTGGTTATTCAGTTAGTAGTCAACTTTGTTCCAGTGTGAATGACAAAATTAAACTGTAAGCTGTATATGAGTGGGTGGAGAACAGTTTTCCTTGCGCTAATTGAAATTGTAAATCTTGTCATAGAAGCTATAAAAATGCCTTACTATATTAGAAAATCTTTTGCCATGAAAGGCTAGGCAAGAGCAAGTAGCATGTCAGTAGGAAAACCCTGAACACACAGCCCATTCCAATAAATAGCACTTATGTGAAATTATATTGCCACCTCTTGCAATCTGCCATGAAAAGAACTGAACTATGGAGCTAAATTGCTGAAAACTTATTTTACATGTACTACACTAATATAAAGCTAATTTATGTATCCAGTGTATGAATAGAAATATATGCTTTGTGAAAATTTATGAAAAGACCAACTGTAATTGCAGTGAAGAAAACATATCTAAAACCTAGGTTATAGGACGTTAAAGATTTGTTCTAACAGTAAAATATTAAGCTATTCATTCTATATGGAAAAAAGACCTTAAATTTATTAAGATTACAAGAAATTAATTATTGTATTATGGTATCCTGTATTTTTATATTTGAATTAAAAGTATAAGCTTTAACTGAAAGTATATTAAATGAGGAGTTATGTTTCACTTCATATACATATGTGGTATTACTATGTTCACTTCATATACATATGCGGTATTACTAGAAGTAAAACTAAAATATAGGAACTGTTTGTTAAAAAAGTTATTAATGATTCTATGTTTTATTTTATATCTATATATGAAATTATTAAACAAAGAAACTAAATAGATGAACTGTTTGTTGAAAATAAAGTATTGTGTGGTTGATTTTCTATATATGTGAAAGTATTAAATGACAAGGAAATGAAATATATGAACTATTTATTAAAATAATCTCAATAATTTTATGTTCAATTGGAAATTTTTATTTGAAATTATTATTATATAGTCAAATTACACAAGTTGTTTTATTAATCCATTTTGTTTGTCTTTTATAAATTTAAATATTCTATAAATATAATTATTACAAGTTTAAATATTATAACTTCAACACACCCACATATGCTAGTTCATAAAAAAAAAAAAATCCACATCTCAGAACATGCCAATCACTGAAGGATGTTATGGTAATGATTTTTGAATTGATGATGATTGATAGCTTAAATAATTCTAAGTAAACATTGTCTTTTTTTTTTTGAGATGGTTTGGCATCTGGAGTTTATTCAAATAGAAACCTAAAACAAATAAAATACTTTAGAATAATTGTGATCACAAAACCATCAACATCATTCCTGTTTAATTTAATTATGGTGATTTAAACCAGGATTTATATGATTTACAAATATATATAGTGGGATGCTTCTACATTTATCATAGATATATGCTTGTTGAACATGGAATATCTTATATTTATTGTGTATACCATTGGTTAGGGTTCAAACCTGAATTACTGAGGTATCATTACATAGTGCATTTTATTCCATATATATATATATATGATCTATATTAAATGGTCATTCTCTTGAATGGGAAATTAAAACCCAATCACAACATTCCAATCTTATAATGGATTTGTTTATTACTAATGTAAGTTCATCAGGTTTTACTTCTAACAAAATGTGCTGCTCTCACATATCTATATATTAAGAATTTTAATAGTTTTGCTCACAATCTGTTTTTTTTTAATCATTTATTTTTATATTAAAATCCTGAAACTTCAGTATTTTTTTTTTAATTATGTAAATTAACTAAAATATTAGATCATTAGGTAAAAATTCTAACAGTAACATTATAAATTTTCAATAAAAAATATATGCAGTTTATCCAGAGAATTCTTAACCCAGAGAGTGCATTTTTAAAATTAATATTTATTTAACAATCATTTTATTTAAGTTTACAAATCCAAATGACAAAGTTTTTATTTTATTTTATTACTATTAAACAGATGACAAGCTAAAAAGTGTTATACTATTGTATATCAAAAAGTGATGGATTACATATAATATAGAAATTCAAAATTTTCTACTAACAAATTCCATATCCCTTTGACTCCCGGTACGACTCTCTAGAAATTACGACTTTCAACTGAGTTTGCGCGTAATTGGTAAACGTCATACATACGGGACTTATTTCTTTTTTAGCCTCGTTTTTGTTTCCTGCAAGAAAGTGTAAGATTTTTTTCTCTACGATAATTTTTAGATTTTTTATGAATTTTTTTAGTGAAGGGTACCTAAATTTTTTTTATTTTTATCATTTTAGATATTGTAAAAAAGTTATTCCACAATCATTGCATCAATTACCAAAGGTTTTAGTTCTGATTTTCCTGTTGAAGTTGTCTGCGATTTTGGGCCCTCTTCTCGACCGGACTCACATATGTTTCTGGATAACGTTCAAGTGTCTCCTGGACCATATTTTACCATCACCCGTGAGTATGCAATTTTTTTTATTATTTATTGTTTGATAAATTATGTTTGTACTGATTATAAAATTTTATATGTGCTGAGACAAATAAATATGCTGTAGAATGGAAAAAAGTTCGGGATTGGGGTAATCTGTTACCCCATGAGCTGATGCATTTTTTGGCACGATTATAAATATGAATAGTGTATCACGCATGACCAAGTTTGAATTTATGGACGAATTATTGCATCATCCCGGACTTGCTAAAGTTATGACCTGCAATTGATTTGTGTCAATTTTAGGCAAGTAATATAGGATATTTTATACAGACTTTCTGGCTTCCTCAATCCATCCACTTTTGTGTTACACTGCCATGTATTTGAACTTAGCCTTTCTTCATATCTTTTATGCAAAATAATAAATATATTTATATACAAGTTTATTCTACACAACTGGAATCTCATGTAATACAGGATATTTTATACAGACTTTCTGGCTTCATCAATCCATCCACTCTGTGTTACAGTGCCATGTATTTGAACTCAGCCTTTCTTCATATCTTTTATGCAAAATAATAAATATATTTATATACACGTTTATTCTACACAATTGGAATCTCATATAATATAGGATATTTTATAGACTTTCTGGCTTCCTCAATCCATCCACTTTGTGTTATAGCACCATGTATTTGAATCCAGTCTTTCTTCCACACGTAATCATTGTTAATAATAATAAAAATTTATCTTTATTGATTTATTTATTTTTTATGAGTTTGATATTTATTTATTTTTGAATACACTGTTCTGTTACTTTTTTCTCCACTAAAAACCATTCATATTGTTATAGATACTTTTGCACAAATGAACACATCTGGCTCTAGAATGAAAATGGACCACAGCAAGGCCGCTATTTTAGTAATTTTTTCAGTGAAAAATTACCTCAGATAAGACTTCCAATACATCATTTTTTTTGTAATTTTGTGACAAATGTGATGAAGCTGTTTATGAAATTGTCATTTTATCATTTGAAATTCAAAATTTAGGATTGTAAAAATAAACATTCTTAAAACTATTAAAAATATTTTTTTTCTTTATGAAATGATTATTTTAACAGCTTAATTACATTCTTTCATATATGACCTTTCTTATAATGTATGTCTTTTTATATTTATTACATTCAAACACAAAATATCTAAGTTATTAGAGGTAGGGTAAATTTTTCTAAGAAATAACATTGGCCGCCTGGATTTCAAAAGGATATATAAAAATAATTATGTGACTTAATAATACTATAATCATTTTTTAAATAATGTTAATATTTTATAAATTATGATAGTAACATTCTTATCAAATGATTATTTGGTATAGTATATTTACAATTTAACATTTTACATATTTCATTTTCTTTAGTTTTTTTTTAAGTAGTGAAATTTATAATCAGGATAAAATTTAAATGTAAAGAAAGTCAAAATAAAAAAGCCGTGCTAAATGAATATATATCTAGACCTTCTCCTTTCATATCAATCTTGAGTTTTTCTTCTTCATTTATTTTATTAATAGTAAAATTTAAAAAAAAAAAAAAGTCCAAAGAATATATGAGGCTTTTGAATTATATTTATTTGTTGACTTCTTAACAAAAGAGAAATATATAAGAAAGTTTTGAAAATGTTATCTTACTAGTGTGACATTATTGGACTTTGTGAAGTTGTAAGAAAAGTTGAAGAAACAATTGATTTAAAAAGTGGACATGTACTCTAATAAAGGCACAAATATTGGAAATACAATTGGAGTAGGATTCATTATAAATAAAAAGTGGAAGAATAACATTGTGGAGATTGATAGTGTATCGGACAGAGTAGCAAGATTAGTTATACAACTTAATAGCAGATAACAAATGCAGATAATTCACATTTATGCCCCAATACGTTCTCATAGTGATGAAGTAGTAAAAGATTTTTATATGGATATACAAAAGACTTTTGATCAGAGTAAACAACATTTTAAAATTGTTATGGGAAACTTTAATGTTAGAATTGGCAAACAAATGAAAGTACTGTAGATAATTTTGTTATTATGGTAATAGAAATGAGAGAATACATAGACTTATGGAGTTTGCAGAAAAAGAAAAACTTTCTATTATGAATTCTTTTTTTGAGAAAAATGTTAAAAGGAAATGGACATGGAAGCATCCAAGTAAAGGTACAGCAGAATTGGATTATATTTTGACTAGCAGAAATACGTATTTCAAGATTGTAATGTTCTTAATAAATTTAACACAGGAAGTGATCATCGATTAGTAAGATGTAAGATACAAGTTAATGCAAAACTAGAGAGACAAAAATTAAGAAAAAGAATATTTACAGTTGATATTCCTAATCTTCAGAAACATTCTAATGAATTTAAATTAGAACTTACAAATCGGTTTCAAGTATTAGTAGATTTTGAACATGTTTCAGATTTGGATGAAATTAATATGAAAATAACTGATACACTTTTAAAAACCGCAACAAAGATAGCTGGTAGGAAAAAGCAGCAATTGACCAATAAAATTTCTACTGAGACTAGAGAATTTATGAAGAAAAGAAGGAATATAAAGATATACAAAAATGATAGATTAAAAAGGATTGAATATCTCGAATTTTGTAAAATGGTGCAAAAAAGAGTTGAAAGTGATATAAGAAAGTATAACTGTGAACTAGCAAGGAAAGTTGTAGAAGAAAATAAGTCTCAAGAATGTAAAACAACATTTTGGTATTGGTAAGAATTTTATATCTGCAATAAGAAAAAAAGATGGAATTATTACTAAAAAGAGAGATGACATCATGAAATGGGTAGAAGACTTTTATCGGGAATTATATAGTAAAAAAGAACAAATACCTCCTATATCTATTACATCTTCCGAATTGCCCAGAATTTTAAATGAAGAAGTGAGATATGCAATTAAATGTATGAAGAAAAGAAAGGCTCCAGGTAATGATGGAATTATAATTGATAAAAGAAGCAGTTGAAGAAATAGGAATTTTTTTAGCAAAGTTATATACCAAATGTCTAAATGATAAAGATGTACCAGATGATTGGAAGAATGCAGTAATAATATTAATATTTAAAAAAAGTGGTAAAGAAGATATTAGAAATTATAGACCTATCAGCCTTTTATCAGTTTTATACAAAATTTTTACCAAGATAATTACAATTCGTCTACAGAGAATATTGGATTTCCACCAACCAAGAGAACAATCATATCCAGGTATTGAGAGAAGTTATAGAAATGACAAATGAATATGAGTTGCCATTATGTTTTGGATTTGTAGATTATGAAAAGGAGTTTGATTCTATAAACATTTCTTCAATGATTAAAGCATTGGATCATCAAGGTGTAGATCCAGGATATTATCATATTTTAAAGAATATTTATAAAAATGCAACAGCAATAATTAGATTACATAATGATACTGGGAAAGTCAACATTGAGAAGGGTGTAAGACAAGGTAACTCCATATCTCCAAAACTTTTTACAATAGTGCTGCAAGAAGTATTTTGTGGATTAAAATGGGAAACTAAAGGAGTGAAAGTAAATGGAGATTATTTAAGTCATTTAGATTTTGCAGATGATGTAGTTGTTTTTCCAAATAATGCTTTAGAGCTGCAGGAGTCATCAGATGAATGTAGGACTAAAGATAAATGTTAAAAAGACTCGAGTAATGTTTAATCGATTTGCTCAAAATATGAAAATAAAGATTGATTATGATGAATTAGAAGTTAACAGTTACAAATACCTTGGTCAGATTATTAATACAGATGGAAACATAATGGATGAAATTAATCATAGAATTAAACTTGGTTGGAGTGCTTTTGGTAGAAATAACTTGATACTAAAAGGAAATATGTCTATGTGTTTGAAAAGGAAGGTTTTTAATAAATGTGTTTTACCAGTTCTTACTTATGGATCTGAAACTTGGACACTTAATAGAAGAGCAATACAGAGACTTCAGACCACTGAAAGGAGTATGGAGAGATGTATGTTGGGAGTAACAAGAAGAGATCGAAAACGCAATGTATGGGTAAGAGAACAAACAGGTGTTACTGACCTCATTGAAAAAATTAAAACATGGAAGTGGAATTGAGCTGGACATATTGCTAGAAGAGATGATAATAGATGGGCAATTGAAGTTTTAAACCGGATTCCAAGAGATTGTAAAAGACCCAGAAAGGGACCACATGTGAGATGGATGGATGAGATAGTGTGCAGGAGTGATGTGGAGAAGCTAAAGATCGGAGAAGATGGATTGAACTTGGAGAGACCATCTTGCAGTGGATTGATAATGTTTGATTATGACATGTCAAACAATGGAAATGTTAATGAAATAAAAAGCATATATGCAAAACTTGAAAAAGTAATTGAAAAGGAATATAAATGTAGTTATATAATTACAAGAAAAAAGATTGCTGTTTTAAGATTGGGAAGATATAATAAGTTGCAGATTATGAATTAACAGTGTAAGATAAGAGAAATGAAAAGTGTATAGTAGACAGTAGCACAATAATAATGAATACATATTTTAAAAACATGAGGAAAATTCTTACTTGGAAAACTTCAAATGATAAGACTATATTAAGAATATGTGTGCATATCCTGGAACTGATGCAAATTTTCATCACAATTTAGTAGTTGTAAAATTTAGATTATAAGAATTGAATCAAAATAAATGAATCATTAATTAATTGAAAACTAAGACTAAGAAAAAATTTCACATTTGTTTAATAAGAAAATTAACTTGGGTAAAAAGCTAAATAATTCAAAATAAATTTTATTTAAATAAAATTGATAAAATGGTAGAGAAAAGAAAAATGTAAAAATATGAATACTAATATAGGTAAAATACATACATTTTACAGTGAAAACATTGAAGTAAATCATAAAGGAGACACATGATTCAACATATAAAATAAAATAATTTGGATGAGAAAAGGAAGAGCTGCAGAGTTCAATTAATTAAAGAATAATATATAGTTAATAATAGATGTATTGAAGAAATAGGAAAATAAGCTTTTACTTATATCAATGGACAAAGAAAGTTTAGTAAATACAATGTTTGCACTAATGAAGGCAATTATAAAACTAATAAAGAAAATGAATTTTTTGATAAAATATAAATAATAGTCGAAATTAGTAAAAGCGATGGGAGAAAGGGATTTAAAAGAATGAGTAATAACTTGTAATTTACTATTTTAGAAGCAATAAATGAATTTTCATTTAACAAGAATAATACCATTAGAGGAAAAAAAAATTAAAATATGAGAATTTTAGAATAACTAATATCTCATATTGCTGGGATATTAAGATATGATTTATTTGGAAAGCAGTTTAATGTTAGTAAGTTGCAATTGAACTATTAAAACAATTATTGAAAAATGTGCAGAAAAATATATTTGCTTCATTGATCTTGAAAAGCTTTTTAATAAAATAAATATTTTAAAAACGAGAGGCATAGACTAGAAAAAAAAAAAAAATTTGCTGGGAAATCTGATTCATAAACTTTGGAATCATATCACAAGTGATTTATATGATTAATTGTTGTTTTTCAAAATAAATAAGAAACATAAGATAGGAATCTGTTGCTAAATGAATATTATCTTGTCAAAAATGAAGTTAATATTGACAGAAGTTATTTATATCATATTTATTATTGGTGAACCACTATTTGAAGGTAGTGAAAATAAATTTGCAAGAATACTCAGAATTGTTTAATTTGAAATGTTTGGAATATGACTAAAATAAAATAGGTAGAGTGAATAAAAGTTTAAAATGATATTTGGACAAGAAGTTAAAATTTTTAAATACTTGGACTGCTAAATAACTGATGATGGAAGTAGTGATAATGGCTGATCAAGCTATACTAAGATATATGGATTTTTGAAGTTAGAACTAAGAAGCAGATTTATTAAGTGTTGGATATATGGAACAGACTAGTATAATTAGAAAAAAAAAGTGAGAAAAGAACTGAAGTTATACAGATGTGAAATTTGAAATGAATGTAAAAGATAAATTGGAAAAATTTAGATTAGAAATTGATAGATGTTAAAAAGTTACTAAAGAATGATTACTTTTTAGGAGAAAATTTAGTTATTAAATTGGGCATATATATATAGAAATGAAGACATTTTGAAGAAAGTAAGGAGCTATGGAAAATGAGAAGAAACAGACAAATGAAGTTTATAGATAACCACCAGGAAGGAAATAGTTATAAGATTTTGGAGAGCAAAGCATATAATAAGAGGACTTAAAATGGTGTGGATCTAAATTTTGGCTGATGACAATTTTATTTTTAAATACATTTTTTTTTTTTACATGGGTCATGCTAGTTTAAAAATTAAGTTTCAAATTTAATGAAGAAAATATAACTTTGCTTAACAAAGAAAGTGGTAACAACCATAAAAATAAAGATGTAAAGAAAAGGTAGACAATTCTCAAAACAATTAAATTTTAAGTCATTAATGAAAATACTATTTAGAAATAAATGATTAAGGGAGTTATTTTTTTTTTTATCATCCCAGCACAATATATATATATAATCTGGAATAAGTTTTGCTTGAAATTAGTTTGCGTGCAAGTAAAGAAGTCATTATCCATCATTTGAGCATAAAAGAAAAAGGCTGACATTTCTATTTTCAATACTTTTTATGTATTTTTTTTTTACACATTTCACATTATCAAAATTAGTGACATTCCAGAAACAACTATAATTTTAATATATATATATATATTGTAAAATGTTTTGAAGTATTAAAATTATTCTACACGAATAAAGTATGATAAACAGAGCACCCAAACATTAATTATAAACAACAATTAGCCAAGCGCTTTCGGTACTGTATACCAGAATCATGGTGACATACTGGAACTGAACGGTTCCATGATTCTGGTATACAGTACCGAAAGCGCTTGGCTAATTGTTTATAATTAATGTTTATGTGCTCTGTTTATCACGCTTTATTCGTGTAGAATAATTTTCATTATCTGACAGAGTTTTTATATTATTTATTTTTGAAGTATTAAATAAATGGATTATTACTTTTATAAATTAATAGATAAATTTTAAATCTATACATTTTAAAGAAATAATTTTAAGGAAATCTTTTACAATCTCATAGTAGACTTAGCAAGAATTAAATGCTTTCATTGCTTTTTAACTCTAGTATGTTCTACATCCATAAAATAATGATGAATAATAAAGGTGTGATGTAAACAAAGTTTTTTACTGACTTATTTATCTTTTTTTTTTTTTGAAAGCTCAAGAGAGATGAGCCTAAAAGTTCCATTAGGTTGGTCAGACTTTTTTTTTTTTTTTTAATCTTTCCCCAGAAATTCTCAATTTGCCATGCTTCTTTACTATGGTTTTAAAGATGTTATCAAATTTTACATAGAATTTTAAACTTAAATATTAGACTCTTCCTAAGAAGGAAAAAAACTATAAAACATGTATAGAATTTATTTTTTGTAGCAGTTTAATGCAATACCAAACTAATAAATTGTTCTTTATCAAATGAAACTTGACAAGTGTTGGATTTTTCCTAAGTTGATTCAATATATAAATTAATTTGCTATGAATCATCTTCATTTGTGATAAGCAAAATAAATTATAAAGTATCATTTCTTAAGTTTATATAAATTTGGAAGAAGAAAATTTGATTTTTATATGTAATAAATATTACACAACAAATTTTCATGCTTTGTTTTATTTTCACACATTTTTTAAAATGTCAAAGACAATAAAATAGCAATTATAGTTTTTTTATTTTCTAATGTATATGAATGCATTTCTAGTTAATTATTTATGAGTATTTAGTCATGTTTTTACAAACATATTCCTAATTCTAATACAAAGTAACCAATGCCATCATTTTTAAAGTTAAAAAAATATGTGAGTATATTGTCTTTGTGTAGTTGTAAATTGTAAATCATGATGGTTTTTAGAATTTTTATGATGAAAGATAAAAGTATTTTACTTGCTTAAATTTTAAAATCTTGTAAAGCTTTCGGTGCATCTATTTTTTTTTCTTCTGTAACTTGTATATGATTGTAGTGTTCAATTTGGCAACTGTAGCAATATTTTCACATTAATAGAAGTACTTACTTGACTTTTGCATTTTTTAAATAACTTTATAGTTTCATTTGATTTTACATAGTTTACCTTTTATTAAAATATATGTAAAGAAATTGTGCAGTTTTAATATCAGAGTAGTTCATGCATTATTAAAGGCTGAACACTATTATTATATGATGTAAAACAAATCATGTAATATAAAAATAGAATATATCTATTGTATATTATATGAGATTGTAATTTTAAAAAAAAATATTTATTATGTATTTATGATAAATTAATTCTCTATTTGAAGGCAATTAGAGATTACTAAGCAACAAGTACTGTAACCAAGCAATTACATTAGATCAACATTGGTGGCAATTTGTCATTGCTTGCCACCTCTTCGGCACAATTTTTTTGTAGCATCTCAATTTTAGTTACATACATTATTTGTTAATATTTGAATAAATAATTTTTTTAAATTGTTATATGCATACTGAAGGATTTCCCATTGATATATTTTTATTACCTGGCAATAATATTTGTGTGTGCGTGCATGTACATTTACATATTTTGAAATTTGGTGATAATCAGTGATTGTTGGATAATTGAATTTTGAAGAACCTTCATATGCTTTGAAAGTATTATAACCTTTAGAAAAATGAATAAATTAATTCAAATGATAAATCATATTTTCATAAATGTTCTTTCCCAATTTTTCCATTAGTTATGTTTTTTGCTTTATCTTCTTGCTTGTCTTCAATATGAGAAAAACAATCTGATGAAAAGAATTAAGGTAAAATAACAATGAGTAAATTATATTATTAAAGACAGAAATACTTATATAATATACAAGTTTCATAAATAATAAATTCAATCATAGTGTGTCAATTTTTTTTTACATAAATAAAAAATCATGTCAAGTTTCAATATATATACAAACTTCATACTATATATATGTGTGTGTGTGGTGTATAATACAACAGATTTCTACTTAATTGCCCTATAGTAAGCTTGAACAATTGATAATAGTATATTTAAATATATATACACATTAAAGATATATACATTTTGTATTGACAATATTAATTCTCAATGCATCATTCTAGAGCTCTGCAAGCAAGAATAATTAAATAGTACAAGATGGGTAATGCCAACTAAAAGACCCAGATTAGTTTCTGGATATTACTTTTCATCAATGAGAAGCACCAGATTACAAATATCTATCTTAGTATTTACCTTTATTATGCTATACAAGCTAATGACTTGAAGGTAGATTATGAACCCAAGTCTACTTACTTGTCCAGTTATATATGACATTACCTTAGCAACTGTGTATATATATATTAAAATGTGATCTTTTGTCAAAAGAATGGAATATATCAAGTAAAGTATCACAGATTTCTATATTTAAGTTGTAATCTACTTCATAACTTTCAACTCTAAAGCTATTCATGTAAATGTGAATAGAAAATTATTCAAGTTATCAACTTGTTTATTAAAAATGGTTCTGGGTGGATATTTGCAAATCTGTGAATCTCACTGGCTGAAGTCAATTAATGAGAAATTAGTCTAGGCTTTTGGTTGGCAGTAATCATCTTATGGATATTAATTACTTAGGCTTACATAAATGGCTTTAGAGTAGAGTAGTGTAAAGCAGATTAGTGATGCCAGTGCACTACCTGATGAAAGTCTCCAAATTTAATTCATTTCTCCGATCCTTAGCCTTTTATCTCCACTATATACAGCAAGCTTCCTTATCTAACCATCTCATGTGGTCTTTTTGCTAGGTATTTTAAATTTCTTGGAATCTAGTTTAAGATTTCAACTCTCCATCTATTATTCTTCTAGCACTATGTCCAACCTAATTCTTTTCATTTCTTAATACTTTCAATATCATATTTTTGCTATGCACATTTTATTTTTCAGTCTGGTCTGCATAAATTAATTATTGAATATTTTTTATTAATAAATCAATAATTCCTTAGTGATGTAAATGATTGTTTACTTATTGTAATATTTCATTCAAAATATGCATACATTTCAACAAAAGAAAATAAGAAATATCAATGTGCATTTGATTTTGCACAAAACTAGTTTTATAAGTGTAGTCACATGATAACAGCCCAAGCTTATCTTAACTATGAATCTTCAATCTGTTGTCAAAGCAATCTTTGTAAGTAAATGATGGATTCCACCTTTCATTCTGATCCAAGATCTTAATATAAAGAGACTTGGTACAGGACTTGAACAGATCGAGATTTTTATATTCCTAAAAGTTTAAATAAACCCCATTAAATAGGAAAATATAACCTGTTTCGAAAATAGACTAATAGTCATTTTTTAAAACTTTTAATTAGACTTCATTTTGCACATAGTTAGATGATTTTATAAATGTAATCACATGATAACCCAAGCGTATCTTCAAGATATTGTCATGGCAATCTTTTTTAAAGATGGATTCTATTTTTTGTTATGATCTGAGATCTTAATAGAGGTAAAGAAAGTTGGCATGGGTCTTTCACAGACAGATTTTTATATTCCTAGAAATTTAAGTAAACCCTATTAAACAGGTAAACATCATCTGGGGATTATTTAAACTTTGAGGAATATGAAATCAATTTATTAAAGTCCTGTGTGCAAAATCATCTAAGAAATAATTAACAATGGAATTTATAAGTTATAAAACTGATTATTAGTCTATGTTCAAAATATATATTTGCCTGTTTAATGGGGACTTATTTAAACTTCTAAGAATATAATAAAAATTTCAGTTTGTTAAAGTCCTGTGCTATCTGTTTTTATCTATTATAATCTTAGACCACAATGAAAGTTTGGAATCCATGTTATAGAAGTTGTCTTGATAACAGATTGGAGATTCATGGATTAAATAAACGTGGGCAGTTGTTATGCTTATAAAACTATCTAGCTTTGTGAAAACTAGGTTTATTATAATAGTTAATGGTAGCAGAATATGAAAATTTTAAAAATGATTTTATTAGTCTACTTTCAAAATAAGTTATATTTCCTGTTTAATGGAATCTATAAACTTCTAAGAATATAAAAATATCAATCTTAAATTCTTGTGCCAGTTAGCTCTGCCTATATTAAGATCTTGGATAGAATGAAAAATGAAATTCATTTCTAAAAATTACCTTGATAACAGATTGAAGATTCATGACTTAGGTAAGTTTGAACTGTTCTCATGTGATTATATATGTATCAAATTTACATTCTTTAGTGAAAGATATTTTGTATTATATATTACATATTTGAAGAATTCAGTGAATGATTAATTACATTAGTTATACATGGGGGGGGTTCAGTTTTGAATCAAATATCAGATATCCGCTTATATAGTACATCCTTGGAGGAATAATGGATACTGTTAATTTTTTATGCTGCAATTCTAAATGAAATATGTATAGTATTAAAACTAATCTTTATTATATTTTGGATATTTCATTTGAACATTATTTTTTAAAAAATATAAGAAATTATCACATGACTATTTAATATTCATTAATAAGAAAAGGTTAATTTTTTATTTTAGGAGCATTTTGAAAAACATTTAATTTTGGAAATTTTTTTATTAAAATACTTTGCTGCAGCTTGTTATATCATAAAGATATAGTATAAGTGAAAGTATTTAAAGATTTTCTTTAAATCTGTGCCATAATTTTTTTATTTAGAATTGAAAGTAATGATTGGAAATTGAGATTTATATCAAACTTGACATTCAACATTTTAACAGCACTCCAAGACATTATGACCAAAACAGAATTTTATATTTATATAATTTGTCTCAACAATGGATAAGAGTAAATAATTTTATTTTCTGATAGGAAAAAAAGGTTTTACTTTATTTAATTTGTGTTTATTTTGGATTGTAGTATTACTTATTTTAAATTTGGTCAAGTACTTGAAATAAAAACAGTGAGATCCAGAAATGAATTAAGTCAATCTTTACTTTTTACAAGTGATTGAATTAATTGATTTCTAGACACACTTTTATTTCAAGTTCAATAAAAAAATTCTAATTGTGTCTAAAAAAACAATTACTTTCTGCTTTTTAGTCAACAGTAAATAAAAATGTTCATTATAAATATATATTTTTTGAAATTTTTAACATTTGTATATTTTTTACAACTTTAATATTTGAAAGTAAAATCATGCTTATTAAATAAATATTATTTTCAATATACTTTTATTTGGAAAGCATTTTAAAAAACCAACTTTTATAAACAAAAGATAAAATATATATTTTAAAAAATGAATTTTTGCAATCATTTGTTTTTTTATCAATTTTAAATGATCACTAAAATACTTTTAAAGAAAGATTTTTTAAGCATATATATATAACATCCTTTCACATGCATCACTGAAAAGCGTAAGTTTGTTGTTAAGACTTGTAGAGGTCCCTACTGTCGCATTTTTCACATGCATATTCTTAAGGTTTACAGCCTTAGTAAATATTACATAATAGTTGAAAGTAAAATCATGTGGATCAATGATCGTTTACAATATAGTTTTATTTGGGAAAGTTTTTTAAAAAATCAACTTTTACAGTCAAAATTAAAAAATTCACACTTTTATAAGGAAACTTTTATAAAGATTTGTTTTATTTTAATTTTAAAAGATCATTAAAGCACTTTAATAATATACTTTTTTTAAAATACAAATATATCATCCTCTAGTATGCATTACTGAAAACTTATTGGACTGATATCAACATATTTGATCCATCAGTTCTTCCATAGTAAAGAAACTAGGGAACCTACCTAAAATATTTTAGTGTCATTGCACTGTCAATGATTTATAACAAATGCATAGAATTTGAACAAATTCTATTGAATAAAATAATTTACATTATTAAAATTGTAGTATTAACATTATTTTTATATTTCTTCCTTTGTTAACATTTACTACAGAAAATTTATTAGTAACTAATGTTTTCTTATTAAGCTTTCATGGAATTTATCTCAAATTTAATACATACTTCATTAATAAATTATTTGCATTTTTTTTCTTATCAGTAATGTCCTAGTACATCTAATACACCAATTTTTTTTATCCTCCCATTTTTTATTTAAACTTTAAAAATTTCTTTTAAATCAAAACAATCAGAAAGATAAACTTTATTTTGCCATATTTCTATCCAACTATATTTCTTTTTGTGACTAAATTCTTGATAAATGCTTATTATCATATATACCAATTTCATATTAGTCTTGTTTTTCTATTCATATTTAAAATATCTGGTAACAATGCCAGTCTGCCTTGTTCTTACATTTATAAATTGAATAGTTTTCTCCTTTATTTTTTTTAATAACAAATCTGGGAAAAATCCCATTCCATTTTTTTTAAATATCAATTGTTTCAACATTCAAATTGTTCTTAAAAAATCATTTTCTTTTTTCTATCTTCATCCCTTACAATTTTTTTTCATTATTTTATATCTATTTCATTCTCTTATTTTCATTTACAATTGATACACTTGAAATTTTTTTTTTTTACTTTAGTATGTACTTAAAATATTCATATAGTTAAAACTTTGTACATTCTCAATTAATTTCATTACTCTTTGCTCAAATATTTGTTCATTGTATTAGTCAAGAATGAAGATTGTATATATAAAGTTGCATTAATGTTTTCATTTATATAATTTTGTTTTTATTTATTGTTACTGTTATTTTTGTTATAAAATGTAGATAGTGCTTTGTATGCAACATTAAGGGCATAAAATCATGTGCTGAAAAAGGTTTTTTATGTATAATTTTTAATTTATATTTTCTATAATAGCTGTTAAATATTTTTTTATAATTTAAAGGCATTAATCTTTTAAACTATTTCATTTAAATTAAAAGAATATCTTTTTTATATAAAAATAAGCATATGATCTATTGATTGAATCATATAATGTGTGAACACCAGTGACCCCTTTTTTTACTTTCTTCAGTTGGAACTTAATCTATAAACATTTAGTCTTAAGCCAATTATTCTACCACCTTCACTGCATATATAATAGAGCAATTAATCATGCTATATATTATAAAATGGTGTGTTATAGCTACAGAAGGAATTTATTGTTATCTACAAGGGAAATTCCTAATGTGTACTCTATGTATTCTTATTGTTGCAGCTGTTACTACTATGTAATTATTCATATGATAAATGAACATGGATGGTCTAATCCCCAACATGCATTACTAGTATAGCATCTTAATGTTTTTTTTTTTAAGTAAATATCAATTGAGTTTTCTTGAAGGTAGGAAGATGTTTGTAAATGATCTTTTTTTCCTTTGTCTTTTATAAATATTTACAATCACGACAAACAAAACTAAATTAAGATTTTTATTCCAGGAAGCTGTAAAATCACTACTCAAGGCAGTAATCGACAACTGAACAGAGGATGCTAAGAATTCCAATAGTTGATCCAACTGCCATTCAATGATCTTTTATTTAAATATCTACAACTCCAGATCTGATTCTTGTTAAAGAAGATTACACAAATTGGAATTAATGTCTAATATTAAATAGGACATAATTTGACTGCAAGTCAAAGATGAAGAGACAATTAATTTGAAAAATGGACAAATATTTTATTATAAAAGCACAAATGTTGGAAACAAAAGTGGGGTGGGATTCATTATAAATAAAAAATGGAAAAATATTGTGGATATTGATGGCATATAGATTAGTTATGCAAATTAATAAAAAATATTAGATGCAGATAATTTAGATTTATGTCTCAAGTTATTGTAATGAAGTAGAGGATTTGTATGTGGATGCACAAAATGTTTTTGAACAAATCAATATTTTTAAATTGTCATGGAAGATTGTAATGCTAGAATTGGTAAACAAAAAATGAAAATAATGCAGGTAAATTTGATTGTGATGACAGAAATGAGAGCACAATTTGTAAAATTTTCAGAAAAACTGAATATTATGAATTCTCTCTTTGAGAAAAATGCTAAATGGACATGGAAGCATCTAAATAAAGGTTCAACAGAATTGGTTTATATTTTAATTAACAAAATATATATTCACGATTGTACATTGTTAACAGATTTAACACAGGAAGTAATCATCGATTAGTGAGATATGATACAAGTTAAGACAAAAATCATTAGGAAAAACTTCAAAAATTCCAATGAATTTAAATTAAAACTAAAGTATTAATAGATTTTGAAGCTGGTTCATGCTTGATTGTTAATTAATAAGATACTTCATATTTTATTAAAAACAGCAATTTAAAGATAGCTGGTACAAAAAAGTCATAATTTACCAGTATATTTTCGGTTGAGACATTGAAAAATTTTGAAAATGATCCATTAATAAGAAATTAATATTTAAAGTTTTGTAAAATGATACAAGAAAGAATAACTGTGAATTAGCAAAGAAAACTATAGAAAAGAATTAATTATAACATATTGGTAATGGAAAGTTGTTTCTGCAAAAAGAAGTGGAACTATTATTAAAAAGAGAGATAATCTTATGAAATTTGTGAAAGAATAATATAATTATAAAAAACAAAACAAATTATACCCTATAGTTATTATATCCTAATTACCTAGCATTTTAAATTAAGAACTCTAGGAAATGGTAGCATTACTATTAAAGATTTAAAAGAAATGGTGAAAATGTAGAAAAAATATTAGCAAAGTTGTTTTCAAAAATGTAAATGTTAAAAATGTACTAAATGATTGAAAGAATGTATTAGTAATAATATTTAAAAAAGGTGATAGAAAAGATAATACAAATTGTAGATCTATCAGTTTTCAATAAATTTTATACGAAATTTTCATCAAGATAAGGAATTACAGAATCATTAAATGTGAATTGTCATTATACTTTGGATTTGAAGATTATGAAAATGTATATGGTTCTATAAGCATTTCCAGTGATTGAAGCTTTTGATTATCAAAATATAAACCCAGAATATCATATTCTGAAGATTTGTCAAAATGCATCTAAGCTGCATGATGAAATCAAGATTAACATTGAAAAGAGATTTACAATAGATTGATTCCACATCTCCAAAACTTTTTACAGAAATTTTAGAAAAAGTATTTTGATAATTAAAATGGGAAGCAACGTGAATAAAAATAAATGGAGATTGTTCAAATCATCTATATTTTGCAGATGATAATGTATATCGCTAGAAGAGATGATAATAGTTGGATTCTTGAAGTTTTAAATTGGATCTCCAGAGATTTTAAAAATATGGAAATTATGTGTGAGGTGAATAGATAAAATAAGTAAGTTTGCTTTTGTTATATGGAAAAAAGGCTATGGATTAGAAAAACCTAATTAAACATGATATTCATATTGCAATGGATTGATAATGGTTGAAAATAGTGATTAATCTATTAAAATTTGAGTAATCAATATATGCTATAAGCCATATTCATTCTGGTCATTGGCCTTCAATGAATAGCATTACGTTTGAATCTATATTCAGGAGACATTATTTCTTTACACTGCCTAATTTAATAACTTGTTTCAAGAACAACATAAAAAAGTTTAGAACACTAGCCAAGTTACATGGTTTTGCTATATGTCTCATCCTAGGCAAGCATTTGTACATTTTTGATGAATTCATTGTTATGCTAATTGTAAAGGCATTTTTGACAAGGATGGTAAAACAATGTGCATGATTTTCTCTATTTTCAACATTTGTATTAATGGCAGTAAGTCATTCTATTTGCTCTATTCTAAAATCATTTATTATTCATTTGATTTAATCATTAGGCACTAGATGGCAATGGTAGGGTATTTTGAATCTTGGTTTATTATTTTGAATAGTATAAAAAAAATAAAGGTGGGTATAAATTTAAAGTTCCCAACTAAAGAAAATAAACCAGAAAATTGTCTGGTATTGAGATTAGCATTTACTATTCTTTAATATACTTTAGTTATCACAGATTATTTTGAATAGTATAAAAAAAATAAAGATGGGTATAAATTTAAAGTTCCCAACTAAAGAAAATAAACCAGAAAATTGTCTGGTATTGAGATTAGCATTTACTATTCTTTAATATACTTTAGTTATCACAGAAATAAAGTAAACAAATTTAATGCCGTATTTTGTTTCATTTATTATTTAAGATACTTTATTAATAACATAGGAAGCATATGAAAAAACACACATTTTACAGTTTAAAAATTACAATAAAAATATTAATAAATTATAAAAGATCATGTCAGGCGTTGGTAGCCGAGAGGTCAGCACAGCTGTAGGTTCCCTTCATGGCCGATGCTTTGACATATGGGGGGGGGGTCATTTTATAATTATAAATAAAGTATAAAATTGAATTCTGCTATTATGAACATTTCATTTCCTTTGTATTTTAGAATTTAATATTGTAGAAATAGTATTAAATATTTATTTTTATATTGACAAATTCTAAAAAGTTAAATAATTGAATTTCTGTACATTATTTAATAGCTATACATTCAAAGAAATAATACATCTATTTTAAAGAATTCCTAATAATTTTAAAAAGCCTGTAAATAAATTATGACTACAACTATAATGTATATACTGAACTTTAGATGTAATTAGGTGGAGTGGATAGCTGAAGGGAGCTTTAAAGTCTATGTTCATATCCCCTCTAATTACATCTAGTTTGGTATATACAGTATATTATACTTGTAGTCAAACATAGATTCAGCCTGAATTCTGCCCCTCCCATCTTCTGTATATTTAAATGGATATATTATAGTTCTGTATATGAGGGGTCAGTGACTAAAAATCAACATGGGTATGACAATATTGGTATCAACAAGGGCTTTGAACATTCGATCATCAGATTTTCAATTATATAAATGGCTGAAGAGTTGGAGAAGATTGAAGCCTGTCTATTAAAATTTGAATATTTGCTATCTTAATGTAAACTGAGTACTGATTGTATATATGTGGATGATCTGGATTAACTGATGAGTATTGATTCAGCATGAAATATATTGGAAATCATTTATCTTTTTCATATGTGGTCATGTGTATCAGTCATATAAGAGGGAATGGATAGGGAGCTTGAAAGTCTGTGTTCAAATCCTCTCTAATTACAAATGTGTAACAATGAAAATGTAAACTTGATTCATAAAACAATTAAGTTTGAAAACATTATTACAGTTAACACATGACTCAGATTTCCAAAGAATCATTTGAATAAACTTGCAAATAACTGATCTTTCTTAAAAATGGGGTGTTATTTGCAAATTTATTTAAATGATTCTTTGGGAATCTGATTCATGAATTATTCTATGTTTTTGGATTTACTCATTGCCAAAGATACAAGAAAGTGGCTATTATTTGTAAATTTATTTAAATGATTCTTTGAGATCTGACTTGTGAAGTTTCAGTATTTTCAGATGTAATTATGATAAGACAAAGTGGGTATTATTTGCCAGCTTATTTAAATGCCTCTCTAGGAATATTATTTATGAATTAAATAGTAATGTTTTCAGATTTAGTTACAAGAAAGTGAGCATTATTTGTGATTCTTCAATGACAATCTGACTTGTGAATTTATCATATTGTTTTGGAAGTTGTTCTATGAATAAATTTATTTTAAAGAATGGAAATTTCTAATTTTAGAGATAATGGTAGGGTTCTGATCTATCGCATCAACCGCTTGATGGCGTTGATGCTAAGCAAAAATATATTGATGTAATGTTCCCGGGCAGCGATTCTATAGAACTACGATTTCCATAAATTAAAAAATTCAAACAAAATATAAAAATGTAAGCAGACTTTTTGGACTTTATGAGACAGTAATTAATCAGAGACTGGCTTTTTTGTGTGTGTGCGCGTCCATAAAAAATTACGTTACTTTCGAATAGTTTGAACTGATGATGTTGGGTTCCATATTATTTTATATTACAACTGCCAATATGTGAAATAAAGAAAAAAATCAAATAGAAAATACGGCAAAATTAAAATCATGATACAGACCTCTTTAGGAACGATTGTTAGAATAATTATACCTAGTTATGGTACTTCAGATTTACAAACCCACAGTACTATAATAAACTTCAATTTCATTACTGTAAAAACTATTTACAATAATTAACATATGTAAATAAGCATGTATTATAATTACAATTATAAACATAGCACTATATAAAATAAATGCTTATTTACATATGTTTAAGTTTCATTTGAGAGTGACGTTTAGTAAATTCCGGATAATTTCGTCGACGTCATTCATTCAGATATCGTAAACAGTAATTTAAAGTGAGTGGTTTATCCTCATGCTTTCATTTCCAATACTTAAGATTTGCCCATGGTTGGAAAGAATAAGTTGATTCATTTTATTCTTTCATAAATACTACATCTCGTGTTGGGAATCAAAGTATTCATTTATTATTAACACTCATAAAAAGCACATGCACAATAACTTGAAAGGCTGATCTTTAAATGTATTATAATAATTAACATAGTTTTTAACAAATATCAAACAACAATTTACATCTTCAAGATACTTTCAAGAGATGAAAATATTAGTCAAATATATTGATTAGAGGAGAATAATTTTCATAGCTATACTTAATTTATCAAGATGTTCATAACAACCAGTTTGATTAAGGAATAAAACAATTCAAAATATCAAGAAAGTTTATAATCCTACAAAAAGCCAAGTATGGAATTTTTGTTACTGTATATTTTTTTACTTTATGCTAATTCAAGCAGAATAGTATTTAATGTTTTTAAAAATCATTTAATAATTTGTTCCTCCTTCCCAAATGTCTAAAACATTGGGAATATTTCACAGTACCATCATGTTTGTATAGACATGTATGTATAAAAGCACACATTAGAGAATCTTAAATAAATGTTGCTATTTATGATACAAATAAAATTTAGCAATCAACTCTTTACATAATGAAAATTATTCAGTCATATATATAATGATTTATTCTCTAAAAGATTTGAATCTCTTATGTGCAGCCACTACTTATTTTTAAAATTATTAATTGGATAAAATGTCAGTAGAAATCAAATAAGTATTGAAGTTTAATTAATGCTTGCTAATAATGTCTTTCATTGTTTGGATACAAAGCGTTTTGCAAATTAAAGATTCTGATATTCACACTGAAAAGAATAAAAAATGTTAGGGTAATTTGAAAAAAAAAAAATGTTAACTATCAATTACTTACAAATAGTATAAGTTCAATAGCTTCAAGAAATATTGATATATATTTCAAAGCTCCTTGAGATTACAATATATTTATTAGAAAAGATTATAATGAAATGAAGCATAGGAAACTACTTATGCCTTAAAATATCAAATAGATCTTCAATCATATATCTAAAATTTTTTATAAAATTAGGGCAGAAATCTTTACTGCATAAAAAAAATTATAATCCACTATGCCAATTCCTAATAGCATATATAAATAATTAGGCAATGAAACTATTTTAAAATCTACACAGTATGTTATACAGGTGTAACAGAAAAATTTTGGCTTAAAAAAAATTAAGCTTATCATTGTTAGATATTTTTATATATTTTGCTTGTTGACTTCTTATGATTTCAAATTCTTATTGCTTTAAAATTTCAGGATTTTACCAATATATAGAAATCGTTACCTGCTAATAGGAATGCCATATTTTGAGAATATTCAGAATTTTCCATATTCAGTATACATTAATGAAGGTTAGATCTCATCATTGCTTTATATTCTACTAAAGATACTTCAAGATCATATAATTAGTCTAATGTTCATCTGTTACTATGAAAGGCTTGCTATCATTTACAATTTACTAAGTCATTATCAATCCACTGCAGGATGGTCTCTCCAAGTTCAATTCATCTCCAATCTTTAGCTTCTCCTCCAAATCACCCCTGCACACTTTCTTATTTCATCCATCCATCTCACATGTGGTCTCTTTCTGGGTCTTTTACAATCTCTTGGAATCCCATTTAAAATTTCAATTGTCCATCTGTTATCATCTCTTCTAGGAATATGTCCAGCCCAACTCCACTTCAGTCTTTTAATTTTTTCAATGAGGTCAGTAACACCTGTTTGTTCTCTTATCCATATAATGAGTTTTCGATCACTTCTTGTTACTCTCAACATGCATCTCTCCATACTTCGAGTGGTTTGAAATCTGTATTGCTCTTCTATTAAGTGTCCAAGTCTCAGATCCATAAGTAAGAATTGGTAAAACACATTTATTAAAAAACTTCCTTTTCAAACACATAGGCATATTTCCTTTTAGTATCAAGTTATTTCTACCAAAAATGCTCCAACCATGTTTAATTCTATGATTAATTTCATCCATTATGTTTCCAACTGTATTAATATTCTGACCAAGATATTTGTAACTGTTAACTTCTAACTCATAATCAATCTTTATTTTCATATTTTGAGAAAACCCACTAAACATTACTTTAGTCTTATTAACATTTATCTTTAATCCTACTTTCATCTGATAATTCTTGCAACATTTCCTGCAAGTCTAAAGCATTATTTGCAAAAACAACTACATCATCTGAAAATCTAAATGACTTAAATAATCTCCATTTACTTCCCACTCCTTTAGCTTCCCATTTTAATCCACAAAATACTTCTTGCTACACTGCTGTAAAAAGTTTTGGATATGGAGTCACCCTGTCTTACGCTCTTCTCAATGGTGACTTTCCTAGTATCATGTAATCTAATTATTGCTGTTGCATTTTTATAAATATTCTTTAAAATATGACAATATCCTGGATCTATACCTTAATGATCCAATGCTTTAATCACTGAAGAAATGTTTATAGAATCAAATGCCTTTTCATAATCTACAAATCCAAAGCATAATGGCAACTCATATTCATTTGTCCTTTCTATAACTTTTCTCAATACCTGAATATGATCTATAAAACCACTTTTAAATCCAGCTTGTTCTCTTGGTTGGTGGGAATCCAATGTTGTCTGGAGACGAGTTGTAATTATCTTGGTAAAAATTTTGTATAAAACTGATAAAAGGCTGATAGGTCTTTAATTTCTAATATCTTCTTTATCACCTTTTTTAAATATTAATACTGCATTTTTCCAATCATATGCATCTTTATCATTTAAACATTTGGTATATAACTTTGCTAAACAAAATTCTATTTCTTCACCTGCTTCTTTTAATATATCAATTATAATTCCTTTCCTTTCTTCATACATTTAATTGCATGTCTCACTTCTTCATTTAAAATTCTGCAATTTGGAAGATGTAATAGATATAGGAGGTACTTGTTCTTTATTATTATATAATTTTTGATGTCATCTACCCATTTCATGATGTCATCTCTCTTTTTACTAATAATTTTATCTTTTTTTCTTATTGTAGATATAAATTTCCTACCAATACCAAAGTGTTTTACACTCTTAAGACTTTTTTTCTCTTCTACAGCTTTCCTTGCTAGTTAAGTTATACTTTCTTATATCATATTCAACTCTTTTCCGCACCATTTTACAAAATTCAAGATATTCAATTTTTTTTAATGCATCATTTTTGTATATCTTCATATTCCTTCTTTTCTTCATAAATTCTCTAGTGTCAGTAGAAATTTTATTGGTCAATTGTTGCTTTTTTCTACCAGCTATTTTTGTTGCAGTTTTTAAGAGTGTATCAATTATTTTCATATTAATTTCATTCAAATCTGAATCGTGTTCAAAATCTACCAATACTTGATATCGTTTTAAGTTCTAATTTAAATTCATTAGAATGTTTCTGAAGATTAGGAATATCAACTGTAAATACTGTTTTTTTTAAAATAATTTTTGTCTCTAGTTTTGCATTACGTATCTTACTAATTGATGATCACTTCCTGTATTAAATTTATTAAGAACATTACAATCTTGAAATATGTCTTTTCTGTTAGTCAAAATATAATCCAATTCTGCTGTACCTTCATTTGTATGCTTCCATGTCCATTTCCTTTTAACATTTTTCTCAAAAAAAGAATTCATCACTTCCTGTGTTAAATTTATTAAGAACATTACAATCTTGAAATATGTCTTTTCTGTTGGTCAAAGTATAATCCAATTCTGCTGTACCTTCATTTTTATGTTCCATGTCCATTTCCTTTTAACATTTTTCTCAAAAAAAGAATTCATAATATAAAGTTTTTCTTTTTCTGCAAACTCCACAAGTCTATGTCCTCTCTCATTTCTATTACCATAACCAAAATTATCTACAGCATTTTCATCTATTCTAGCATTAAAGTCTTCTATAACAATTTTAAAATGTTTACTCTGATCAAAAGCCTTTTGTACATCCATATAAAAATCTACTATTTCATCACTATGAGAACTTGTTGGGGCATAAACCTGAATTATCTGCATTTGGTATCTGCTATTAAGTTGTAAAACTAATCTTGCCACTCTGTCTGATACACCATCAATCTCCACAATGTTCTTCCACTTTTTATTTATGAATCCTACTCCACTTGTATTTCCAATATTTGTATCTTTATAATAGAGTACATGTCCACTTTTTAAATCGTCTCTTCACCTTTTCTTCTAACTTCACAAAGTCCAATAATGTCCCATTTTGCAATCTTCTTTCACTTAAAAGTGATCTATAGTTGTAAGTACCTAAATAAAAAGTCGTCATCAAATGGCAGTCTGGGTCTGCAATCGGGGGATTCTTAGCACCCTCCGACTTCGGCCACCAACTGCTGCCTTGGTTGGTGACTTTACAGCCTCCTGGGAATAAGGCCCATGATTTATTTTTGTTTGTCATAATTGTATATATTAGAAAAAATATTTATTATTTATACAAACATTAATTCTGCCTTATCAAGGAACTGAGAAGAAAGACCATAGTGTTCCTTAATCTTAAACGTGGAGGTAAAAAGCCAATAAACTCGCCACACTGGCTAATGCATGTTGGTGAGCAGCCCATCCATGTTCGTATACTATATGAGTAATCACATAGTAATTTGCCCTGCTTGGTTTCTTTAAGGCCTCCAAGAGGAATCAAAGGGTCTCTTTCAGTTAATAGCAAACTCCTTTTTGCAGCCAACTTACTAAGTATGAAATGATAAATTGTGCAAGTGGTAAGCCACAACCATTCTTACAACTAGCAACTGTTTTCTTGACCCCTTCTCTATCTGGCATGTAAATAAGCAAATGCTTTTTCAAGATTTACAGTGTACACACACACCAAAGCAAATGAATATTTTTTACAAAAGGAATTTATTGTATTCATAAAAGTTGTTTTTTTTATTCAAAATACCATTTTTGAGCCTGTAATTATTTTATTAGATTTCTTATTGATTATTATGAAGAGAATAGTTGAAAGGATCTAGATTAATTTTGCAATAATTTATCAGATATTTCACATAAGAAATACACTTGTTATATATAGAGCTCGCAAAATAAGCTCTTAACAAGCTTTGAAAATATCCCCAACTCAGTTTCTACTACTGGCATCATCAGTGAGGTGCTAGGATATTCAAGCATTAGATTAAAAATACCAGGACAAGTCCAGCACTTTATCTAATGTATAACAAGTAGAAAATGTGAAATTTTCAGACATCCATGTCTTCCAATCCAGCTATCTAACTTAAATAGGCATATGGAACTGAACTAAGTTCAGATACACCATATATTAATAGCTTTAGCAGTATAAAATTGCCAAAGCCTTAAAAGCAAAAAATAAGAAAATTAAAAAAAATATCGTCGGGTGTCACATGACCTAATTTAATAAGCTTATATTTACAAATGTTTTATATCGGTCATGTGACATCTGACTTCATTTTTTTTTTGGGAAATGCACTATATATTGCTTTTAATTAAATGATCATGTATATTTTTTCCATTAAAAATATATAACCTTGGCATGATATAGAAGTGCTAAATCATTGCACTAACCTTGAATGCTTGGTTTGAAAATATACAGTTAACATAATTTCTCAAAAAGATTTACACTTTTTTTCTCTCAGTTCTGATTAAGGTCTTTGGATTACAAAAACTAAAAACATATTTAATGACATTAAAAAAGTACAAAATACAACAAGAAAAAAAATTATATCTTGAAAAAACATATAAAAAGTAGTAGATTATTACAATATAATATTTCTTTTTATTCTAGAAACCAGACTCAATTAAATAAATCTCTTAAGAAACAGTACAATCAGAATCCTGCAGCTAGCTTCTGAAAGATTGGCCACTTTTCATTTAAGTCTATCTTCAAACATTTTAATTTTTAAGAGATATAACCACTATTTACTTACATTTAAGCTGGGAAAATCATGAAGTTTAATAGTATTTGCCATTTTTTTCGAAAAGCAGTGTGTAATATTAAATAAAACTGATATTACTTAAAAACATAAAATTGTAAAAAAAATGTTGGGAAGAGGTATATGATTATCTTCATTAAAATTATTGATACTCTCCATAAAGCCTTTTTCAATTGTATAGTTTTGACCAAAATAATTATTTTATTCAACATGTTATGGTTAAATATATATCAAAAAAAAGCATCACATAACTTTTTTTGTAAAGATCTGCTTTAGGAAGAATAATTGGCTCATTATAGCTATCTACATTGGAGACTTTAGTTTAAAATCATCAATATTTATTCTAAGTCCAAATTTCATGTTTACCTTGATTGGAACTCTGCCCTGTAGTAATCTGAATTTTTTGATTGCTAAATCCTATATTGATAATACGATCCTCAAAAAAAAAAGAATGATTAAATCTATATAAATATATACAGAGTATTAATTTAACTCCCATATAACAATCTTAATTAGGAATATCAACAACTAGATTGAGTTAGAAAAACAATAAGGGATGATGCACATAATAAAATTTGTGTCTAATAATACGCTTGGAAATCAAAATTTTAGAAATCACTTATAAAATTATTTCTAAATAAAATAATGAACCATACCACAATGAGTTGTTTCATTTAGAAAATAATGACAAAGATCTCTCATTTGACTTATCAAATAAAGTCCACTAAGTCTCAAAAAAAGGAGCAGGATATGACTCTTAAACATACTTATATTTTAATGCATAAATTATCCAAAGCGAAACTTATTCACATTTGTAGTCAGATCTTCAATTATTAGAAAATTGTTATCTCATTACAATGTGGAGAAATATAATCGTAGATAACTCCTACCTAACATTGTCAAGTATATATATAATACAGGCAGATTTTATGAAAAGATTCCTGAAGGCAGCATCTAACTTAAGTAGTCAAGAAATCCTAATACTAGATGATGGGCTGATTATAAATTCAACTCTAAGCCAACATACCTTAGCAAAAAATATTTTTTCAGGAAAGCTTAATTGAATTTAAGCACAACAATCCCTAAATGACTGTTAATAAACCCCTCAAAAAGTAGAACTCTAAGTTAATACCATAGACTAATCCATAAAAGAGAGTTAAATTGAGGAATTAAAGTTATTATCTTTAACACCTTTTTTACTGGAGGGGGGGGGGTATGTAAGTGTGGTCTTACACCCCCCAATCCATTAAATGCATCCTTACCCAATTCAAATCCATGACTACAATAATATTCTCTACATATAATGTAAATCAAACTATATGTATAATGAGAATGCAAATCAAATGAAACTTATTGAAAGGTGAAGATGGTCACAAGCACTGTAGTTGACAAACAATTGTTTCTATAATTAAACGTTTATTTTTTTAATTATAAATACACAAACTAAACTATAAAATTTAGACAGAATACTTACCTTTATTGTAAAAACCTCATCAATTGTTTAATTTATACAAATTACAATAGAGAACAAATTTGGACCAGAGGAAAAAAAAATTAAGGAAAGAAATAATAAACAAATTTTTTACTGTTATTAATTCGCCATATATATATGTGTGAATTATAAACAATGACAAATAATTTAATGCGTGAACACAAACTATCACCAAATTCAAATCAAAAAGAACCTCATTTTGGTGATTAGCAAAAGATGTAAACAAACTACCTCAAAAACCAGATCAAACTCTTATCGGCTAACCAACATACATTTTGTGAAAGGAAAAATTGAACTTGCAGTTCAAACAGAAAAGTCAGGCACCATCAAAATAAAAACATATTAAAGGTGTATAGATTTAAACCCAGTCAACTAAGGGATTTTGAATTATAAATCTCAAAAACAGCTTTAAACTATTCAATATTTCAAGAGTATTTTCAATTTTGAGCCAGAAAGTAGATCAATTCCAACTTGACATTTCTAACAGCAAATATCTTGCTTCTCAACTTTTACCAAATACATATATAGAAACACATGCTGCTAATAGGGAAGTTACATTGGGGGAAGATTCATCACCCATGGAGCTGCAACCGCCAAAACCAAGTTTGATTTGACTCATCTATGTTGTGAACAATACTAACTTTACTATTTAGATGTGAAGCTGTAAATTCAACATCTCAAAGCAGGCCATACAAAGAAATTCTGATCATCATTTATGTTCTAGAACATTTGAACTCCACCAACAGAAACGTGAAATGGATTAATGAGGACATTTATAATCCTTTCAAGACATTTTTCTTATGGACTCTTAATTGATCTTAAATTGAAGGGGTGTGAATTCTCGATAGGTTAGAAAGAGGAAAGCATTATTAGCTTTATTTTTGAAATTGAAATAAAATATAAGTTCAGGCATGAACCTAAGCAACAATACGCATTCCCCTTAGAAACCGCTGCTAACAGTGGGCAAGCAAGATTTTACTTTATTATGCATTAAATGCCAATACATATAGTTATTGTTATTTATTATTACTAATCATTTAATCAGTTATTTATTTTTCAGTATATATGATTAAGATCTATCTCATGTGAATGATTTTTCCTATTGTAGAAACCAACCATAATAGAAGGGGGGATTCCATACCACCATCACATTATATGAACTCGTCAATAAACTTATTGGAGATAATGAATTACAATTTTGATAAAGTTTAAATTAGCAAGCAAGTGTAAACATAAATAATGTTTTAATTTTCTTTTTTGTTAGTATTGATAGTGGATGATTATTCTTTGAAAGGAAATTGGGATTAATGAATATTAACTGTAATAATCAAAGAATATTTATCGATATCTAAACAAATTTTTATTTTGTTATAACCTTGCCTAAATTATGTTAATTGTAAATAAATTTGTTAAATATATGATTATTTTGTTAATACTTCACTGCCTAAATTATGTTAATTGCAAATAAATTTGTTAAATATATTTTAAATTAGAAGTTTCCTTTTTTTCTATATTCAGTTCTCAATTTCTTACATGCTCGCACAGTATAGATAGTGATAATCCCTGAAGTAAAAATATCATGTGTATTCTCCCTAAGCTTGAATCCTGGGAATAATGGAAGTTAAAGATGGAAAAAAGAGATGAACATACAGGTAGATTTTGACATATATTTTTGTATTAATATATCATCTCCTAGGAATGAGATAGGAGTGGATATGAATCTATATTTAGAAATCCTACAGTTTCTCACCAACACTAATGATCTATTAAGTCTAATGTCATGTAAGGTCAAGATCCCATTCCATTACAATATATAATGTTTAACATAATATTGACTCAAAAATTAGATTCAATTGAATTGTTTTTCACTTGAGAAATGTGAGGGGAAAAAAACTATTTGTTGATCAATTGAAAGCTGTCCAGTCACTTGGATGCTCGAATATAAACTATATCATTTTTACTACTGCATATGTAATGTGCATGTATGCTAATGTCTGTAATTCAAAACAAGTCTCATTTTGGTAGAATATGCATGCAGTTTATTTAGAATTTTAAATAACAAAACTATCTACTAAATTAATTTAGTTATATATTGGAAATGAAAAGTTAACATGTCCCTTTTTTTGTTTTGAAACTTATAAAATTCTTAATTTTGTATATACAGTATATCAAATGTCAAAAGTTAAACTTATTAATATAATAAAACAAAATTAAATCACTAGTTAATATTAAAAATTCATGACCAATGTTAATGAATTTTTAATTTGAAATTGATTAGTGATTTAATTTTAGATTTATGTATTTGGTTTTATATGTACAGGCATGGATGTGTATTAATTTGTCATTTTTTCTCACATAATTATTATTTATGTTTTACTTACCTTTTTGGTTATTGTATTGATTTTTAAATTATAAACTACAATTGTGTACATTTATTTTAATTGCAAAATTTTAATTTTTTAATTATTTTTTGTAACTGTTATAAACTGTTTAATTGAATTAAAATATTAAGTAGAGGATTTATAAATTTAAAAAAATAATTGTAATCCATGGGCTCAATTGTAAGACTCTTCTTACAATTATATTTTTTTATTTTATAGTTAGCACATGACATTCATCTAACTCATCAAATAAATATGGGGCCACCATTTTCTAATTAGTAATAGTTAGATACTGGATAGCTAAGCTGGATTGACAATGAATAATTATCTGAAAAAAAAAATCTAAGTCTACTTTTGATCTACAGAAGTTTCTAAGATTCACTTGGTCCAAATTCAATTCTCAAGTTGGTGGTTATATTAAAATGCTAAACTTTTTAATATTAATTTTAAAATCTTTCCAGATCTCAAAAGCTGATTAAATTTATGTGATTACTTTTTTTTTTACTGATATTATAAAGGAAACTTGAATATATATATATTTTTAAAAAAAAGGGTTCGAGAAAAGTTTTTATCCAAAACATTATGAGAAAAAATAATTTAATTATTTTTGATTGTCCTGTGCATCTAAATAAGAAATCTAATTTCCTTAAAATAGATGAAATATAATTAACATAAATATTGGAAAATAAAGATACTTTGATGCATTGAATATTGAATCCAAACAATTTCTGTCCCCTGTTATATATCATTTCACACATGTCGTATTAAATAAATAATTTTTTTTTTTCTTCTAAATTATATCTATCTACATTAATACTAAAATTTTGATCTGAACGAAATAGACCTTAGTTTTATTGCATCTGTTAGATCAGTGGTCTTCAACCCCCGGTCCGGACCAGCACTGGGCCACGTAAGTTTTCTGCAGGTCCACGCTAGACTGGCAGGAAAGTTTGTAATAACAAAATAATAAGATTCTAAACTTTTAATTAATATAAACAATTTTTATTTATTTTTTTCATCGCATTTTTCCGGATTAAAAAAAAAGAAACAGAACGAAAACAAAATCTAATCAATCATACATAAATTAATTTGTTTTTCTATTTATCACAGATGTTTATTGGGGGGGGGGGTAGAATTAAATTTTTTATTATTTTTCTAAAAAAATGAAAAAAAAAGTTTTTTATTATATAAACTCCATATATATATATAACTTCATCTTATATTTTTAACATTAAATACAGATATTACATGTATCATAATCATTGTCATGCAATTACACTAGCTGCGATATTTCCCAATATTCAGGTGAATAATATTTTATTCTTGCATGTTTTAACAATGAAATAATAAATGTAGAAATGCAAGCACATTAATGAGAGCGATTGTTATTGTATTGTTTTCTGTAGCAGTATGACCGCAACTCGAGTGTTCAGCATGTGAAGATAAGCAAACACCATTACAATACACAGTAACTAGTGTGCTGTTTTGGTTAGTTATAACAATTATGCTCATCTAACTAGTGTGCTGTTTTGATTAGTTATAACAATTATGCTCATCTAAGGTTAAGCAGTTTACATCTTTAAGAAAATTTATCTGTAAACTTCTGCCGGTCTGCGAAATCTTATCTTTATTTTTCCAGTCTGCAGGTGTGAAAAGGTTGAAGACCACTGTGCTAGATTAAATGGATACATTATCAAAAAGTAAACTAGATATTTATAAAATAATGTTTTTAATATGATATGTACAGCTACTTGGTAGACAATCTTTACTTCTTGCAATATAATTCCATACGTTTTTTTTTTTTTTAACTTTACTGAGAATAGAATCAGGAGAGAATACTAAGAAGTTTTAAATTATAATTGTTAAAAAGACAAAAAAAAAAACCCAAATACATCTATGAAGAAAATAGATGAGATTATATCATAATATTTTAAAAAGATTGATTCATGTCAAGAAACTACTAATTCTAGACTTTATAAAAATAATGAATTTTGATAATAATTCTGAGATATTATTACAATAGCTTTAAACACATTCTATATCAAAACAACAAAATGTCTAACATCAAGGTTTTGGATATACAAGAAAAAACAGATTAACAAACTTAATAAAATATCAATTTTAGCATATGTCTTCAAGGGTAAATCTTAACTCAATTAAAGCAATCTGGCAGCCTTAGCAATAACAATAATTAAATAATAACTTAGTTTTTACTTCACGGTTCATAATCTATATATTGTGCTTGAAATGCACATACGTGAAGCTATATAGCTTCACGTATGAAGCATCCCAAGCGCAATATATAAATAACCAAATAATCGAAAGCTAATAAATATATAAATACTGATATCACATAAGTAAAAAGTTGAACTTGATGGAACATATGAAAATTGACATGTTATCTATAATAACTCTAAATAATTGGATCAATTGAAAATTCCAAGCTCTAAGTCATTTAGTTTTGACTATGAATTTCAAGAACTGCCATTGACAGCAAGCTTATTGATCAAAATACAAATATTTATTGAAAAAAAAAAAAGGATACTGCTATAATAATTATTGTACCTTTTGTGTTATTTATAGAAGTTATGAATTTGAATAGTAAAAGAAATTCCTAGTTAGCTAAAGCAAGCATAGCGATATATCTAAGTATAATTTCATTAACATGTAAAGATATGTTTTATTTTCACCTTAAGATGATCGCAAATATGCTAAGACTAAGATAAAAATATTTATTTTGCCCAAATACTCATATATAATAGTTTAAGCCTACTTAATAATCCTTTTGTGGATTAATGTCTTGATTACATGATTACTAAGTGTATTATATTTTGGGAATAGTTTCTATTATTTGACCTAATGGTGATAATTTTGTGAGCTTAAGACTGCTATAAAATCCCTAGACAATATATAACACTGTAGACAATAAACTTCTAAAATATAATAGCTTTGGATGGATAGCATTTAAATATATTATGTAAATATGACAAACATAATATAATTTGAACTAATATAGTGCTGGAGCATTAAATAATGACTGCTGAAAATTATAAAAACACAGAAGTAAAAAATTAGATCCTTGTTCAAAAGAATGCTATTCTATTGCTTTCATTGCCTAAGAATATGACAATTCTTCTGATAGAGACCCAATTAGTCTTAAACAAATAAGAATCCATTTCATTGATATAATAGTACAAAATATCTTGTCACTCACTTCGGATAATGGTGATGAAAATCATGACACAAAAGTTGACAAAGACCTTATATCCTCAGTTATTTTATAACTGATAAATCAAAGATTCTGATGATAGTCTCATGATCAGCATAAATCTACTGGATGCATTTGAAATGCTGCGATCAAACTATAAGAAGAGAATAAGAATAAAATACCTTGGCTATTGTATCTTTCCTTTTAAAATTCACCATCTTAAAAATAAAATAATGGCAAATCACTCTTACTGAGTTTTTTTTTTTTTCTTGGTACATTCAGGAGTAATACTAATTTCCTTTTCACCATTAACAATTGCACAAGAGCAATCTCTTTACTTTAGAACCATTTGTGAGCATGAATAATCAATGGATATCAGATGGTTGAACAAAATAAAATCACCATATTAATTTTTGAGAATTGGCTTTCTGTAATGAATAATATATATAATATTCCAATTACTCTTTTTTGACAATATTCTATTCATATACAATGACTATGTTACTTTTATATATATCGTTTTTGTCTTTTAATAAAATACAATCACATCCTTCTTCCGCTATTTTCAATTGCTCTTATGATATTTTTTTAAAAATAGATTAAAGGCTAAGATGATAAGGAAATTCAATCTTTGTTTTTATCTACAAATGCAATCATTTTTTTCAACTCTGGATACATTTTCAATTTTATACTCAAATATTCTATAGAATATAAACTATCTTTAAGTCTTACTTATCATAGTTTTATATTAATGGGTGTTGTCCCCCTTCCCTCCAATCCCTATATGTACACAATCAGATAAATAGTAGTTCTGATTTAAATCTAATAATCTGTACATTTTCTAGAATAATTTTTGACTAACAATATAGAAATAATGACAGCTTAACTTTGATTCATTGTTGCATGAAATATTCTAGTTTTATAAATTTCTTAATTTTACCGCAACGACTTAGTCTTTCTTTTAGCATACCATATGAAACTATTATGAAAGAAATTCAAATCTATTCTCAATCAAATCCACATACTAAATCAAAATAACTTCATATTTTTTAAAATAAATAAATTTTCAAACACTTGCCACTTGAAAAAATATGAATGAGTAAAATTTGGGATGTTTCTTAAAATTATCTCTTTTTTTTTTTTGTAGCTTCCTTACATCCTCTGTATAAAACCTTGTTTCATCACAGAATATTCTACTAAATGTATTTGTTGCATCTAATATCTTAATTCATACTGATACTAATAATTTATAATTGATTATGATAATAAATATACTATGCCGGACGAAAGATTTTTGTTTCGTATATCCTGACCATGAGGGCGCCAGTAGTCTGAAAATCGGAACTAGACATTTATTTTAAGGGTGGGCAGGATATACGAACATGAATGTGCCGGACTAAACCCAGGGAGAGCAAAAGCTAATGAATGTGGTTCAGACAATTGAGAAAACACTGAGACAAACGTCAGCCAAAATACTTATAAGAACTTTTTAAATTTATTAAACATAATAACAAAATAAACATGGAACTTGATACATTTACTTAGCAGATCTTAACATTGAGTGTATGCGAGCAGAACTACGTTAAATACCCAGGCAGACAAGTTCATTTCTTATCTATAACACAATAATGGCTTATATCTTCTTGCTAGCGGTTCCCCCAACCAATTCCCTTTTCCCTATAGAGATTTAGTAAGATGGATGTTTGTGGAGAATAACGGGACAGCGCAGACGAGCTTTTCTTAGTCCAGAAAAGAAATGTTGGAACCAAGAATGTCATAATTCTGCAAAACGCTCATGGACAAGTACATTGAAACGAGCCAAGGTTAGTCTCACACAAGAAAGAAACATGAATTACGCAATCTGAATTATAGCAAATAAATCTCTACCAAAAATAAATAAATCATATATCCTAGAAATCGCTAGCCAAAACCAAGTTTGGATTCAGTTTAACGCCGAAGCAAACAAACAAACAAAAATAAAAGAAAACTACTAAGGTCGGTCTGAGCATTTAACAAGGGTTAATCATAAAACTGAGAAATTATTAAGCATATAAAATATCACTCGCCCTACACTCTCGAACAAGCAACATTTTAAGATTGAAAATCTTGCTACTAAGATTGTAATGTAAAATAAACAAAAATACATTAATATTTAAATTGATAAATTACACATCGTAAATATAATTTCTTTTTAAGATTAAGCTGAGATTTGCGAGAGACTTAATTAGAGATTTAGCCCTGATTTTGATATGGAAAGGTAAGTTACCTCGAGATAATATTAATTTCTGTTGTTCACACAAAGCTCGGTTTATAGAGTCCTTCTACAACGGATGTCATTTACTACAGGTTCAGAAGTCTGGAGGCATTATCGGGATCCACTCTGGACTTGACAGTTAGGTCATGATGGAAGTCACAATTTGGAGCTCCGGAGGTTCATCTTTGGAAAGGCTCAGCCCATCATGTTGTGGAGATTCTTCGTGGCGTATATTACAGGCATGGCGTCTGAATGACTGCTATTATCGCGGCAAATAGAGTTATTGTCGGTCAACGGAAATTCAACTTGGTGATTCCCGTGGCACCAATATCAAAAAAAAAAAAATTTAGTCACTTTCACAATGCAACAGTTCAATAACAGCTAAAATCTGGATCGATCCTCAATAAGAAGAAGCTGAGCAATAAAAACTGAATGAACAGAATAGTCTCTTTGAATCCTCCTCTCTAATCAAACAAAAAAAATAAATTACCCAGCTATTTATGTCCTTCCTTATCTCCCGCGCAATCTTAATTAGAAAAACAATATCTTACAGGGCTTAATCTTACAAAAATGATTATTATTTTTTTTATAAAAAAAAATACAAAACTAAATCTCAGCTTTAAAATACATCAACATTAAACTTTTTTTTTAGTTTAAATAAAATACATATAAGAGCACTAATTAAACTTTGTTTGCTTTTAATTATTTTAAAAGAAAACAAGCGTCATAAAAAAAATATTTTATACTAAAATCAACTTAGAATTAAAAATATAAGATTTCAAAATAAATAAGTATGTGTGTTATTGCACATATAAAACTTGGTTTTTTTTTTTTTCTAATTTACATGATAGAACCCTTGAATCGGATAAAGTATCCAGTTCAACTGCCCCTTCACGCCAACAAAAAAAAAAATAAAAGCATCTATTTGCTATTTCTTTTTTTTTTTCAAACTTTAAACCCCAACATTTAAAACTTTTAAATCCCCTCCCCCTGGCTGAACATTTGCCCTGAGATCAATTCCTTAAGTGTACCTCCTATCTTTTAGGTGGCTGGCCTAAGGCTTCGTGCATTATAAGATCCATAAACCCCACGCTCATCTTCCAATACAAAGGCATTCGGACCATTTTTCTTTTGTATAGTGAAGGGTCCCTCATATACTGGGAAAAATTTCTTATATTGATGCTGGGTTGGATTGCTGACATGAGGTTTTCGTACAAAAACCAAGTCCCCTACCTCGAATCTACATGGTCGTGGATTTCCCCGCTTTATGCGTACTTCAGCCATATGTTTCAACTTTATTCGAGCCTTTCTTTTATCCATTTCTTTATCAATTTTGTCCCGATCTACAGGCAAGGGAGCCTTTATCAGCATTGGATAATTCTGTCCAAAATGTAATCTGATGGGGGCAAACCCTGTAGATTCATTCTGTGTCCAATTTATGTAGTTAGTGATGTTTCCTGTCTGATTCACCCATCCACGGTGATTTTCGCTGACATAAAGCCGAAATAAACGGTTTAACTCCCTCATGACTCTCTCACAGGGATTCGATTGAGGATTACGAATAGATGTTAATACATGCTGAATGCCCTGTTGCTGAATCCACTTTTTCCAGTGGTGAGATTTAAAGGGTGTCCCATGATCTGTAAGTATCATCTGGGGCCTACCAATCTTAGGAAACTGATGCTCCTGTAAGATCTGGATAGTACTTCGTGTATCTGCCTTTCTTAGCGGATATGCAGTTACTTACTTAGAAAATATGTCGTACATTACGATTAAATATCGGTATCGTTTATAGGCAGGTAAAGGCCCATAAAAATCTATGGCCAACATTTCATTAGGGTTGTGTGCTAAGATAGGCTGCAAGATCCCAGTAAATCTCTTATTTACATATTTAGTTTGTGAACACACATGACATTTTCCCAAAACTGATATAACATTTGAATATAAACTTGGCCAGTAAAATACTTCCCTGAGCACATGTTCTACTTTACGTGGTCCATAGTGTCCATAAAGGCAATGTATATACTCTATAAGTTTGTTCCCGAGTGTTTGAGGTATAAGAATTCGCCATGAGTCTTGTTCTGAGGTGACTCTGTATTGCAATACACCATCTTTTATTCTATAGGCTTCGTATTTTTCCAATGTTGTTGTGTCACTGGGGTCTGAAGTTCCTATTCCTTTCTTATATGTCATGATTTGTGCATACTCTGGGCTGGTCTCCTGTATTTCAGATAGCCTTAGTAATTGTTGCTCTATGGCCTCATCTATGGTCAATGTGAATGCTGCAATACTTAGATTGTTGGGCTCAAGATGATGTGGGGTCAGATCTACGGGATGGCGACTCGAAACATCCGCCACAATATTTTCCTTTCCTTTACAATATAGAACTTTATATTGGAATTTTTAGGGTTGTGTGCTAAGATAGGCTGCGAGATCCCAGTAAATCTCTTATTTACATATTTAGTTTGTGAACACACATGACATTTTCCCAAAACTGATACAACATTTGAATATAAACTTGGCCAGTAAAATACTTCCCTGAGCACATGTTCTACTTTACGTGGTCCATAGTGTCCATAAAGGCAATGTATATACTCTATAAGTTTGTTCCTGAGTGTTTGGGGTATAAGAATTCGCCACGAGTCTTGTTCTGAGGCGACTCTGTATTGCAATACACCATCTTTTATTCTATAGGCTTCGTATTTTTCCAATGTTGCTGTGTCACTGGGGTCTGAAGTTCCTATTCCTTTCTTATATGTCATGATTTGTGCATACTCTGGGCTGGTCTCCTGTATTTCAGATAGCCTTAGTAATTGTTGCTCTATGGACTCATCTATGGTCAATGTGAATGCTGCAATACTTAGATTGCTGGGCTCAAGATGATGTGGGGTCAGATCTATGGGATGGCGACTCGAAACATCCGCCACAATATTTTCCTTTCCTTTACAATATAGAACTTTATATTAGAATTTCTGTAGCGTAAGACTCCAACGTATCAATCGATCATTCAATAAATAACTGCTATTAAGAAATTCCAAGCTCTTATGATCCGTAATTACAACAATCTCTGACCCAAGCTGGAATTGTTTGAATTTACTGAAAGCCCAAACAATGGCCAAAGCTTCCTTTTCTGTCGTCGTGTAATTATTTTCCGCCCCTTTTAGCTTGCGGCTACAAAAATACAACACTCTGTGACGTTTTTGTTTGTCAATTTGAAATAACACGACTCCAAGCCCTTGCCCACTGCTGTCGGTCTGAACATAAAAAGTTTGTGAAAAGTGAGGGTAGGCTAGAACCACCTGATCCAAGAACTTGTTTTTAATGTGTTGAAATTCCTGCTCCTGTTTGTACTCCCATACCCATTTTTGGTCTTTTGTCAATAACTGAACCAAATTTGCAGCATCTAATGCAAAATTTTCATAGAATTTATGATAAAAATTGCATAATCCCAGAAAAGACCGTACCTGACGCCTATTAGTGGGTGTGGGAAAATGTATCACTGTTAGTTTCTCGGGATGAGGTTTAATACCCTCTTTCCCAATTTAAAAGCCTAAAAATGTAACCTCCTCCTGGATCAGGCAACTTTTTTGTAAATTGATGGTAATGTTTTTCTGGTAACACTCCATTAAGAACATTTTCAAGTGTTCCATATGTTCTTCCATATTTTTAGATGCGATGACTATGTCATCCATATATATCACAATCAGACTCTTGATTTTGTCTGATAACACTTGATCCAAACACTTTAGAAGTCCTGAACCACTATTGATTAATCCAAAAGGCATACGCTTAAACGCATATGTATGCCCTTCATAGCGGAAGGCAGTATATTTGGGGTCAAATGGATGTAGAGGGGTCTGCCAATAACTGGATGTCAAGTCCAATGTAGAAAAAATGGTTTTCCCTTGAAATTTTGAGAGAAGTTCTGTTATTGTAGGTGGAATGTTTCTTTCAGGAACGGTAATGGCATTTAACCACTGGGCATCCAAACATATTCTGACAGATCCATCTTTTTTCTTTACCACTACTAATGGGTTAACATATAGAGATGTGTGCTTTTCAATAACTCCCCATTCAATCATTTGCTGTTTTTGAAGATCTACTTCAGCCTTATATTGAAACGGAATGGGATATTAATGACTCTGGAAATGGCTTTCATCCTTCACTTGAATGCGATGCACATACTCCTCAATGATCTTAGGCCTATTCGAAAAAACTGAATAGAACTCCCTCAACAGTTCCATTAGAGGGTGTTGTTCTTCCATTCCTTTTAACATTGATTGCGACACTTTATTTTGCATTTCCACGGTATCCCTCACTTGCTGATCACACTCTACCTGAAGTGGCTTATAACTCTTTAGCCCTTCAAATGGCATCAAAACTTCTTGGCAAATAAATAAACATTTGTCATAATCCAAAACACATTTATGCCTGTACAAAAAATCAGTCCCAATTGTAACATCTTGTATGAGACCAGGCATTATCAAAAAGACATGGTCTAACTCTATGTTACCCAGATGCAAATGTAACCACACCTGTTTGGTTTCAATATTTGCCTTCTTGCCATTGGCCAGTGTCACCTGCATTCTTTTTATTGGCAGTGTATACAAAGGTGGCTGGTCTTTCTTTATTTTCACATAAAACTTACTAGAGAGCAATGACATTTGACTTCCTGAATCAACCAATTCTTCTGTAATGATGTCTCCAGTCTTTATACTGACAATTGGGAAAGTCTGCATAGCTCCATTCCATGCTGGTTCTTCTTGATCCACCATCACATTAGCTACAGTCCTATGGCTTTCTTTACTTTTTTTAATTGGAGCTGATAATTGACTCTTTTGACCTTTTTCTATCGAAATTATCTGATCGCCCTGCATTGTTCTTTTCTCCACTTCTTCTTGGGCCTGATTATGTTCAATTTCATTTAACAGTTTGATCATTTCTTCAAAGTGAATGTTGCTACTACACAACATGATCTGATGTATATCCCTTGGCCTATTGCCCAATACAATTCGGCATATCAGCCTCTCAGACAAAGAGAAAGCTATCAATGACTTCAGCCTTGCTGCTTGTCTGCAGAAAAACTGGGTGTAAGTTTCTCCATTATCCCTAATATATCTTTCTTGTGATATATTGAAGATATGATACTGCTTTTCTTCACTCCAAAAAGTGTGCAATAATTTGCATCTGTAATCCCAAAAAGTCTGTGGCTTGATCTTTAAGATATGCCACCAATCCTCAGCCATTCCTTGTAAATAGTGGCGTGCAATTGCCACTTGTTCAGTCTCCTGCCAATTATGACATCGAAACATCTCTTACAGGCTCTCCAAATGCTCTAATGGGCTTTCCCAAATATCAGCCGTAAAAGATTTTATTTGCCAATCTATTTCGGCCATGATGCTAGCTAGTCTATCTTCAGCCTCTTCTCTAACTTTATTTAAATTCCCAACGCAACTTCTATTTATGAAATTTATTTCTTTTTTTTAATCTTCAATTGCTATTTATTATATATATATTTAAAGCACAAAAGTTAAACTGTTTACTTTTTTCTTTAAACGCGAACCTAAACTCTTTGCTTGCTTTTTTTTTTTTATGAACGTAACAGCTAATTTTTTTTTTTTTTTTAATAAACAAAGAAACAAAATAAATATATAACTTCTTAATATCTTTTTGTCTGACCCGTCCATTCAGTAATAACTCTAAAAAACGCTGTTTAATTAACTATATATATTAATTATTCATATTGAAAAGATGAACCCCCTACTCCAAACTGCTTTCTACCATTTAGCACAAACTGATCCCTACCTACTGAATCTTGCCTCCAACACTGAAATATTCCTCAATTGTCCGAACAAAATCTCATGTGGGATTTAAAATCGAAGGCCTGCGTTGGTTGCGCTAAAATTACTATAGCTATGTGCCGGACGAAAGATTTTTGTTTCGTATATCCTGACCATGAGGGCGCCACTAGTCCGAAAATCGGAACTAGACATTTATTTTAAGGGTGGGCAGGATATACGAACATGAATGTGCCGGACTAAACCCACGGAGAGCAAAAGCTAATGAATGTGGTTCAGACAATTGAGAAAACACTGAGACAAACGTCAGCCAAAATACTTATAAGAACTTTTTAAATTTATTAAACATAATAACAAAATAAACATGGAACTTACCTTTACTTAGCAGATCTTAACATTGAGTGTATGCGAGCAGAACCACGTTAAATACCCAGGCAGGCAAGTTCATTTCTTATCTATAACACAATAATGGCATATCTTCTTGCTAGCGGTTTCCCCAACCCATTCCCTTTTCCCTATAGAGATTTAGTAAGATGGATGTTTGTGGAGAATAACGGGACAGCGCAGACGAGCTTTTCTTAGTCCAGAAAAGAAATGTTGGAACCAAGAATGTCATAATTCTGCAAAAGGTTCATGGACAAGTACATTGAAACGAGCCAAGGTTAGTCTCACACAAGAAAGAAACATGAATTACGCAATCTGAATTATAGCAAATAAATCTCTACCAAAAATAAATAAATCATATATCCTAGAAATCGCTAGCCAAAACCAAGTTTGGATTCAGTTTAACGCCGAAGCAAACCAACAAACAAAAATAAAAGAAAACTACCAAGGTCGGTCTGAGCATTTAACAAGGGTTAATCATAAAACAGAAATTATTAAGCATATAAAATATCACTCGCCCTACACTCTCGAACAAGCAACATTTTAAGATTGAAAATCTTGCTACTAAGATTGTAATGTAAAATAAACAAAAATACATTAATATTTAAATTGATAAATTACACATCGTAAATATAATTTCTTTTTAAGATTAAGCTGAGATTTGCGAGAGACTTAATTAGAGATTTAGCCCTGATTTTGATATGGAAAGGTGAGTTACCTCGAGATAATATTAATTTCTGTTGTTCACACAAAGCTCAGTTTATAGAGTCCTTCTACAACGGATGTCATTTACTACAAGTTCAGAAGTCTGGAGGCATTATCGGGATCCACTCTGGACTTGACAGTTAGGTCATGATGGAAGTCACAATTTGGAGCTCCGGAGGTTCATCTTTGGAAAGGCTCAGCCCATCATGTTGTGGAGATTCTTCGTGGCGTATATTACAGGCATGGCGTCTGAATGACTGCTATTATCGCGGCAAATAGAGTTATTGTCGGTCAACGGAAATTCAACTTGGTGATTCCCGTGGCACCAATATCAAAAAAAAAAATTTAGTCACTTTCACAATGCAACAGTTCAATAACAGCTAAAATCTGGATCGATCCTCAATAAGAAGAAACTGAGCAATAAAAACTGAATGAACAGAATAGTCTCTTTGAATCCTCCTCTCTAATCAAACAAACAAAAAAAAAATTACCCAGTTATTTATGTCCTTCCTTATCTTCCCGCAATCTTAATTAGAAAAACAATATCTTACAGGGCTTAATCTTACAAAAATGATTATTTTTTTTATATAAAAAAAAAATACAAAACTAAATCTCAGCTTTAAAATACATCAACATTAACCTTTTTTTTTTAGTTTAAATAAAATACATATAAGAGCACTAATTAAACTTTGTTTGCTTTTAATTATTTTAAAAGAAAACAAGCGTCATAAAAAAAATATTTTATACTAAAATCAACTTAGAATTAAAAATATAAGATTTCAAAATAAATAAGTATGTGTGTTTATTGCACATATAAAACTTGGTTTTTTTTTTAATTTACATGATAGAACCCTTGAATCGGATAAAGTATCCAGTTCAATATAGATACAAGTAATTTTGCAAGATTCTAATACTTTAATCATTATCATATATATTTTTCACACATTTCTGATTCAAACCATTCTCCTTTACACAATAATTATTCAACAATTATATATCTCCATTCTCTTCTATACAATGGTTCCTTATCTCATTTCATATAATCTCACAATATTTAATCTCTTCATTTTTAATTAACATATCATCTAATATCTCTTAGACATTATCCTTGCATTTCATCTACCTATTTTTACAATATTCTTTAAATCTTTTAATTTTACATTTCTATTGGTATCTCAATTTATTTATTCTATTATGATACCCCCCCCTCAACAAAACTATCGTAGAAATACAATGCAATTATGTTTCTACTTAAATTAACATTATCATAGATTTCACAATGTACATATATATTTAACAACAACTAAAGCTAATAATTTAAATTGTTCATCAACAATGCTAAATATTTGATTCTTTATAATCTTAAAAACATATATGACAATTATCAACATACATAAAGCTACATCTTGTGGTAAGATTTTAGTTTTAAAAGACAATTTTAATTCCTTCAACTAAATATGATACCAGAAATCTAATGCCAACATATCATAAACCTCTTAAACTTTCTTATCATGCTAGCCTATCATTTATACTTAGGCTACAGCATTTATATATAAACAAAAGCAATAAGCTCTTCAGTTCTGGAGTATAGTACTGAAAAAGTAAATAATTATCAATACCAAATTAAAAAGTTTTTGAAACAAAAACATTACTATTTAATATAACTTTTTCTATATATAATGTTCAGAAATGAAAATTTCACTTAAAACAAAAAAAAATGTTTTGTTTTGTTTTTTTTTTTTTAAAAAAAACAAAACTAAATGCATTAAAAAGTAAAAAATATTTTTTCTTCAATTTTTACAGTATTATTGATATTATGCAATCAATATAAAATCATTCATTACGTTTAAAAATATTATTGGACTGTTCCTAAACATGAGTCCATATTTCTAAATATAAGTGTCATATGCTTTTATTTTGATCACATAATATCAAGAACAGTACAAACGGAAGAAAATTTATTATTACATTTACATAAATGAAAGCAACATTTTTTTTTTTTTTAAAAAAACAAATTTAAAGCTACTTTTTAATCACAAAGTAATTTTTTAAATGCATCTATTTAATAAAAATATATAAATTCTTTTGTTGATTTAAGTAAAATTAATAAAAATTAGTTTAATTTAGAAGGTAAAAATCTTCCCATAATTCATAAATTTAAGATGGTATATTTTCATTCTAGCTTAACTAGTTGTTTCCTAAGTCATATTATGCAAAATTTAATGATACTATATTGATAGTCAAAAAATTATGACATGTCAATAAAGTTTAGAATTTTATAAATAATATAGGAAATATCTTTTTTTTTTTTTGCTAAAATTCATAAACTAAAAAAATGTATTATCATCAGGAATCAATATATATTTGCAGTTTTAAGAAGATTTTAAACTAGAAAATGAATGAAAATTTAGTTATAAAGTTTCATTGACAGACAGATGGACAAAAAAAAAAAACACAAGTAAGCTAAATAAGTATATATAAAAAAAATACATATGAATCAATAAATTTGACAATACTAATAAAAATAAAATTATATAGTACTAAAAAAAAAAAAATATTAAAATAAAATCTACAACTAACAGTAGAATGGAATAAGTTATAAAACTATTATATAGATACAAAATCCAAAGAAGCTCAGTGATGAAAGTCAATAGCCTTTAACTAGCCTGGGGATTATTTATCTAGTATTCATTGATTACTCAGGCTTACAAAAGTATGGCTCTTGAGGAAATAAGAGAATTTTACAAATAGTAAATTACAGTAACTTATTTCAAAATGGTAATTATAAAGTAGCAGAATTAATAAATTTATATGCTTACTTTTTTTAAAATATTTGACAAGAAAAATAAAATATTATTTCTTTTTAGTTAATAGATATTTTTAATAATACTTACCTATAGTTAAATATATGAAAAATAAAAATTATTGGAATTATAACAATGAAAATTTAAAACAAAAAATAATATTCAAATTATATAGCATATCAATAAAACAGTAAAACAAAAAATGCATAAATAAAATGAACACTGTGTAAAAGTTGATAGTTCTGTAAATAGTATCAAACTCCTTTTTGATGACCCTAGAATACTATCTGTCATAGAAATAGTAAAACAACATATATAAAAATTAAATTCCTTCTATCACTGCAAGGAGACACATTTTGTTCTTCTCTTTAATATATTTTATGCATATGCAATATAAATTAAATAAATTGATAAATATCCCATCATATTTGCATTTTATAATAAAACCATATCTTACATCAATACATCATTAGCATTGAAGGCTGAGTGAGTATACAATCAATAATGAAAGATACTGGCAAAATTTAAAACTTTTTTTTGCTTTGAAAAGATTGGAATTACATAAACATTGGCCAAGAATCTAATCTCAAAATTTCATGCTTGTTGCTTATGAAAGAATCTCTCGTTTATTAATATAAAAACTATTCTGGATGAAAATCCAAGATGTTGCTAGATTTTTCAATAGCTTCCAGCATTTTCATCAGGATCAAGAAAAACATTTGCTCAAAATAATCTATTTTGTTGGCAAGACTTAATTTTACAAAATATATTACCATCTATTTCTAACAGAAAAATTCATCACAATTTTCATCAGATTTTGCTACATCAAAGGGAATAGCCAAAAAACAATTCATGTTTTCAGAAATATCACAGTAAATATTGAAGTTTTATACAAAGGCTGATAAAAATTATTGGAATAAGCATATATCAATAATATACTATCTGCAGGAACATTACAGATACCATTATAAAATCTGCAGCCTCTTGCATTTGCATTAACAAACAATTTAGGAATGCCTCTTAATTTTAGCTACAAAGCCAGTTCTCTAATCACTAAACAGATCTTTATAAAATGAATTATAACAACCTTAAGAAAATTTTAATTATAAAAGTACAAATAATTAGAGCAGTACTTAGGGAGCTTTTATTTACACTAGCATCAACTACATTAGTAACAAAAAAATTCTGAAGCAAAAATAAATTTCTCCTTTTCCTATGCAAAGAATCTCCAGAGTTTGATGTTACTTCTCTTTACACTTAAATGGATTTCGATTTTTCTATCCTTGGAATCAAATCCCTACAAACTTTAAAAGAATATCCAAGTAATAATTTTAACCTTTTTCTTATTTACACTTTTGTTTTAAGTAGTGATTATGTTTAATAATATGTGATGTTTTTCATTTGAGATACTTAAAAGGATAAAATAAAATAAAAACGCCTGTTCTAATTTCATGGAATTAGCAGAACAATTTTAACATTGACCAGGAAAATTCCCCAAGACTATAAAGCATTTAGTATGAGATTAACTTTTTCACTGCATTTCTATTCAGATTTGTAATTTTAAAGACATGTCTTTCACTTGAGAACTTCTCAGATACTCATTCCTGTATTATTTTATAACCATGAGGACAGCTTTATTTGGCATTCCTAACTCATGATGTAATTATTGTTTCAGTCAATGAAATTAATGACATGCAAGATCAATAATGCACAATTGGTTATTAAATTTTTTTTTATACTAGATACAAACTCATCTTCAAACATCACAACAGAAATAAATATTATTTTAATAATTTATGTGTTGATGTACTAAAGGAATTTAAAGTAAAAAGAGTGTTATAATGGTTAAATAGCATCAATTTTATTTTGAACACTATTATAAGCATATTAGTCAAGTAACAAACAAATAGCTACAGAATTCTAATGGATTCAATTTCCTATTCTCACAAGTGATCTTAATAATAAAATAATAAATATACACCTATTAATAATGAATTAAATACAAATTTTTTATATATCTGGATAAGGTTACCATAAAATAGAAAAATTCTATATCTGCTTAAAGAAAACATTGGTTTCATTAATTTTTATCCAAAATTACTAATCATAAGCTCATTATTTAAATAATTCTGGATTAAGTTATTTGCATATTCTGGTTAAATAATCAAGTTGTGCTTTTGTATTTTATTTTATATGGCAGCGTCATAACATAATGGCTTGTCACCATAATTTTATTTATTTTTATCCTAACAGTTTATTTAAATTTTAAAAAATTAATATAACTAAATTTTCATAAAATTTTTACTTCTGCTCAAAACAGACAATACCTGAAACATGATTTATCTCACAAACAGAAAAATCAATTTTCCAACAAAGAAATATTGCATCAGTATTATATGATAAGCTAGGATGGAAAAAAAAAAAGATGTATGATTAAGCTAAAATGTCATATCAAAATAATTTATAATGTTAATATGTAAAAATTCAAATCAAATTCTTTTTTATATTTCTATAGCTTTTCTGAATATATTTGTACGGAGAGATTTGTATAAGCATAAATTAAAATGTAAGATGTACAAATTAAATGCAACAAATGAGAAAAAAACTTGTCTATTAGAAATCTATATCAAATTAATTCATAAATAAAATAGATTAGAATACAACTATTTTCTTCATTTTCAAATTTTACTAAAGTTATGATATTATATAAAAGATAAGTGATGGACTGTTTTATGGTTCCAAGTTTAGCTCTATCGAATACATTTTAAACTTTGAATCATGGAATGATTAATTCATTTCTAATAATAAAATCATATTTGATAAGTCGAACTTATAAAAATTTGATGAAAATCATTCGCTAAGTTTTTACTATCAAAATAGTACTTTTTGTTAACTACTAAAACATTTGACAATTATAAAGTGCTAATGCATCTGGTTTTTATTATTATTATTCAGTCATTTCCTAAGTAGTTTTCACAGAATCAATGTTACATACAAATATAAAATATTAGCATAATTGATAAAGTTTTATAATTTTACTAATATATTTAGATAATTATAAAACAACTAAATAGAGGGTATTACTATATACTTAAAAAAAAAAAACGTTTTCTCAATCATATCAAAATGAATACAAATTATGCATTAAAATAACAATAAATTAAGACATTATGGATTATTTACACTTTTTTATTTTTTTCAAAAAAAAATAGGTATAGAATTTTTGCCTAAAATTATACAAAACTTAATGCATTAAAAATTAAAACTGTCACTTTCTTGTCCGAAATAATGTAAATCAACGATCAACAATTCAGGGACATTGTATGAATCAAACAGTACTGTTGCAATAAAAAATATCTATTTAAAGATACAGCATCTCTTTCGAAATAAATATGGCTGCATAGCTGAATGAACCACAACAAACAATCTATTTTGTGTAACGGGATGTTCACTTGAACGAGTTCTATCTCTCAGCAAGGGCTGATCTTGCCAAACAACCATATTTCTTTATCACTTACCTATGAAGTATTTATTTTTAAGCTAAAATTAAAAACTCTAAAACAAACATTATTATTTCTAAGTTAATGTTTCAATATTTTTTATTGCAAGCTGCTTTTAAATTGATAAGATTGAGATTAATTAAAAAAAAAAAATAAAGTATATACATTTAAAAATTTTAACATTCTATAATTAAGACTACTTTTTTTTTTTGAGTATCTGTTTAAAAATTAAAATCAACTTACCCAATAAAATCAACATTTCCATCTGTATTCATACAAAGTCCCTTATTGCAGCATTTTTCTGGGGAAAATAACAATTATTTACATTTTTCAGACTTTAACTACATGCCTGTTTTTTTCACATAATACACAAAATTGACAAAAATAAAAATACAAAGAATCAAACATTTTATGTAACCATAATAACCAAACAATTTTTTAAAACAAATATAGCAGAAAATCTATATAATGGAAATTAGGAATTATGACAAACAAATAAATCTAAACACGAATCAAACATTTAGGACCAGATCAGCCAAATCTGAAAGTGTCCTCGTTGCCATTGTGAAATTATATCCCCGTCACACGGTACTAAACAAAAAAAAAAAAGCATGCAAAAAATTATTTGGTGATTATGGCTAATGAAAATGTTAAAAATTCCCATTAAAAAATAAAAATGGATTAAATTCAATGAATTCTTAATTTGTTTATGCCCAAAGGCATTTATATAAGAATTCAGTTATTAAATTTGTTTTAGAAAATGTACAACACTTTCCACAATGTAACGCCACTCCACAGCTTAAGAAATGGCAAATAATTCATTATTATAGTTTATAACAAAAATAATTTTTACCTAAAACAAAACAGTAACAATTCACAATCACAATGCGATTATAAAAAAGAAATTATATACAAAAGATTGAAAAAGTAATTTTTTTTATTATTATTATTATTGGACAATTTCTTTTTACAAAAATGAATGTATTTTTGTAAGTCCTTCTAGCTGACAAAAATTAAAAATACTATATAAAAATATGTATGGTTTTTCATACATTTTATTTGAAAAATTTAATATCCAAAACTTAATTAGGAAATGAAAACTTTGGTATTTCTCAAGTCAGCATTAAAAATCATACAAAAAAAAAATTATTGAAATTTGTAATTTTTTTTTCTCACAAAATAAAAATCAATTATTATAATTATTTGGCACATTTTTTTTTAATTGCTTTAATGTTTTATATTGTAAAACAGCAAATAAAAATGTTCTCTGTTTGACAGATTAAAAGCATAAATACAGAATCAGAAAAATACACAAATGTGTAGCAAATTTAGAACCATTTCTGTGGCTGTGGAGGTGGCGACCCTGGAATGAGAATTACTCAATCCTCGAGGGTCACGTTGCGGAACAAGTAAGACATTGATTCATTATTGTGGATACGTCTGATAGCCTCTGACAAAAGAATGCTGATATCAACAGTCTTAATTTTGTGACATTGCATCTTCTGAACATCATGAGGAACTGTATTTGTCACAACAACCTACAAAATGAAAATTAAAAATTTTGTTTTTATTATGTTTTTATATATTATTAGTAAGAAATATGAGTACTATATTAAACATAAAAAAACTAATACTAATATATTTAAATCCTATCTTCACATCAGAGTAAATCTCAAAATCCATTAAAATATTCAACCCCTTGACTATCATTTTATTTTGCAATTCTCACTCCAAATTTATGACACAAAAAGTATGACTTGAGATAATAATTTGTGATTTATCATGTTTATTTTAATTTTCTTCTATAGAAATACAATCTTACTCTATTTTGCAATCTTTTTTTTTTTAGAGTTCAACAAACTTTCATTAATATTATTGCTTTGACCATTAACATACATAAATACTGGAATTATAAGGCATATGGAGAAGGAAGGGATTGGTTCAATCAAATTTTAGCTTCATTTGGTGGGATAACTCTTGAAATATACATTACCCTTGTGAAGATTATTTAATAAGAATGAGTTTTATTTTACATATGCATTAAAATATCTGTCCAAAAGCATATAGAGTAATTAAGCAATAACGCTGAATCATTGTCAGTAGATTTTATAATATGCATTTAATCATATTCAATGTTTAATTTTTTTACATTAAAATTTGTTATATAGGAATGAGAAATTTATAAATCACTGACTACAGAATTCATTTATAAATAGCACAAAAGGGTTGATTATAAAGAATAAAGATCCTTATTAGTAAATGATTGCGACAAATAGTTAGTAATTATATCTACAATTAAAATAAAATTTAAATTATTTAAATAAATTTCTACAGTGAAAGATCGATTAATATATAGTCTAATATGATAAAATTAATATAAATGACTAAGGTAGTCTAGTGAAAACAAAAAATTTTGGTAGAAAAAATGATGTATTAATGAAAACAGCAAAAGAAATTACTGAAGGTTTAATATGAAGGATTGATATAAGATAGCCATTTGATAGGATAAAGATGGAATTAGCCTAGACTAAAGATTCAATAAATGATTTTTTAAATCATCTATCAAATTACTAACTTAATATAAAAATAATGCTTACCACAAATTTTTTTAAAAAAATTCCATTTAGCCACATTTTTTTTCAGTAAAATACATTGGAAATAAATTCTTGAAAGCATAAAATTCTCAATTTCCACTTAATATTTGCTCCAAACATACAATTACAATAGAAATGAGTGAGAAAGAAATTATGAAGTAGATGAATGAAAGGCAGATATAATAAAAAATGCTGCAAATATTATTGAATATGAGAAAGCAAGCTAATGTTTGGACGATTGAGATAGAAAATAAAAGAAATGCTTAAATGTGATTGCATAATATATTTGTAGACAATAGAGATGGTGTACTTTAAGTTTATTTATGAATATTTAATATGTAATATATCTAATTATATAAACACACTGTAGAGCTATAAGTTATTTAACATAATTCGACAATTATTTTTATTCACATGATCACCCTTTCTTATGCTTGCTTGTTATTAAAACTGGCAAAACTTTCCATATAGTAGTGCCACTCAATGCAAGCCAGAATAATTAATGGATGCCAGAAGGCTTGTGCATAAAATCCCTATCTAGTGACTACTCATCCAATATCCCCAGACTAGTTTTCATAGCCAGAAACTAGTCTGGGGATATTGGATGAGTAGGCACTAGATAAGGATTTTATGCACAAGCCTTCTAGCATCCATTGATTACACTGGCTTGCACTGAGTGGCACTACTGTATGGAGAGTTTGTCTGTTTTAATAACAGTTATGAACAAGCATAAGAAAGAATGATCATGTGATGTTTAATGGTTTAATACTAATCCTGCCTAATAGGATATTGGTGGCTAGGTTATTAAAGAACCAAAGACACCAAAATGTATGGGTACTGAACTGAGTTCAGACCTGTGTGACTATATAAGTTTATGAGCTTAGATTGAAAATATTATTGTGTTTTCAATTTTATTCTCATAGTTTTATTAGTTAAGTAGAGATAAAAGGTGACTGCTGGAGGGTTGCATTAGATCCTAAGATCTAGGTGCAGTGCTCTCAGATCCAAGGCTCCTCACTGACAAAGGCCACCAGCCAGAAACTAGTCTGGGGATATTGGATGAGTAGACACTAGATAGGGATTTTATGCACAAGCCTTCTGGCATCCATTGATTTCTCAGGATTGCACTGAGCGGCACTTCTGTATGGAGAGTTTTACCTGTTTTAATTATTTTTATTGTATATATGGAAACATATGATCCATTTTAAATTAGTTACTAAATTTAAAAATCATTCTTACTTCATCGATAGGAGAATTTTCCAAGAGGCTTGGAGCATCATTTGTAAGCAGACCATGAGTCGCCATTACATATATTTTATAAGCTCCACGCTCTTTTAAAACTTCAGCAGCAGTCACAAATGACTGTACGTCATCTATCAGATCATCCTGTCGTTAAGAAAAAAAAACTTTTGTAAACAAATATAATATTAATAATAAAAGATAATGCAATATTTTCATATATATATATAAGAAACAATTGATTCACAATGTTTATATTCTGACAAATAATGTCAAAATATACATCAATCTTTCAAATGATTATACAGAGGCTAAGGTGGTGTTTAGTGGTTCTTTAAAATGATCAGAGATTTTCTGACAAATAATGTCAAATATACTGACAATCTTTCAAATGATCAAGAGATTTATTAGATTAATTTTAAAAAAAAACCCAAGTATTTAAAATCAGCAGTATCATGAATAAAAAACATTTTCCGTAGCTTAGATATTATTAATAAATGCCATGAAATTACAATGGTATTTTATCCTTAGGATACAAAAATATTTTATCATTTTTTTTAATAATAAATATAAAATGTGAAATATTATTAGTAACATTTTATAGAAAAACTTTACTCATAATATATTATTTACTTGTCACAAAAAAAAAATAATAGTGAAACATTTATACATGCTAAGGATAAAACATCTTTGGAATTTTATGGCATTTATAAAATCCCATATTGGGTCTGTTGCCACTCATATATCAGACAAACCAATCATAAAATAAATAAAAGAGAAAAAGAATTCATTCTCACATTTGGTCAGGAATCTAATTATGCTGCAGTTATTTATACACATATTAAATTAATGAAATATAATATCAATTTTAATGCAACACATATTATACAATCAATACAAATAAGTGATTAGTAAGAGGTTATGGACATTTTTTAAAAGGCCCAATAGAATGAAAGAAATTGTTAAATGAATAAATTGAGTGATAACTAGAAAAAAATATCCCCCCCCCCCCCAAACATCATTCAATAGATATTTGAGAATAAAAAAAGGTTTAGAAAACCGCACATTTTCTTATAATTTAAAAAACAAGTTTTGAAGAAGATAAAGATATAATTTGAATCAGACTGAAATAGTAACTATTTATCATATATTTTCATAGAATTAATTCATACACTTAGATGGGTAAAGTTTTTAATTGGCTACGAAATATATAATGGAGAAATACAACAGAATAATATTCAAGAGAATTTATGTATGAATGGTACTACTAGTCTAAATTAGTTTTCAAGAGTTAACCATTTAAAAATTGTATGCAAAGAAATATATATTTATTCACTCATGATTTTATAAATAAATACTACCTAAAATATTACGTTAAATCATCAATTCTTGAAATAATTTAAGATATATGTATTTATATATACATATATTGTGTTGTTCCTGTAGATTTAACTTTTTTTTTTCTAGAATTAAATATTATTATCTATATCCATGGTTAAAATTATCAAAGATATTCCAAAACATTTTTATCTTATTTTCATAATAAAGCAATTTGTTTATTTTGGTAATTGAGATTTTAATTTTGATCAATGACATGTTAAGCAAGTTTTTATCCTATTTGTTACGAGTTAGGCTTCCCATCGTAAATTTTACAATCTTTTTTTAACAATAAAATTTTAAAAATAATTTGGTCATAATTGTTTTTTAACCTGCTTCTTTAAATCAACTATACAATTTCACTCGTTCCAATGACTTTTTGGAATAAATTACCTAAAGATAACCAGATAATGAATATTACCATCCATTACCTTAATATTTTTATGTAACATTTTTAAAATATAGTTGTATACAAATACATTCATATTTCTACTTCAAATTCATAAATAAATGTGAGATAAGAAAATCTACAAAGTAGATTGATTATTAATAATAATGAACTCTGACTCTGATTCAATCAAACCATTATGCCAAAAAAAAATATCACAGAATCTATTCTTAGTGCATTGGTTGTTATTCTAAATATTCCTCTACCAGTCGAGCATTATTTTTTGCTAATTTATTCAATGATATAGACAAGTGTAAATCTTTTTATTATATATAAATGAGTATTAAACAGGCAAAAACTCTCCATATAGTAGTGCCAGCTTGTGCTAACCAGAGTAATCAATGGATGCCAGAAGGCTTGTGCATAAAATCCATATCTAGTGCCTACTCATCCAATATCCCCAGACTAGTTTCTGGCTGGTGGCACTACTATATGGAGAGTTTTTGCCTGTTTAATAACAGTTATGTGCTAGCATAAGCTGGTGATCATGTGATGTTTAGAGGTTTAATATATATGAGTATGTATTATGTACAAATGTCAAAATCTTGTCAATTGCTTTTAAATATATTATCATTTATTTGGCATGTGTTTCTATATCTAAATGTACATTAGTTATTAACAAGGAACGTAGACAAAATGCTCTAACATTAATGATTAACATTTGATCTCTGAATATCCATTATTTTGATAGTAAGATTTATCATTAAAAAAAATATGTTTAAAAAAAAATCATCAAAAGTATTTTAAAAAGTTTGATGTTAATTATTAATAAACTTGAACATAAAACACAAACTCTTTGATTAAAATCATTTTTAAATTATATTTAAAATGTTTTTATAAAGTACACATTATTTGAAAGTTTTATAAATCTAACAATAGAATTATTAAAAACAGTGGACATCCTGAGATTGATAATTTACTGATTGGCAAAAAATTATTTCTTATTGACTCAAAGGAGGAAATATTTTTTCTTTCCAATTTTTCATAATATTCAAAGTTGAATGAATAATGTCAAAAAAAAAAGAAAGAAAGAGAGAGAAGATAGAACAGCTAATTCTTTCATCTAAACTAAAATGACAAAATATTAATTTTATAAAATTATTTGTCCATACTATTAATTTTTAAAAATTCATCCAATAATCTCTTTTATCATTAATTTATTTTAATTAAAAGCATTTGTATTTTCATTTATTTGAAAATTAACTATTTTGTTTGACACTCCAATTTTTGGATTGCATTCTAAATTTTAAACCATCAATGTACTATTCTTTAAAATATACTCTCTTCTATATTTGATTATCTAAATTATTTGATTCTCTGAATGTTTCTTTGGTTCTAATTAACTAATAACATTCTACTATTTTCAAATAAAATATAATATTTAATAAAGAATGTAATTACTAATATTATTTAAACACATTCATTTACAAGTTTATATATTGTACAAATTTTTAATCTTAGATATAGTATTACTAATATTGTCTAATGAAAGAATTACTTTAGATACAATATCTTTTTTAAAAAAGATATTAAAACAAATATATATACTGCCTAATTTAACCAATATTTATTTATATATATGAGACTATCGGATTTGAATTTTATGCTTTGGGGTTGATCATTTATGACAATATATTTTATGCTACCATAAATATTTTCCTAATTTTTTTTACAAAGTAAATGAATATCAGATAAATTTAATGCGAATAATCTATTGAAAATCTCAAAAAATTGATTTATTACTCTTTTTTTTTTTTTTTTGCTATTTCAATACTGCTATTTATTGTAACTTTGGGTAATCAATAAACATAATATGATAGAACTTATTAAGCCACATCCAGATGTCCTATCCATATCTCTAAATTAGTTTCTAACTAATAGCTTCTATCCACAAGAAACTTGTATCTGAATCTAGTCCAATCAGATTGTCTTTTAACTTAAACACTATTACTATTGATTACTCAAGTTTAGAATAGATGGAATCACTGAAATAATGATTAGAGTTGCCCCTGAAAAGCATAAATAAGCTGTGCTCATGTTATGTTATACAGATAGCTTTTCATTAAGAAATACATTTAATTTTGAATAAGAAGATACACATCTTTGCCTCTTAGAAACCACAAGTATTTAAGGAAGAAAAACATTAAATACATAAAACACTTACCACCATTATAGCTATTCTTCCTCCAACATCACCCACTACATTAATAGGTGGTTTTTCTTTTGCTGCCAAAACTAAAAATAATAAATCAATAATTCGTTTTTATTGTGAAATTTCAAAATTATCAGATTCACTCTCTCAAATCTGTAACATTAAAATCTTTTATGTGTTTCTTCAGTCATTTGCACACCATTTCATATACTCTGTTACGAATAGTAGTTAAATCTTTTATGTGTTTCTACAGCCATTTGCACACCACACCATTTCATATTTAGTTATGAATAGTTTAATACAATAAACATTTCTCATTATAAAGTGAATATGTTTTTTTTAGGAATATCCTTTGCAGGAAATTCTTTTATCCACTAGAGAAAAAAAAGCCCATCGGTATTCTGCTCTTATATAATATGGTCGTTATAAAAATTAATGAAATCAGTCATTGAACATACATACATTACAAGGACTGTGATTGATTTAGACTGCAGCCACCTAAATAATTTATAAATCCTATTAGTTATTTTCTTTGTAACCTATTTATTAACCTTCTTTTACATATAAGTAAATAATCTGTTTATTTGGATGTAGTTATAAAAAAATTTAAATTATGAAAAAAAAAAATACAAATTTTTCAAGAATATTTACTTGAAATTTATTCAGTCAAAAATAGATTTCTATACACAGCAGTATGTAGATATGTTGACACAAAGTGTAAAAAAGCTTTTACTGTAAGGAGAGACTTTTATCGTGAAAAAAGATCAGGCATGATCATTCCATACGTGATATCCAAAATTGCTTATGTTTGTTTCAATAACATTTCTTATTTTCATTAGAAAAATATTGACTAATTTCCAGAAGATGTACTGATCTTTTTGTTCATGATTAGTCTCTTATGTATCTTTTATATAAGAAAAACTGAAAGAACATGGTATATCAAGTTTAGCCTGTATTTATCATAATCAACTTTTAATAAATACATAAATGGCTTAATCTTTCTTAAATTTGGATTCCAAATTATTACATTTAGTTTTACTTGTAGATTTTAAATTTAATAAAATTCAAATGTGTACTATTTTTTCAATTTTTATGGTTATTTAAAATATGAAAGTGAGGATTATTTTTTCATCACTGTCATTATACTCATATACTTTAATTTTGCTTAATATTTCTTAATGATATATATATATTCATAGTATTATTTCCGGGAGATTCCGTGTAGTAAAAACATAACAGCTAAATAACATCAGCTATTTAGCCGTTATATTTTTACTACACGGAATCTCCTGGAAATAATACTATGAATTCATTTATCCGTAAGAATATTAGAATATATATATGCAGATTGTAACAGAATTAAGGAAGGGATAGGTGTTTTGCTGTAGGGAGATGTATATTTTATTTATAATTGCGCCATATCTGGTCAATAAATGTAATGGCACTTAAAGATTCAATTTAGCATCACTGTAAGAGAATGTAAAAAAGAATTAATGCTTATAGAAATAAATAAATAGATAATTCTACTATATTTAAAATGCAATGGAATTACAAATATGGTATGTATATGATTGGATTTCTCTCTAAGCAATTCATCAAGCTACTATGTTGAGGAAGTTAAAACATGGATTAGTTAAAAGATCACTAAACTTAAAAGACTTTATACTTGCTATGTGAGCTCATATCCTAAATGAAAAATACATCACTAACCAATTATATATTTCTGAAAAGCTAAATCATTAAACCATATCATTATTAATCAGCCTTAGGGTAATGTGATAGTAGCTTACATTTAAGATTGAGATCATTTGAGCACCACTTATAACCTTGATTCTAGGGCCATAATCATCCTGTAAGTAATCTAACTCAACTTCTTTCTTGTCATTTCCCATAATTCTAGTGTTACAAACAATAGAAGTTAATACCTGATTGTCATTCACTAGACTAACATTATATATTTCAAATAAAAATGCAAAAACTAACAAAAACAAAATAATGAAATACGAGTTTAGAAACAAAATGAACCTTTTCTCGGTTGAATATTAATACATTTGTTTACACATATTAAAATTCATCATTACAATTTTGAAACTTAAATATTTTTAATTTGATGAATGTTCTCAAAAATATTTACCCAGAAAAAATAAAATTCTGTTCCAAAGATTCTCTATAGTGATATATCCATTTTATATGTAAATAAATAATAAAGTGAATAATGGGTAAGCATAACAATTCTTCTCCATTTTCTCCTTATTATGAGGAGAAACAAATTATTAGAATATTTCAACTATTCATAAAAGACTAAATATTAAATGCTTAAATAGACAATATAATAAAAAAAAACTACTATAACTACAATTATAATATAGAAATTACAAAACTTGATTAAAACAAATATGTTTTTATATAACAGGCAAAACTCACTGTATGTATGGTTATTAAAGAACCAAAGACACCAAAATGTATGGGTACTGAACTGAATTCAGACTTATATGACTATATAAGCTGATGACCTTGGATTGAAAATATTAAGATGTTTTCAATTTAAGACTCATAATTTTGTAGTTAAGTAGAGATAAAAGATGGCTGCTGGAGAGTTGCACTAGATCCTAATATCTAGATGCAGTGTTCTCAGATCCAAGGCTCCTCACTGACAAAGGCCACAAACCAGAAACTAGTCTGGGAATATTGGATGAGTAGGCACTAGATGGGGATTTTAAGCACAAGCCTTATGGCGTCCATTGATTACACTAGCTTGCAGTGTGGCAATATGTATAGTGAGTTTTGCCTGTTTTAATAACAGTTATAAGCAAGCATAAGAAATGGTGATCATGTGATGTTTATGTTTTCATATAGGCTTTTTACGGTTATTGTGTGCACATAACTGAATATTTCTGAAAGTTCAATTCTTCCCAATTCTTGCTTTCTAATGAGAGATTTCCTTATGTTCACAAATTTTTTCTTTTTCTTGCTTTAAGGTCACTTCTCTTTTCAATAATTAAAATTCTATTAAATTTTCACTATTTCAAGTATTTTACAAAAAGTTAATCACATCACAATCTGATGATCTTTTGGAAGGTCTATCTGACTACATCTTGACAGGATGGCATAGCCACATATTTTGGTGTTTTCAACATATATTGAAGTTTTTCCATGCCACTATAATTTCAGATAACAGCAGTTTTTTGTCAAACTGAGGGCTGGAAGCTAAGTTTATTGGATTAACAAAATTCCTAAACAAATTATCATTTTAGTCAATTTTAAAATAAAGATTTAAATTTTTACATTTTCTTTTAAATCAAAATCCATTTATTTCAAATATTACAAGCTTTCACTATCCCAAATTATTTAAATAAAAAAATCACGAATTTCAAATGAAACATATTCTAAATTTATATATTTTCCCCCATTTTTGCATGTATATTTTACAAACAAATAATTATAAATTCTAGACATTTTATTACATCTAATTACTTAACTTTTATAGCACATACAAGATATATAAAACAATTGCATATTTGATCATTTAAAAAAAAATTTTCTTAAGTAAATGAAGCATTAATTCTTGACAGTCCCTCCTTTGATATTTCTATTTAGAGCAGATTGCATAAATCTACTATTTGGTTGTTTTATTAGCTTTAGTAAATATAACTTTTATTTGCAATTCATTTAGTAACTAATTAAAAGTTTTATAGATTTTTAATTCATTATGTGAAAGCTGGAAATTCAATAATAATTCTACAAAATAAGACAGAAAACATACAGTGAAGCCACGAACTATATCAATATACATAACTTCAATTCTATACTATCCAAAGAAAAAAATTTAAGTAAATGAAAATGAAATAAACAAAACAAAAAACATTACAATTTGGAAATATATTACATTTTATGATACTCAAGCAGCTATTGTTCCATCTTAGAACAGTATACGATCAAGTTTATTAAAAAGCTTTATTCTACTTATGTTGAAAGCTCATATATTATATTTTTCTTTTATTATCCTTTCTGAATTTCATGTACAGCATTTCATATAATAAAATATTTTCTAAGGTTAATGCTAAAAGTTTTTCAAAATTTTAGAACATACTTAAAGTTGATTGCAACTTAAAAACATCAAAATAATAATAGATCAAGGTTTCTTAATAATGAGACTATTATTATGTCTCTATAAGAGAAAAAAGTTATTCAGAGAAAAAAAAGAATATTTCCCTCGAGTGCGAGTGTGTTTAATTGCAATGAGAATCGGACATTTTGCTATTTACTTTTTTTTTTTAATTCTTTTTTCATTGTTTGAATGAGTGAACACAAACTAAAATATATATGTATCTCCTCAATTTGTTACCAATAAGTATATTATTATTTTTTTTAAATTTTGTTTATACTTTAATTTATACATACAAACAAAATATATATAAATGTGGAATATATATACACATATGAGTGTTGAAAGCGGTGTACATTTGCAGTTCAATATACAATATGCATATGATTCTAAACAAAGTTTATCAACAAAACATGAGCTATTATGAGCGATGTTTGTGAAGGGGGATCTGGAACAGAATATAGTATATATCATGGTTCCATAACATAGATAGAATCATTAAAGAATATATACATTGAAATAACAATGAGAAAACAATTATTATACTAACCAATATATATAATACCAAAATTAGAATTATGGCATGCTTTTGGGAATTAAAATTTAAAATTTTTTTATTCACTGTTTACTGCACTTATGTATTTTATTTTTTAACTTTTTGCCCATGAAAACTTTCATTTAAATATATATACACATATATACTTGTTTAGTTATAAGTTGAAAAAATACAAGTAATGTTATATATATATTCAACTTAAATAAATTGTAAAATCAATTTATATACAACAGTTCAGTATGTGTAACTAATAGAATCATCAACAGTATTACTTCAGTATGTCGAACTTAATTATTTGTATTGATAAAATTCATTCATCATATTTGCATAAACTGATAGAAGGATGAGTTTCACTGTACAATTCATAATATCTCTGAAACTGTATAAAAAAAATTACTCTGACTGCTATAAATTATTTATTGCTAAAAATTATTTAATAAAATATCTCTAGTATAAAAAGCCAAAATAAATAACAAACTTGTCAAAACAACATATAAAAATATTAGACTTCCAATTCTTTCTTTAATTCAGAAATATTTGAAAAGCCTCTTAGAGATTCTCACAATTTTGCAAATTTGTCTATAGCTTTAAAATATCACAACTTTAGCTAACAAATTGCTGTTTTGGCAATGTGTAAGTTAGTCTGCAGATATTAAAAAGGACAGTACTTGATAAAGATTTATTAAACATTATCATCGGATATCTATTAGTTACTAAAACTTAAAGTAGATGGCATGGTTATGATGAGAGAAAAAAAATACTGCTGCCCAGGTTTAAACCCGCATTTATTTAAAAATAAAGCAATAAATTAACCAATAACTCATTGATTTCTGAATGCCCAAACATCAGTAAGATCTCAAATCAAAACTTCCCATATGCTATTTGTAGAGAAATTAAATACCTAAAGTTTTTTTCTAATTCATATTGACCAGCAATAAATATATATATATAGTGGTGCATTTAAGTAAAGAAAACAGATTTTTATTCAACTTGTGTTTAACTTAGCATGTGAATTTCTGTAATTTTCATTTCATATTTTAACTGTTTTAAAAAAATTATTACAAAGAATTAACAGTTTTTCTAATAAGGAATGGGGGGAGGCTCTTCATTTTTCAATTCTAACTGATTTATCAATTATTTAAAGTTTTTTTTTTGTTAAATCTTTTGCAAAAACAAATATCCCAATCATAATTTTATTTACTAAAATATTTTTAAATATAAATTCATTTTAATACTTAAAATAAGATTCAAAAATGTTATCTGCCCTTGATTTTGTATGAAAAGCTACATTTAAATTATTCTCAAAGAAATGTATAGTACTAATTCTACTGCTTCCTGAGCACTTCACACATGAAATTTATTGAATATTTAATAAATCCTATATAAATTCTCTGGAAAAAAATACTATATAATTTCTTTTTACATACAGCGATCTCAAAGTTTCAACACCCCCATTGATTTGACTACCTATTTGGTTAGCTATCCGTAATTAAAACTACCAAAGAATTTTATTTTGATAATATTAATTAAAAAACTATCACCAATAATAATTAAATGTTACCAATTAGTTGTAGAAACTCTAAGCACATTCAGATCAAAATTATATATTCAATACCAATTATAAGCTAATTTCAGATATTTTGAGTTTGACAGATAGCCTATAACAAACTAAATGTCAATTTTCTTTTAGCTTAGTACTTATATACTATACAGTAGTAATATTTGTTTTCATTCACAGCCTTGAAGTAATGAATGGTTAGATGCTAGAAAGCAATACAATCTAATTGTTTTCTGCTGAATGGTCATGCAGGCAGAAGCAATTACTATATTTGTATGTTAGTAATCTGAATGTTTGAATAATCTAAATTTGAATTCAATCTATTTACAAAGATCTGAAACTAGTCAGAATAAAACTATATTTTAGTAAAATGGTTGCATTTATGTTGATCTTTAAGCCAAAACTGATCCTGAGAATCTATAACTAATCATTACATTAACACCTAGTGAATGCCAACTATTTTAGCTTTTACAAAGCTGTGTGTGATGATATATAACACGACCATATAAAATAATAAGAATTCTCTTCCAAGGTTTTTTGTGATTTTATTGTAATGCATTCATAATCTAACAATATACTGCAAAGATAAAAAAAATAAATAAAACAAAGGCAACAATTAAAGCAAATTATATTTTAATGTATATAATTTAAGATTCTAAAATAGTAGAAAAATCTCTACAATAATCATCTGAAATCCGGGCACGGCCGCCTGATGGTGTTGTTTATGTGTCAAAACATAAATATGTCATTTCTGCGGCCGACCTTACAGCTAATACAACATTTATATTGTATTAACCCATTGCAGGCCACTTTACATGACATTGCACAAAAATATTACGGCCTGTTTTGTGCTTCAAAACTATTTACGCGTGTTTGTTCTATTCATAGCTGATTACCGTATCGCTTGAGGGTGTTTAATTGTACTGTTATATTTTTTCAGCGGGGTTAAAACAAGTTTTTTCGTCGTGAAACAGTCCAAAGTTTTAAAATTCAGAAAAATAAACACAAAATTAAATGACCAAAATTTGTTTAATAAAAAAGAAATCATGTTATAAATAAAAATTTATTTAATCAAAAAAAAAAAAACGCATGTTCTATAAAAAAAAAGTTGTGGCGGCCCAGTAACATTACATTTGATTGATTTTTGTGTAGCATCAACGCCCTAAGCGGCCGTGCCCGGATTTCAGATGATTACCACCTCTACATTTGAAATAATCATCTTTATTAGTTTCTGATAAAAGACAATCCCACACATCAAGCTTTTTGGTGTTTTAATACATTTTTCCAATACTAACAGCTTCTTTACTCAACAAGCTTATCAATCAACTTTTTTCTTACCCTATCTCTTTCTTTTATTCTATACAATCCAGTCTACCATATTTTATGTAATGTTTCTGACTTGGAAGTACATATTCTCCAAAAATTGCTTTTCTTTCACATAATTTTATAGTTAATCATTTTTCACTTACCCTTTTTAATATTTCTACTTTGATCAATTTTACCTTTTCAAAACTTTGTTTTTTCATTCTTATTCAAATAGTTTTCTAAAGTCTTAAATCTTTTATCCTCTCTTCCATGACCATTAAAATTTATGAAATCTTAATGCTCCGGGCATATCATAGGAGATGTGACGTGTCATTTTGGACACACACACATACAAATTAATTACCATAGTGGAATTAACTACAATAAATAACAGCTATAATTAAATAATAGAATGACTATTATTTCCAATTATAGCTGTTGCTTATTGATATTTCCAGAGTTTTGTTTTATTATATATTATAATATTATATATAGAAGTTTATCACTGGTCTATCATATAATTACTTTTGTCAAATATCCATGTCCTTGTAAAATATAAAGTTACAATACATTCTTAACATTTAACAAGCCTCTTTTTTTAAATTGATTACAATACATTGTAAAACAACCATATCTTTAGTAAAATCGTGTTTAGTCAATTACACATTTCATTCTAATTACTTTATCGCTATTATCTCCAACTTGCAAAATATTTAAAAGCACTATCATGCTCTATAAATAATTTCCTGCCTAACATTTAATCTTTTTACACTTAAGTGTTTTGATTATATTGGTTTTCATTTTCAGCTGAAACCAATTCTATATAATATATGATTAGCACTATCATATCATTAATGAACGCCATCTTTAACAGAATAGTTCAGTTGTTAGAGCATTGTCTTAAAATTCGATATTCGAGAATCTAAAGATGTAAGTTTGACAGCTATGCTAATATTGTCACTGGTCAGTCCAGCAACACCCAAAGAAGAATGGAGAATAATACCACTCAAAATATTGTATAATCTACTAACCTGTGTTATCTAGTTGTATGCTATTACTAATAGTTGTTTGTATTTAGAAAAGTTTAAATAAAATTTAAAATTTTCTAGATATTCAACATTTAATGACAGATGATGGAAATAGTCCAACATATCACTATATATGAAATTCTTCTAATTCTACTGTTAACACTCAATGTACCCTTAAAAAAATGACACTCATTTAACATATCTAAATATATACTAAACATAACAGAAAATAATTGTTTTCACCTTTCCTATATTTATGCCTTCTGTAATAGTAGCAAGTCATCTTATAAATATTATCTAATTCATATAGAAATTTCCAATTAAACATTTCTTCCAATTTTTTTTTTTTTTTTTGAAACATTCAACAAAGTAAACTAATTTTTTCTAAAAAATGCCTTCTTAAAAATTAATAAAACATTATCCTTTTCTCTATATAAGTATGTGTAATAATTAACATGCATGTAAAAAGAATCAAAGAGGTCAAATTTGTGTGCGCATTCCTCGCACTCCAATCTCACATGAATGCCTTGTGGAAGAGTAAATATTATATTACATGGAAGATATATAACTAATACTTTGTAGTATAGAAATATAAGTTACCAACCAGATTTTACATTTTTAAAGTGTCCCTCTTATCTAGCAGTAGTTGTAATTCTTCAATTATGTCTCTACTTTTTTCTACATCCAAACTGTTCTTCAGGCATATAATCTACACAGTTGCAAGTGAGATTTATTAATTGTTTCAAAACTCGTTAATTTTACTATAGTAGGTTAATTCCTACTGCAATTATAATTGCTGAAAGAAAATGAAGCAGTCATTCTACTAAGTTACAAATTTCAATAAATTTTCTCAAATTATTTTCCATTGTATCTGAAATGTCTGTGCATATAAAACTATATATAAATAAAAGATTATTTCTGTAAGTATGCCACAGATTTCTTCACTTTAATAAATTCCCTTTATTGAAAAAATTTACTCTAGAAATTCACTGGAGAGCTCACCTCAAAATTATAGATTAAATTAGAATAGAATGTGTATGCTAGTTGCATACAAATTAGACCGGATATATATTTATCCCCTGATAAATGAAGAAGAGGGAGGGAAAGCAGCTAAAATGGTTCGACTGGAGTAAAGTTAGTCTTGATTTGAAAACAGAACAGATCAGCAGTAAATATGATAGATCAATTAGCAATGATTAAGTCTAAAATGGAGCAATTGCCAGTAAGGAGTTTACTTGTTTGTGTATTGATTACCAGTGAAGAATAATTAACCGAAGCTTAACCAAACCACAAGAAAAAAGTTGGAAACAGAGATAAATTCTGAGAGTGACAAAGTAAGTATTGATATTGTAAACTTGACTAAATTTATTCTATATGTGAATTTAGATATGCTTATTTGTGTCTCAAAGAGACCTTTGATTTGAAAGCACAAATAATTAATATCTGGATTATTCTTGATGTGGGCAAAACCTATTTTCACCTGAGGAGAAAAAACAGCATATGAATTTTAATGGACTATTATCTTTTTGTGTTTTTACCATATTATTAATTGTTTTTAAATAAATCTTAGTATGTATACATTTCAAGTATATTGTTTCTTTATTTAGCTCCCTGCGGCACAGCAGTATATCTTTAATAATTCACTTGTAGTTTCAACAAATGCTTATGCTTTTTCATTTTGGCTAAAACTCTTGCAGTTTTTTTCATTACTGTACAACCTAATTCACTATTAATTTCTTTTTCAATTTATATAGACATTAGGCTTATTATTTTTGTCCTACATTCTTCCCATTTTTATTTATTAATAATTTGATAGCAGGATGCAACCCTCAAAATGTATTAAACATTAAAATCTGGCATTACAAACAATAGTAAATACATTTCCATTATTTACTTTACTTAAACATAAAGTCAGAGAACTAATTACTTGAAAATGAAAATTGTATTTAATCTATTTCCAAAGATAATAAACATTAAACTTACTTGGCATCATTTCTAATCCACAATCAATACTACGAACCCCTGATACAGCAGGGGGTGAATATCTTCCATCTACTTCATCTGCTTCAGCTTCTTTCTGTTCACCATGAATTACTGCAATGCCTAATTATAAACACAAAAACATTAAAAAAAACAACCTAAGAATACCAAATTATCAATGAACTTTATGTATATGTAAATATAAATATATTTAAATATTTATAAGCATACAAATATGTATAATTAAGAGGAGAAAACCAGTCTCACCTCAGGCCATCAACAAATAGCACTTAATGTTGAACCAAGGAACAAGAATAGAATGAATCCATCTATCTTTGGAGCTTTTGATGTATATAAGCTTACCAAACATTGATGAAATTTCAAAGTGAAATTAATTTATTAGCTAGCTAGAATATGGCATTCAATTAATAATCAACCAAACAAGGATGGAGTTAGAATCTCTTTTACCAAACTTATTTGGTCAACTATTAATTATTAAATGCTATATTCCACTCTGAAATTTCATCTATGTTGACAAAAGTAAGCTTATATGCATCAAAAGTTCCAAGCATATGTGGATTCATTCTATTCTTGATTCTTTGTTGGTCTGAGATGAGACTGGTTTTCTCCCTGTAATTACATATACCTTAGGTTATGTTAATTTCAGATTTACATTTAGTAATATATAATAAATACTTCAAATGATATTCCATATGGCAATGATAAATTTTACTTTCAGAAATTTTGAAAAATGCTAGTATATTTTTTTTAAAACAGTGGCAACTCTTTCCATTCTGTAATGTCATCCACTGCAAGTCATAGTAATTAATAGATGCTAGAAGGTTTGTGCATCAAAATTTCTATTTAGTGCCTATTCGTCTAATATCCTCAGCTGAGTTTTTAGCTTGTGACCTTCATCAATGAGGAGCCTTGAAAAGCATTGCATCTAGATCTTAGGATTTTGGTGTCTTTGGTTTTTTTAATAACCATAATAACTGGTATCATTTGTCCAGAATTAGTAGTAAGCCACTAAAACATCATGATTATTATTTCTATGTTTATATGAACTGTTAAAACTGTAGAAACCCTCTGAGCTCTGGATTGAAAACATTTGGACTTATAGCTTTATAGTTAACTAAAAAGATAAAAGTTGGCTGCTGGAGGGTTATATTAGATCCAAAGATTTAAACGCAGTGCTCTCTGATCCAAGGCTCTTCACTGATGAAAACCACTAGTCTGCAAATATTGAATGAGTAGACACTAGATAGGAATTTTGACGCACAAACCTTCTAGCATTCATTGGTTACTATGGCTTGCACTGAGCGGCACTATTGCATGGAGAGTTTGTGTATGCATAAGAAATGATGATCCTAAGATGTTTTAGGAGTTATATATATATTTTTCGTTAATCTTATTGCCTAATTGTTTAAATATTATAGTTTCTTTAATAACTTAAGTCAAATAATTTTTTACTTTGGGGAAATATATATATTCTAGCATGTGTACAGCACAACTGTTCCCAAAAGATATAAAGTGTTACTATAAAATTGGATAAATAAAAACAAACGAGCTGAGCGCTTTCAAAAGATCTTGCCTTCATAATCATAGCTTGCTAATAATACGTTTAATGATATCCAAATATGCTAATTCGATACACACACACATATTCCATCTAAAACTATTTACAAGAGAAACAGTGAAAATATCATATATAAACACGATTAATTATTTCAGTAAAAAGCCTTAGAGCCATTAAACCAATGCTAGATCATGGCAAGTACTTGAAAGTCTAAAAATTCAGACTTTCTAAATATTCTCTTGTTCTTATTCTTAACTAAACATGAATATAATAGTGGAATAAAACTACTAGGCTAACTGCTCAGGAGTGGCTGCTATAACAATTGTCGTACTATTTAAAACAGTCAAAAGAAAGCCAGCTTTTCTGATTTGTAATTCTAATTAAGTAACATTAAAGCAGTATAACTGATAGCTTAACATGCTTATATTAGTATTGTCACTGAATGATGTAGTGCAGTGATAGTATAGCATTTGAAGCTGAGTCTTTATGGATTACAGGTCCAGTTGCTATTTCTGGTGCTTGAATTTCTTATGAAATCCTAAGCAATAAACTACAAGATTACTTTTGTTCTGCTACTGCTTTAATGCAATGGTAGAATTGCAGTCTCAAAAGCTCTTGATTCACAGATCAAAGCCTAGTCGGTGCTTGAACTTGTGAACTCCAAAGCAATAGAGCTATCTGATTATAATTTTTTTTTTTACTATAAGTATTTTGATTATTTCATAGTTATTTCCAGTCTACGAAAAAAATGTATGGAAAAGATAAACATAAATAATATTCATAATATGCATACATATATAATAAAACATTTTGATAAATATATGAATTTTTTCTACAGTACAGGCTTTTTCATACCTGCACTCCAATATCTAATATATAGGGAGTTTGAACTCAGACTTTCACATGACACTTAACTATCCATGCTATCTCATACTGCCGATACCTTTGATCACACACACGTCAAAAAAATAATCATCAATATACATATTTTGTGCTAATGCAGCATTCGTAAGTTGGTCCAGATCATCATCTCCATATATATATATACAATCAATGCTCAGCTTATATTAAGATAGCCAATCTTCATACTTTAATGGACGGGCTTCAATCCATTCCATCTCACAAAACTTCAGCCATCCATTGATGCCAACTTGTTCATCCTACTCATGTTGACCATAAGTCACTCTGACCCCTCATATACAGGACATAATCCATTTTTACATATATATACAAGGAATGAGCAGACCTTACAGCACTATATTTTTATGTATGATTTTTTTTCTACAGTACAGGCGTTTTCATACCTGCAATCCAATATGTAATATATATAGGGGTTTGAACTCAGACTTTCAAACGACCCTCAACTATCCATGCTATCTGCATATTGATTGTATATATGTGTGAATATAATCTGGACCAACTGATGAGTGCTGGTTTGGTATGAAATACATATATTGGTGATTATTTATTTTTTCGACATGTGTGATCAAGTGTATCGGCAGTATAAAATAGCATGGATAGTTGAGGTCGTGTGAAGTCTGAGTTCAAACCCCTGTATATTACATATTGGAGAGCAGGTATGAAAAAGCCTGTACTGTAGAAAAAAATTCATATATTAAAATATAGAGCTATAAGGTCTGCCCATCCCTCATATATGTATGTAAATGGATTATAACCTGTACATGAGGGGTCAGAGTGACTTATAATCAACATGGGTAGGATGAGAAAGTTGACACCAAGGTGGACTTTGTGTTCCATCATCAGATTTTCAATGAAATGGGCAGATGAAGAGTTGTGGGGTGGAGTAAATTGAAACCTGTCCATTAAAGTATGAAGATTGGCTATCTTAATATAAGCTGAGCATTGATAAATGTGTGGAGATGATAATCTGGACCAACTAACGAGTGGTAGTTTAGCATGAAATATATATATTGGTGATTATTTATCTTTTCGACATGTGTGTGTGATCAAGTGTATTGGCAGTATGAGATAGCGTGGATAGTTGAGGGTCATGTGAAAGTCTGAGTTCAAACCCCTTAAAGGATTTATATAATTTCTAAACATTAACTATTGATTTAAAAAAAATTGATTAAACTCCACATTTTAGGTACTACAAGTTATGCGATTCATGTTTCTTCTTAATATCTTTCATATTTCACTATATTTATTAGATATCAAGAAATTTAAATTATTAATAACTTATTTTCACTTGAAATACTTTTTTGTTTTCAAAAATATAACGTTATATTAGCAGCTAACATGAGAATGGCCTGAAGCTGTATTTAGAATTTTAGTTTAAATAACCTATTTATATTAATGAGTAAATAATAATAATAGATTTATAGTTACATATAAAAATATCACAATAAATATTCAAAAAAATTAAACTTTTAAAACGTATTTTGTTATATATAACATAAATAAATAATCTTTTAGATTTTTAAAATAAAAAACGAAGATTTTATAAACTGAAAATAATCTTTCTAATGATAATGTATAATAATTTTTGTTTTGATTGCGATTTCATTTTTTTAATATAGAAACAGAAACCATTAACACAGCATAAGACAAAAAGTGGCGCTAGTTTATCACATCACGAATAAAAATAAATTGGCTAACAGGTTTCTCTGGGCATAATTGCTGAGAGATTCTTGACTTCGTTTAAGGGAGAAGCTACAATACATCACATCATATCGACTCTGATTTCTTACCAGCTTACAAACTAACGCTAGCGGTAATGATTAAAATATGTATAAAAAATGTAAAATTAAATACTGTAGTAATAAAAAAAAGTTTGTCTTGTATTAATTTTTTTCAAATATTTGAAATTTTTTATTAGTCATACTTTAATTGCTTATTTTTTTAATGCGAATTTTAAAGTAATTTTTCTTTGTTGCTTTGCTTTTATGCGAATTCTGAAAAATACAGACCCTATCCCTCATTTTTCAAGGTAAGTCAAGTCTATTTTTGTGCGATTTTTTTTAATGTGGGTTTTCTGTGGAACCTATCTACCGCATAAAACGAGACCCAGGTGTACTTTCATTGAATGCTTCTGAAATGATTTACATAGCAAAGTTATTCCTATTTAAATATCACTATAATAATGCAATTGATATTCCACCTCAAAGATTGAAACCAGCAGCAAACTTTAATATATTTTTTGTAATGGTTTATCAAATGCAGACTGCTCCATTTTTCATCAATAAGCAGCAACATTTAGAAGTTTAGAAAATTATACAGATTGTGCATGAAGATTTAATATGGTTTGCAAGTAATTTACATATTTACAGTACTGACAAAGGATTTCTAGGAATATATTTGAAATTAGCAGCAAATTTGTAGAGATTGTACAAATTCTCATCAAGAACTAACATTTAGAAAATCTTATAAATGATGCATACACAAATTCAAATATTCATTTAATATATGCTTTGCTTTCACTATTCTTTTTTAAAGATTGAAAAGAACTTTTTTAAATAGTTAAAATGTATCTATAATAGTTGTCGTTAATGCATTATAGAGTTTTGCATATTTAAACTATAAAGTTTAAAGAATTTATCAATTTTATTTTATTCTAAATTAATAAATACTTTTTTTTTTTAAATTAATAGTTAAAACTCAATCATATAAATACAAGTTTGTAATGTACAAATAAAACAGAACAATGCAAAAATTAAAAAAAAAATATTGTTGATTCCTTACCCGAGATTATGACAATTGAATACCCAAGTGGCAGACTGATCACAAGTTTCTCTCATTTGATTAAATAAAGATTTTTTTTTTTTTTAATTTTAGGTCATCTACTATACCTCACAAAGCAACCTCAAAATGTTGTCAATTATTTACACATTTCTTGACTATAATAAAGATATTTACGACTGATAGGTTTTTTTTTCTATTGCTTTAAATAACTTTTTTTACTTCAGATTGTAATTATATTCCTTTAAAATAAAAAAAAAATGGGAGAAATTTCATCTGAATATAATACTATAAAATAAATAAATAAAATAAAAATCAGTATCAAATAAGAAATTAATAGAAAGTATTCTCTGTCTAGATAGATTACTAAATACATTTTCCCAATAAATCCATCTTTATAATATAAAGGGCTGATTATAATAAAATTCTGTTAAGAGGAAAGCAAGCAATGACAACCACCACTGATGAAGACCAAGTGTTTTCAACTAGTTTAGGGTATAAAATGTACATAAGTACTTGATTTTTAAAAATGTTCATTATAAGAATTTTATATTTCAATAAAACCTTGGCAAAAATAATTATGACATGATTTATCTCATTCTACTCATTAAAAATGCTACATGAGGATAACAATGTTTTCATGCCTTATTTTTAAAATTATGCACTAAGAAAATGAGACAGTAATAGATGTGACTTTATATTTGACTAATTCGTTAGAAATGATGACATATTGCTTATATGAGTGGCTTGTCTTAACGCTTAACATTAGAGACAGAATAGATATTATTGTATAAAGACTAGATTTTAGTATCATTTTGTTTGGAATATGCAATTTTTTTGCTAAACTGTACAGAATTTTTAAAAGACCAGTGATGTTTTAAATTTAAATTCATTAATTTAAGAATAGGATTATATGACACAAAGAATATCCAAAATTTGTTCGAACAGCCATTCTTGCTTGCATGAGAATCAAAAAACTTCCGAAATTAGAAGTAGACTGCATGTCTTATCATATTTGAAGTTATATTCATCAGATAACAATATACAGAATAACCATAAATAAGTTTAGTGTTGTAATAATTATGCTACAATATGAGTTATCACAAATGGTAATAGTGTTTAGTTGCCCACCATATCCTAGATCTATCTTCACATCTAGTTAAAATATTTTCAGATATTTCAGAATTTTCCCAAACAAGATTATGATTCTTTTTCAGATAACTGGTTAATTTCAGATAACCATCCAATATGTGAGGGCAAATATATATATATAACTATTTCTATCTAGATAACAAAAGACACCACGTAATCTAAATTATTCAAATCAGTTTAAAGCATTAACCACAAAATAAGAAAAAAATATTGTCTTCAATGTTGGTGAGAGGAATTTCATACATTTCCAGATACTGAACCAATGAGTTATGTTTTATCTGAAGGGTTTAATTACTATATTATATAAAGCAATTTTTTTTTTTTTTTACTTTGACAATGTGGAAAGAACATAGCAGTAATGAAGGGCAAAATGTACACTGTGTCTTCAGACAGGCTCTATAGGAATATCACTCCACAACCATAATAACTTTCAAAACTAAGCTTAAACAATTTGGGCAATATGGTATACATCAGAAAGTTGCTGATAGGCCTGATATATATGTAGAGTAGTAAGTAGAAATTCTAGACATACTTGGCATTAATTGATTTATATGAGATTGAAACTTTGTATCTATATATTAACTAACATTACCAAAACTTCTACCAAAAGAACAATTAATATGAATAGTATGAAGGTTCACAGTATTGCCCATAACCTGACACTAAATACTGTGTTTAAGAAATTAAGTAAAGCTATCATTTCAACTTTAATAAATACAATGATATTTTTTTTTATAAAATAAATAAAACATATATAAGTATAATTAATATGTTAATTAATAAATATATTCAATAGTTTGGAATAGTTTATCCTATAATTTTCTTATTATTTTAACTATCATATGATGCAAAGATAATGCACATATTCATCACATAGAAAATATTTATATTCAATAAATATTAAATGAAAAAAAAATATCTATTTAGTTTACTTATTGATCATTCATAATACAAATAAAATAATAAATTTATTATAGTTGTTCTTTACAAGCATACATATTATTTATCCCAAATAATAATTAATCATTTACTTTACTTGTATTTCGATTTTATATTTAAGATCGTATTCTAAACGTAAGAAAAGCAGTTATTAAAATAAAAGTTTATTATAATTATTTAAAATATAATCTTAGGGTTATTAGAATTTTCTTTCTGGTTTCATACATATATCACATCTATCCACATACATACCTTAAATGATTCTAAAATAATAATAAAACAAGTAACTATTAAATAAATAAAACATAAGACCTGTTGATCAAATGATGATAAAATACTAAATAATGTTTTTACACATAGAGTTCAATAATGCTAAAGTTTCATTGTCCAATTCATGCAAAAAAAGAATCCATGAAATGATAATATTTTCAAATAGCCTAGTAATCCCAATAACTCATTTCCTTTTATAAGTATACAAAGTTTATTAAGATAGATAATCCTTGATAGATTATAGCAATGTTTATATTTTAGTTAATACAGAATAATAAACATTGTTTTATCTTTAAAATGCGTTGGATCATTAGTCTATTAATTCCGAATCACACTTGATGAACTATTTATTAGCATATAATAGACACACATATATATTAATCCATAAAACATAATTTTTTATGCATTTTTTTAAAATTTTTAGAACACACTAAAATAATTCCATTATTCAGCTGTTAAAATAGATATCCTCACAAAAGACAAACTGCCTTTTGGAATAAACATTATTTCTTTCTTTTAGCCTTCCATTGCAATTAGCCTTCCACTGCAAAAGTTAAACAAACACTTTTAAAAAATATATATTTCACTTTAAATTTCACTTACTGCAAATGCAGTATACTAACTAAAATGATCGCAAATACTTCCAACTTAAATCATGGGCATTTTTACATGATTTGTTCACTGACATAATATTTAGATCACCAACTTAGTTCAATAGACATCAATTTACTCAAGTTTATCCCTTTGAATCTACCAAGTCATTATCTCACTTAACAAGAGTTTCTATAAACATTTTGGTGTTACCGAATAAATTGTTTTCTTCCAACTTTAAAAAAAAAAAATACAACAATTTTATAATCTCTTCTCATAAAGTTACATAAAATAAATATATAAAATTTTACTAAAATATTATTACATTTTCATATACCTTTTATAATAATATTATATTAAAATATGTGATTTTAAATTTATACAATCTAAACAGGCACCCACTTACATGATCAATAAAATAAAATATTAATGTAAAAATCTATCAAAATATGTATTTTAAATTTAAACTAGCTATTATATTACTTAAATAAAAATAAATAAATTGTGAATATTATTATAATATTCCAATGTATCTACAATAACACCAAAATTAAAATAAACACCACTTGATTGTTTTAAGTAATTAATAACATATACACCATGACAATATATATATATATATTTTAAATACGATAATACCCACTAGTATAGTACAATATATATATATGGACAAAAAATATAGATATGCGTTGATATAAACACAAATGTTACTTCTTAAATTTGTGACTAATGATAAAATGTGTATATAAAAGAGGTACATATTAATTACTATTTTTTCATAATGATAATGGAATTTTAAAGGTGATTATTTTTAAAGATTTGTATGTACAGTAAACAAAATTAAAGCAAAATAGAATACCGTCATATAAGATGGTGCATCGGAGATCTTTATAATTTAAGTAAGGGTATCCAGTAACGGCCGCACCTCATTAGAAAAAAATATGTAATTAGAAAATATTGAAATTATAAGACTTTCCAGTGCATGTGGAAATGGGACTTTCAGATTAGAGAAGTGAGATGCCATTTTATAATTTTTATTTATAAGCTTAATTTGATAAAATTGAAAGCATTGCAAACTATTTTAGGCCGTGAATAGGTTTGAAAATCTGTGAATGATGGATTTGTTAAAGCATGTGCAATTAAAATGTGTATTTGAGTGATTCCAAAAAATTAGTAGTAGTAGTTAATAACAGAACAGTGTAATTGTAACAACATTAAAAAAAATTTCCATGTATTATATATTTTTAAAAAAAGATATATTATCATAATGTAAAAGATAAGTGTGAGATAAAATAATGAAATCTGAGTCAACTTTACGAAATTTATTATACTCATGTTAATTATAAACAGCTTATAATGTTTTATTTCCTTTAAACATGGCTATAATTTAGTATTTTTAAATTAATATTGGTATATCAGTAAATTTTATAAGATTAGATTGTTTTTATGTTATATGTACACATGTATAAACACACAAACATATATATGAAAAAGAAAAATAATTCTTTAATCTTTATAAAGTACTAATAGTTAGCAACAATAGTGTACAACAAATTAAAAGAATAAAAATAAATATAGAATGCCGGTATTAATTTTAGCAGATGATCTCATTTCATCTGTAAATAAGAAACACATGAATCTATAATTAGAAATTGGTACAAAAAAGAGAAAAAATGGATGTCAAGTTTTGTATTGAAAAAATAAAAAGTAATGTCAATAAATTATAAGTGAAAAGAATACATGAAGACAACTATATTATGAAATGGATTATATATTTATTTAGAGATCAAAATAAGTCATAAAAATAGTAATAATAAAATTTAATAATTAATGAAGAAAAAATAGGATGGATTATGAATTTATTACTTTCATACAATAAGACATAAGCAGAATTCTTGGATAGAAAAATATGACAATGATTAGCATATCTACCCACAATCTGGGTTTCAAATAAAAGCAAGTTGAACCTTGCAAAATTTTTTCAGATTATAGCAGATTATTTCCAATAGTCAACTCAAATAACTATCTAGTATTAATCAATAAATGAATATGATATTATTAGTTTCAGGATAAAAGTCTCAAATAGTGAGATGAATGTCAATTGGCTAATTGTAAAAATATAACTAATACAATATAACCCTCACTAACAATAAGGGAGTTATTATATTCCTAAAAATATTGAGCCAATTTACCTCATCTCCTATTAAAGTTTGCCTCTATAAACATCAGAAAAAATGGATACTTTAATTAAGTATAATAATAATAATATTAATAAATCATCTAAATTCTTTAACTTATACAATGTATAGCACTAGAATGAAAACTTCATTTGTTTCATATATACGTTGATAATTTTGCAGTCCTACAAATGAATTTAATTTTTTCTCTGAAAATGGAAATTTCAATAGCATCCACTTTATAAAGTAAATTATTGTCAGTTTTTTCTTTTATACTCTCAAATCATGACACACTTTTTAACCAAAAAATATAACTGCATTTTATGGGGGAGATGAAATTAAAAATTAATTGCTGGTATGTAAAGTCTTTTGACAGGTTGCTTTCTGATAACACAATTGTTCCTAATAATTTGAGGTCTAGATTATATTCAGATGTTCCTTCATTACTGAATGCTATCTTTTAATCTTCAACTTCAGATACTTAATGCTACCAATTTTTTTTTGGCAAAAAACTGATACAGGCATATTCCATTTATAAAATACATTAAATTTTTAGTTAGCTTACAATATTGCATTACATAACACTGCTACTCTCACTTTTCGTAAAGGTATATATTTTTAAGAGCTTTGTAATTCAAGAGTTATTTGTTATATGCAGGGTAAAAGTTATATTTTTACCTCCATGGTGAACTGCTAGAAAGAAAAAATGGGCAGTATTAAAGAATAATTCTAAAATAGTGGTTGACAAAATATATAATTGATTTATTACTCAAGATCTGTATTACCAATCTGTACAAGATGAACCAAAAATCCTTAACAAATTCTAAAAGTTACTTTCAAAAAACCCTTTCCATTATGAACATAAAATGTATAAATTTCCTAAAGTGCTGTTCAAATGTTTTTTTTTTATTTACTTCAAAAGTCCAATACATTGTAATACTAAATCAGTAATTTTATTCATTTGCCAAAGGTTTACCATTTTTTAAAAAAATCTATCTTGCATAATTTGGTTTTTTAAAACAAAAAAAAAATCTGTATCTTATAAATTTAAAAGAAAAAAAGACTCTTTAAATTGTATCAACATTTTAATTTAAAATAGTAAAAGAAAGCATCTTTGACAAGATAAAAAAAAGAAAAAATGAAAAAGCGAATACTAAAACAATACTGTAAAAAATCCAGGTTTTTTTTTTTCCATAATAACTGTCACATGACACTGTATAGAATGGAATAATAATTCATTTCTACATTTTCAGGCAAGATGAAGTGAGTTTTACCAGCTAGATATCCTGCAATGCAAATTTTGCTTAGCACATGGTAATATTTTTAAGTTAATAAGCCGATTTTAACAAAATCCCAAATTTCCAAGTGTTAAGAATGAAAACATTACATATCAAGTGACTGACTGAAAAATCTTGTTATACAATTATCGAATTATATGAGAATTACTTGAATAATCAGTGATATATGGTTTATATGTATATATGTGTTATGTATGTGCATAATTGAAATACACATACACACAAAATAATAATAGTAAATGTTGTAAATAGGGATTTAATATTTAAACATATGTGCATGTATAATTTTCTCATATACATACGTAAGTTATATATATATATACGTGAAGATAAAAATACTTTGTTAATTTAAAATAATATTATACTTTAATAGCTGTGTTATTTTTTAAAACAGCAAGAAAACAAATCCTTTTAGATAGGAAGGTTAATTAACAAAGGAACTTTGCAGATAAACAGGATGATTAATTGAAAAGCAATCGGGCTGCAAAGGGTAATCAATCAAAGTAAAACTTAAGCCAAAAGGTAAACTGGGAGGGATTGATCCGACCAGGACGGACAAGATTTGACCAATCAAATCCAGAAAATCAGGACTGGAAAAATAAGTGAAAGTGTAAAGCATTTGACACTTGAAACTGGGAGCTCTACCGATGCAGATGAACTGGGAAAGGCGCTGAACGTCGCTTATTTAGCACGATAGCACCAGAGCAGACAGCTGGCCTCCGAACATTCGAGTCAGCATAGGGACTATAAAGTAGGTCACATAGATCTTCATTATTATTTTAGTATCCCTTCGGGTTTGTTGAGATAAATATATTATGATTGTTTTAATGTATTAGTGTAAATATGTATATATTAATGTATTGTAATTAAATCTGTTTTTCTTATTCTACCGGCGTTAGTCTTTGTGATTATAATTATTGTATGCATATATAGGGAGGGCAAGGTTAGCTTACTGCATAGATTGTTCACCAGCGAGTATTATAACTGGCGGACATAACAATATGCAATGCATATGCATTGATTCCCATGAAGAAATGATTGTAAACTTTAATCAAAATCTATGAACATTTATATGATCTTAACGGTCATTAAAATAAGACACAAACATTATAGACATATTATCTTGTATAATGCAGTTAAAAGAACTGACAAAAAAAAACAAAGCTAATCAATACATCATAATAAATTATACTATAATGCATTATCAGTCATCAGTATTTAACTCCAAAAATTGCAATAAAAAATATTAAATGCCTTTAGAATTGTTTATGCTGAAATATAAAATTATCATTGCTTTGAAAAACAGTTCAACAATGAAATATATCCTCGTTTCTATTGATAAACAGCATTTTTTTACATATAAAACTATCAAGCTTTGTTAAATGTTAGGAGTGACTTTCATTAAAACCACAAGAGACATCATGTTTTTTTTCCTCCTTTTCCTATGCTCACTGGGTCTCCACAATTTGAAGAAAATATTCATCATCAATATTCTTTTGAATTCAATTCAATGTATAGATAGTATCTGCAGCATTCAAATTGCAAGGTCATTTTCAAGCAGTGTGAAATTTTCTTAGATGTTATTAATTCGCATTTCATATTCTGCAAAATCATTGGTCTAGTGTAAAACTTTCTGGAAAGTTATAAGTTGCCAATATTTTCAAAAGCATTTGTGCTAGAGTGTTCTTTCAATGTACCATTTTGAATTTGTTTATTATAAACCAGGTTGCAGGAAAATACTCATCAAACAACAGTAGAGAAAGTATATTATATTGTAGCAAAGACTTTCATGTTTAAAGGATGAAATTAAAAGAATATATATATATAAGTTTCTCAATGATAATAAGAAATTTTCATTGTTAAAACCAAATAGATCAGATTGTTGCAAATTTTCTAATCTGATAGACAGAAATAGAAAAAATGTCCACAAAGTGAGCAGCTACATTCAATAAGGTTTCATTATCTTCTTTAGAATTAATATGTATTTAATAATTGCTGTGATGATTTTTAAAATAATGAGAGTGTGCATGCGATTATAGTCTTTTATTCATTGAATTTTTTAAATCAAAAGTTTAAGTGATCAGGAATGAAGAAATCTGAAAGCAATTTGTAAATCATCTTAGATCGTTTTTCAACAGACAAAAATCAACTTAGTAAAATAATTGGTACTGAATGGGGAAAAGATTAAAGAAGAAATTTCCATAATAAAGAAAAGCTTTATATGTCTTTACATCAATTTAAATTGTCAGGAGTTTTTAGAACTGCTATTGATTCTCTTAGAGTAAATAATTTATACTCTTCTAATTCACATAAGAATGCTTTCAGTTAAATATTATCTGATACAAAATATATCTTTAATTTTGAAGGCTTCAACCCAAAATATCAATAGTCCAAAAGACCAACAGCTAGAAGAATAAAATTCTGAAAGATCATTTAACTGAAAATAATATCACCAAGAAGATTGAAACTGACACTAAAATTAATATAAATAATTTCACCATATTAATAAAAAAAAAAAACCAATAACTTTTCACAACAAAAAATATTAAACAAATCTCAATTTTATTGCGTTATTTTTAATTTTACTGATTTTTCCCTTAAATTAATTTATCAAATATGAAGTTAATGAACAACGCAAACTTTGCTTCAAAATCAAGTGATCAGCATAAGGTCAAATAGTCTTTTTTCATATAGATTTATATTACTAATGTCAATATCTATATTTTAACAATTTTCATAACATTCAAACACCCCAGTTTCTGAATCAATGTAAGACCACTTAAATAGATGTAATTATTCAAAATTCTATAAATATAATCTGTTTGATTTAACAAGCTGAATGATAATTTATAAAAATAAAACTTTTAAAAAATATATAAATAGCATATAGTATCAAGAATCACTTTTTAATAAGAATATAAACAAAAACAGCTTTAATAGATTACTGCAAACAAAGGTCTCTCTGCAGAAGGACAATGAAAGATGATAATATAAGGCAAGTCAACTGCTAATTTTTATGATTTTCCTTCATTTTATTTCCTAGTTAAGAATTAATACACACCCACTTATTGGCTAGCAAATGGATGTCTAACAGAGTTACAAGCTGGATGCTTGAAAAGAATTCTAAGCTTGGTTGGAAATCCTAAGTTATGTGACAAAATTTTAAAAGTTCCATTGAGATTCAAATACTTGGTTCAAAATATAATAGCAGATAGGATTCTGGAATTGATAAAATTGATTAATAAAAAGGGTGAGTCTTTGATTTGTTAAACAATCATTTTGAGATCTAAAGATTACTACTTACTTGCTTTTATGATATCCTTACAAAAGTAAAGAAAATATTGCAAACAATATTAAATTAGCAGAGGTGTCCTTAAGCTGATTTATTTCTAATGAGTCTATAATCAAGATTTATGATTCTGTGATTTGAATAATTAGTTTCACTATTTAGTGAATGACTGTAATTAAGGGTGATTAGTTATTACTAATTTAGTATATACCTAATCGCAATCTTTCAGCATAAGATGTAGCTTTTTTCGCTGAGCCAGGATTCCTAGCGACAATTACTGCATTCCGATAATCTGGAATCTAAAATACAATAAAAGAAAACAACAAAAAACATTAGAAGAATAAAAAATTAAATACATTCTTAACCTGCAAATTGTAAAAACTGCTATAAAACAAATAATAATCCAAATTGTGTCAAAATATTATAAACAATAAAGTGAATAAATTTGGTGTGTCTTCCAATAAGTTTTTTTTCTTTTCAGAATAAGTTCAAATGGGCTGCTCATTCAATAATGATATTTATTGTAAAAATGAGTAGTCTTTCCAATAATTTAGTCTTTTGGAACTAAATCTGTCATTCAAATATAGAAAAATTTGTGTGCCAAGTTAAAAAACTGTTCCAAGTCATCATAGCATTTTAAAAGCACCCTCACATGAAAAAAAAATAAAACACCAACCATACCTGAAGATAATGTCAAAAAAAAAAAAACACCTCAAATCTTTCAACATGCCTCTAAATAAATCAATATTAATTGCTATAAGGAAAAGATGTATAAGTTGCTTGATAAAATTTTCATTTCCATAACTGAGAAATGCAAATACTATAACCAGTATAAGCTTTATAGACTATGAACAATTCATAATATTTAAACTGTAGTACTGGTACTTTTATCTAGACAGATATAAATTATGCCTATAGATAAAGAGATTATTCGTGTGAATGATCAAGTTAACTGCCATTATTCTAGATCTCTGAGAATCTATATCATGTTGAATAATTGCTGTAGGTATTCACATTTATGAGCAAAAAGTTGAATTCTGAATTGCATTAACCAAATAAAAAAGATTTCATTATGTAGAGATTAACACCATATACATAACCTGAGAATTCTAAACAAGAATATAATTTTTTCTCCCAGTAAACAAACCCTACAGCAGCTAGCTACTTTATTGTTCAGTAAATGAATATTTAACTATAATTAATGGATAATAAAAGTCCCACATTAAACTGAATAAATGGCATTAACTATAAAATAAAAAACATGATTAATGCATCTTTCACAACTATAGATATTTGAGCTCATTCATCCCATGTATAATTTTTTCCACTTACTTCTTTGCGTGTTTAAACATTTCTTTTCTACTTGAAAGATATCTCTGATAGAAAAATTTTTTTTTACATATACATCTTTGTTTAGAAATATAACAATATCAATTTGGTAATGGAGTTAATCTTTACAAAGACAAGAACTTCTAATGTTATACTTTTGTTTGTGCTTCTGCATATTGTATGTGTACATAATTTTTACATATAACTCTTTAGTTATTAAGCATGCAAGTATAGGATATTGAGTTTCTGAAATACATTTTAATCACAAATAATTCAATTAGGAATATAAGCTATAAATTAAAAGGTTAATACAACAAAATAAGCAGCTTAAATCAGATTAGGAATTGAAAAAAATAAAAACAAAATTACAAGACTCACTTTTGATATTTTCAAAAACAAGGTGATCTGTATGAAGATTGACCAGGAAACAAAACTAATTGATACTAATTACTCATGAACTAAATAAAAAATAGTATTAATAATCCAAAATTAAATATGTTTAATATGAGGGCAGTACTTATTTCAAAAAATTGTATAAATATATCCGAATATAATTACACTGGTTATAATTAAGCTCAAAGATCTTTAATACACTTTGAATTATTATTAAAGCAAAAAAGTATCCTATATAAATTCTACATTTTCTGAATTATGACATTTATCTAAATTATATATATATATATATAGAGAGAGAGATATCAAGTAGTCTATCTACTGGATATTAAAAACACAAACATCCAATGACTAAAACTGTTTTTTTTTTTTTCGATATCTGAAAATTAAGATACTTAACGAAATATTAGACAGCAAATAAAAACATTTTCTGGGATATTATAAAAATAGAACTTTCTTAAGGTTCACAGTTAAATTACATAAAAATCCATCTATAATTCTTTGATATATGTTAGATTACCATACTAGGTTTTATCCTTTAGTATATGAAGAACCATATCTGAATTATGATTAATCAGTTGAAAAGTTGATATTTTAAATTAGAAGTAATGTCAAGTATAAATTCCCAAAGAAAACATTTTGTTATCAGGTGGAATCAACTTCCATTCCTTATCAAGACCCTAAAGTCTCAAAAACTATTGTTGTATAATTATTTTTAAAATGAAAATAGAAAATGTAATATATATTTGTTTGTTGTTTAATTTTGTGGGTGTTTTTTTTTAATTTTATTTACACTAAGGCTAGTTAATTAAAAAAATTAGAAGTATTTGATTTTGCAATAATCGTATTGCAAATATTATACACAACAGCTTAATGTATTATTAATAATGATATTATTACAAAATTACAGGAGTGTTAACTTCTTGTCATAAAAACACAAAGCTTTAGCACTCATCTTCTAAACTTATTGATAATAGTAGCAAACATTAAAAGTTAAATAGTTTTGATCCAGTTACATAAAGTAATTTGGTAAAGAATATACAGAATCAAGATATATTGTAAAAAAGAAGCCCTTTGAAAAATACAAATATTATTTTAATATAATAATTGTTCAATTGAAAAGTTTTTTGGAATAAATTGCAGTCATGAAATAGTTAATTCCTTTAAAATTATAGGTTAAAGTGGTTTCCAATGCTACACATTTTTACCAAAGCTAAAATGCAAATTATATATAATAAATGAAGGGACCTTATTACAATTAATTTGCATTTATTGGTTTTGGAAAAGACAGCGTAACAAAAGCATGTTTAGCCTACAATATTTAAAAAAATATTAGCAATTTCATAACTGCAATTTAATTCAAAAATTCAATTGGGCAATTATCATAACATTACAGTTTAAATTTGCAATTATTATTGTGAAATATTATTTTAGTGGTCATATAACTTTTTTTTAATATTTCTTTATTCAGTATGTTGTTAAGTTTCAAATCTGAATAAATAAAAGAATGCTTAACTAGGCTACTGACTGATTACGTAATTAAATTATTTTTTCTACTATTAACAATATGCCATGAAGATGATTTGAACACAATGATAAAACCAATCTCAGAAGAGAAATCATTAATAATTAATATATGTTAGCAAGAATGAACTACAATAAAATAAAATGGCTGTCATCAACATATGCATATATTATCTTTTTTTAATTCTAAATGCAACTTAAAATGCAAGTCTTCAAATGCTTTCTTGAAGAACAGGTTTACTATAAAGTGATGGATAGAATTCCACCATTTGTGTAAAACCTGAAAATTATGACTATTAAAAAGGTTTAAAACCACAGTGACAAGATGAAAATACTGTAGTATTAAAAGTGCAACTTGGTGTTTAAATCTGGGGTTCACAAACTGTAAAGTGTGCCCCAAAAAGAGAAATATAGAAACATGGGAAAGGAAATGTACAGAAATTACTCCTATTTTCAATAAAAATAAATACATTCAACTTCAATTTAAATACCAATTATCTAAAAAAATAAATTAATAAGTGAAACTTCATATTATCTATAGTACTAAACACTACATATATTGTTTGTAAAGTATATATTATTTCGAAAAAATCAAAGAAGATTACGCAACAAAGAGATTCTTTCAACAATATTTTACTGCCCGCTTCACAGCAACATGTGTGTGTAATACTGTGAATGTTTATAGACATTTTTTGTTTTATAACTTTCTCTTTTTTCTATATAAATTATATGGCAATAAAAAAAAAAAAATGCTATGTTACAAGCAATTGTCCCGGATTAGCGGGTTCGCTTCCCGGCCGATGCCATGACACATGAGAAAAAAAAACAACCCACTATTATATACTTGTATCATATATTATAACACAACAAATATACAATCACTTTTTTCTTTAAAATATATATGTTCTCCAATAACATCACAAATTAAAAAAATCCTTTTTCTTTTCAAAAACTTTATTATTTATATCAATACTGAACATATATATATATAATACAATCTCCAATGTTCCAACTGTTATATTCTTAGTCATTTTCAAGGATCTGCAACAATAACAAGAAATACATATATATAAATAAAACCTTAATTACATAAAACTTTCATTTTATATTAACATAAACATTAATTATACATAATTATATTTTACTTATATCTCCCTCCTCTACTTATATTATTACACTTCCTTTTACATTATATAATTACAAATATTAAAATCATTCAAGAAACTTTTTATACAAATTTAAAACCAACCCTAATTTCAAATTACTTCCTTCTTTTTAAATCTTATCTAAAAAACCCATCTCAAAACCACGTTCCTAAACTATATCTTTAAATGAATATGAAACAAATATAAACACTTTTTTTAAAAAAAAAAACTTTAACAATTTACTTAAAAACCACATTCCTAAACTATATATTTAAATGTATATGAAACAAATTTAACATCTTTTTTTTTAAAACTAACAATTTACTTAAATCTATTTAAACATTCCATTCTTAATTATACATTATTTTTATGTAAAAATATTCTTTTATCATCCTTTCCCTGTAATTTTTAACTCTTTCCAACATTTTAATATTAAATTCTTTATGCCCTAAAACTACAATGTATGTAAACATTTGAATTTTTATCATATAAATGTTGTCTAAGTCTAGTTTTTAATGTACTCTTTGTTGTATCAATATGTGAAATCTTTTTCCCCTCCTTCTTACAATTTAAACATTCAATTAAATAAATTCCATTCATTTTTTCAATTTCAATATTTTTTGTTTCATTAATTAAATTTCCTAAATTCAATTTCTTTTTATATACTGGTTTAATAATTAACCCACTATTTCCCTTGTATTTATTATTTATAATCTTTTTAATCTTTATAAAAGTATCTCTTGAAACATTATAACTATTATATATAAAATTATTTATATCTTTTCTATGGTTTCTCTTCTTTATTATTCTTTTAATATTTTTTTCATCACATAATTTATTAATAACTTTAACTGGATAACTATTTTTTATATCTTCCTCTTTTATATTATTAACCATATAAGTAATTATATTATTTTTCTCTTGTTTCCATAGTAAAACTAATATTATCATCTATAGAATTAACATACTTTATAAAATATTCAGATGGTACTTGTGAATAATTCAACCGATGACGTTTTTGACTTACCGATTTCCCTTCCGGTACACATCGACGTTTTTTGCATGACAACGTTGTCATTGTAACCAAGTGAATGGCGTGATTAATCCATCAGAGAGTCAATTTTTTTTTTCACCCGCGAGATTTAAAATTCGTAGAGAGGTTTGGGAAATTTTTTGATTTTTCTGTCTATTGTGATTTTGCTATCCACGGCTCACCGTTACTTTTTTGAGCTGTTAATTCGGGTAAAGTGTTTTATTTATCTGTTTATTTTGAATTCACAAATATTTTTTGTTAATATTTCTACAATTGAATTATGTTTTAATTTCATTTTTAATTTCTGAATTGTATCATACAGAAAATTATTTTTCGTAATTTATTCCGGTAAACTGTTTTTTATTTATCTGTTTATTTTAAATTTACAAAATCTTTTTGTTAATATTTCTACAATTCTCAAATTATTTTTCGTAAATTCATCGTCAATTATAAAAACTTTTTGTTAATATTTCTACAATTCTCAAATTATTTTTCGTAAATTCATCGGCAATTATAAAAATTACAGGGTGCGACGCCATTAATACCAGATTTGCATTAAATCGCGTCTTTTTAATTTAGCTGTTTATTTAAAATTTATAAAAATTTTTTGTTAATATTTCTACAATTTAATTTTTAATTTCTGAATTGTATCATACAGAAAATTATTTTTCGTAAATTCATCGGCAATTTTTAATTTCTGAATTATATCATACAGAAAATTATTTTTCATAAATTCATGGGCAATTATAAAAATTACAGCTATGAGAGTAATACAAGGTATAGGTGTATGCCAAGCCTAACGGCTTGTCAAAAACACAAAGGGCCCCCCCTGCCAACTCCAGCGCTACGCGCTGTTTTTTATAATTGAGCATAATATAGGGTGGTTTTATAAATTAGAATAGTTTTTTCTAAATTATTTTGACACATGCATGTACATTTTTATATTTTTTTTTTTACTATTTGCCTGACCTGCGTCAGATTTTTGCCTTTTTTTTTTTATCACGTGACATGCGTCACATTTTTTTTCTTTTTTTTATGTTTAATTTTTTTTTTAATTTTTATATTTTTGCCATTTTTTTTTGTTTTTTACCACGTGATCAACCGATGACGTATTACCCTGAAGGCATATCGGTCTAATGTTGCATTTTTTAACGTACCGTGTTCACGTGATCTGCGGACACATTTTAGCGACTAAATGTGTCTGCAGATCACTTGGAGACGTTATCTTAAAAATCGCAACTTTAGACCGATGTGCCTTCAGGGTAATATGTCATCGGTTGAATTATACACAAGTACCATTCAGATTTTCTAAAATCGCCATTGAACACTAAAAAATAATCATCCACATATCTAACTCAAAAAACAGGTTTATATTTTGTAAGACAAAAATATTTATTTTGCAGATCCTTGAAAATGACTGTAAGAATATAAACAGTTGAATCGTTGGAGATTGTATTATATATATATGTTCAGTATTAATATATATAATAAAGTTTTTGAAGAGAAAAAGGAGAAGGATTTTTTAATTTGTTGGTGTTATATATTTGTAGTCATATCTACAAGTTAAAAGTTAGGATTTTTTTTACCTGTTATTATTAATCGCTAATAGATATAAAATTTTTGAAATATCCCATAGCTATATTATTACAGCCACACACCCCTTTAAATAAGCTCAGATATGTATATATACCCATCTATTAGTGAATAAAATATATTAACTATATTGCATAGATATGCATAATCAAATTTTTACAATATGCATTATATAATTTTCTATTCATGCTTAAATAATCAATTATTACTAAATTGTATAGATCAAGCATAGGCAATCTTTTTTGAATAGATGTAATGAGACATTTTTCACTATGAATCAGGTCATAACATTTCAAAAAAAAAATTTCATAAACTTTATATTTAATAATAAACATGCCAAAACAAAATTATTTTTAAAAAATCATATAACATTAAACAACAAAAATTGTCATGCTTATGAAATTTTTGAACATTTTTTCAGTCAATCATAATAAATCTGATGATATATATTAGATAACACAAAATGAATACAGTGTGACACCAGTATAAAAGCTTTAATGTGAAGAGCTCATGAATTAATTCATTTTCTTTTTGCAATTTTAAATTAAAATCAATTAAATGGTTTCCTAAAGTCCTTTGTCGGGGATTCTAGACACTTTGTAGAATTAATCAAGATCATGAAAATTGAAAAAACTGACTTACAGGTAAGTTTTGATGTTGAAAGTTTATTCACAAATGTAAGGAAAAGATTAAATGGTGATAATAGCTTACAAACCAGAACAACTCTTCCTATTGATAGTATAATAGTACTACTAATATTCTGCATAAAAATAACCTACTTTCAATATAACTCAGAATTCTTCCAACAAAATCAAAGAGTGGCTGGCTATGGGCTTACTATTGTCATCTCTGATTAGCAATATTTATATGGAAGAATTTAAAACCACAGCCATAAAAACTACTCCACGTCCACCTAAAATTTGGTTTCGCTATGTAGATGATACATTTGTTATATGGCTACATGATCAAGCACTACTACAAATTTTCTGGAAACACATCAACCACATATCCCCTTCAATTAAATTCACAATAGAATCAGAACAAGAACAAAAATTGGCATTTTTAGGTGTTCTTGTGACAAGACTCCCTCATGGTAAAATCAAAACTAGTTTACTGAAAATCCACACATACAGGAAAATACTTAGCCTATACATCCAATCACACCAGAAACACAAAACATGGAATTATATTATCACTATGGAACAGAGTGAAACAAGTTTGTTCGGAAATCAGCGATTTGAAAAAAGAAAAGATCTATATAGAACAAACTCTTATGAAAAATGGTTATCCATCAGCTGTTATTAATAAAACTTTAAATAAACAACAAAAAGAACCATCAAAAGAAAAAAACAATTATTGGTATTATAGTGTACCCATACATATCAAAAATAGCAGACAAATTAAAGAAAATTTGCAATCAGTATAACATTTAGAACAGCTTTCCAGAGTCATACCACACTATGAGGAATTCTAACATCTACAAAGTCTAAACTTGAAATGCTGAAAAGAAAAAATTGCATCTATGAAATACCATGTGAATGTGGAAGAACGTATATTGGTGAGACCAGATGTGCCATTGAAAAGCGCTTGCAAGAACATAAACTGATGATCAGAAGAGAGAAAACAGATGAGCCCAACAGCAGAGCATGAATGTGTCAATGAACATGTTCAATTGGGAAAATACAAAAATATTAGATAGAGAAGAAAAGGTACAAAGAAGAAAATTTAAAGAAGCTGCACACATGGCAATGGCAAACAATACCATAGGCCAACTTAGTGTGATTATACATAATGTATGAAAAACACTAATCAACTTTATTCTTTGGAAAAAATGGAGAAATCAGGAGGAACCTCACAGATAAGTATATGAAATTTCTACTGCCTATTGCCTTTGGCAAGATGGTCAATTGGTTAGAGCATTAATTTAAAATTCAATACTCAAAAGTCTGAGGTTCCAGGTTCGATTCCCATGCTAGTATTGTCACTGGTTAGGCTAGCAACACCTGAAGAAGAGGGGAGAATTAATACCTGTTGAAACGTTGTGCATATACTAACCTGTGTGCTATTATTAATAGTAGAATGTATTTGGAATATTTAAATAAAATTAAATTTTTCTGAAGACATTTAACTCATATTAGATGATGGAAATAGTCCAATGTATAAATACAATTAAATGGTTGGTTAAATCTATGAAACGGGTTAAGGCCATTAGCCACTTATTATTCTTCAGCTGGAGAACAAATTTATTTTTCATTTCTAATTAAGTTCATTTCTTTCAGCCTATAAAAACACTGAAGCATTTTTCTTCTGTTTTATAATGAAATGCATAATAAAATATGAGATCTCTATAGTAAAATTCTTTAAACTGTTTATAATTGATTGAGTGCTCAGTATTTTATAAATTCATGCTTGAAAGAGTGGCATGTTTAATGCTTTCATATTTGTCATTTAAAATAATATCTGCAACTTTTTACAGACTAAATTTATAATTTTCTTTGAAGAATAATAGTAATAATAAAATATTGCTAAGTCAGTGAAAATGGGTTTATTTTTTTTTTTAAAAAAAAACTACAGCACTTTTGCTTTTAAAGACACATGAGAATATTTTTTCTGGCTTTTCAGAACTGTCACAGGAAGTCATTTATAATTGATAATCTCTTTTGTTCACTATCCTAATATGGTTAGAAAAGACATTGTCAAAAAATATATATTAAACTTTTACACTAAATATAGTGAAGAAAAAAGTATACAAAATATCTATACAATTAACTAATAATTGATCATTTAAACGTGAATGAAAAATTATGCAATTCATATGCATATATATATATATGGATTTATATAACATTTTATAAATGTAAAGATGTATATATACAAATCTGTGTATTATAATTAGTATATTTAATTTATAAATATTTCTAATATGCACATATATATGCAATTATAAAGAAAAGATATTTTTTAAATATCTAAATCTATATTAATGATAAATAATAATGTAAACTATAAATATATATAAAAAAAACATTATTACTTTTACCTTGTCAGCATAGTTATAAGTACATATATATATATATTTCCATTGCTATATAATGTAACTGAAAAAAGTGGAAGAGAACACAATTATCAAAAAAAAAAAAAATTATATGTTCTCATGTATAATGAGTTCTAAACATTCAAAATTATATATATGTTACACTGATGAGGGCAATAAAATGTCATTGGGAAGCTTTTTTATTTAGTATTAAATAATGGAAATTTTTTTTGCTTTTATTTATTTATTCAGACAAAAAATAATAAAATGGATTGTATTTACTTTTATTTTGCAATATTTCATATAACATGTAAATCACTTTTCAATAAATTAGTCATTTTCAACAATGTGTTTGATGTATGCCTTATTCAACATTAACTTTATGTAAGTTCATATTTTTTGTTTTTTAAAAGATAAGTTTCTTTAATACCCAAGAATGCTAATAGATAATGTAATTAAAATTTACCTGATAATTACTGAGAAAGGACTAAAATTTTTGCAAACTGATTTAGTAATGATTTTAAAAAATGGAGTTGTATTTAAAGATTAGAAAACTTAGCCTGAAAAAATATGTATATAGAATGCATATAAAAGTATATTCGTAGACATTTTGGCATCAACATTTAAGTGGTCAAGTGAGGTATTTTCTACATATTTTTTTAAGTTTTAATCATTTCTACTTATCTCAAAAAAATGAAGGAAGAATTTAAAAATTGGTTCATTTCTGGATTAGCTTCTACTGTACGTAATTAAAAGCACTATTAGTATTTTCTACATATTTTTTTAAGTTTTAATCATTTCTACTTATCTCAAAAAAATGAAGGAAGAATTTAAAAATTGGTTCATTTCTGGATTAGCTTCTACTGTACGTAATTAAAAGCACTATTAAAATCAAAGTATTTAGATTTTTTTTAAAAACCAGTCAAGTTTATTAGCATTTAAAGTTTCTAAATATGGAAAAAATAATCAGGTAATTAAAATGGATTGCAGTCCATCTTTATACTAAAAAAAATAGTGCAATAATAAGTCATAATATATTTTATATAATATTTTCTTCAGGTTCTTTCTTTAAAAAAATATTTAATTCCTCAGAAAATGAGCAAATATATATCCAAAAAATAATAATAATTACAACTTTTCTTTCATACTTTCATTCTTAATTTGGATGATGATGATGATGATGATGATGATGATGATGATGATGATGATCATGATGATGATGATGATGATGATGATGATGATGATGATGATGATAATAATAATTCAATTCAATTCTTTATTTAATGTACATATCAACAGCATTTAGCCAATTATAGATTGCACAGTAATTTCATTATCATATATAAATCTAAATAAGCATTAAAAATACAAAACAAAATAAAAATAAAAAAATAATACCAATAAAATAGAAAAACAATAAAACGCACAAATAATTAAAAGGGCAATATATCACATGAAATTAAGGATAATATTTTTTTATGAGGACCTTAGTGAATTGTTTAAAATTCAGATTAAAAACATCATCATTACCAAAATCTTTGTTATAAGTTCTAGGTAAACGAAATAAAGGGGAAAATCTTAATACATCAGATTTACAAATTTTCAGTTCAAAAATATTGTGAGTACGAGTATTATAATTCTGTTTCTTAATACCTAAATTAGAAAGGAAATTAGATACAGAAATATTCTGGGAAATAAATTTATGAAAAAGCTTGAGATCTCTTGTTTTTCGTCTCAGTAGTAAATCAATATAGTGTTCATTACCTAAACTATTCAATTTTGCAAATTTGTCAAAAACAGACTGAATTCTTATGATATCTGTACTGTTATGAGGACTCCATATAATTGAACCATACTCCAAGATGGGAAGAACTAAGGATATAAAAAGTTTAATCTTTGTAAATTTATTAAATGCTTTTCCATATCTGTAAATAGCTCCTATAATTTTATGAGATTTATTCACCATAAAATTAATGTGATTATGAAAAGACCCATTATTGGAAAATATTATTCCTAGATCTTTTTGATGATCATTTGTTATAATTTTAGAATCACCAATATAGTAGGAAAACCTTAAAATTTCAGATTTTCTAGAGTAGAGACAATGGAGCACTTATCCATATTTATATCTATATAATTACCTTCGCACCAATTCAAGAAATTATCTATATCACTTTGAAGTAAAAAACAGTCATTAGTAGAATAAATATGCCTAAAAATTTTGCAATCATCTGCATAACATAGAAGATGTGAAAATTTAATGCATGTTTTTAGGTCATCAATGTATACATTAAATAATAAAGGTGCAAGAACACTGCCTTGAGGCACCCCAGTGAAGCAATAATATGGTAATGACAATTTATTATTAAACCTCACACAAGACATTCTATCCTTAAGAAAAGAGTTAAACCAATTAATTAATAATTTGGAAAAACCTAACCTACACAAAGCTTCTTAAGAAGAATTTTATGATTGACTCTATCAAAAGCCCTGGACATGTCAAAATAAACATCTAACCTAGATTGATTCTCAATTGAATTTGAAATGTGATCAAAAATAGTTAGCAAATTTGTCTCAATGGACCTATTAGGCAAAAATCCATGCTGCTCTGGTGCCAAAACCTTAGAGACATCCAAGATAATTTTATTATATAAACATCTTTCAAATATTCGAGCAGCAGCAGCAGCAGCAGCAGCAGCCGCCGCCGCCGCCGCAGCCGCAGCAGCAGCCGCAGCCGCCGCCGCCGCAGCAGCAGCAGCAGCAGCCGCCGCAGCCGCAGCAGCAGCAGCAGCAGCAGCAGCAGCAGCAGCAGCAGCAGCAGCAGCAGCAGCAGCAGCAGCAGCAGCAGCAGCAGCAGCAGCAGCAGCAGCAGCAGCAGCAGCAGCAGCAGCAGCAGCAGCAGCAGCAGCAGCAGCAGCAGCAGCAGCAGCAGCAGCAGCAGCAGCAGCAGCAGCAGCAGCAGCAGCAACAGCAGCAGCAGCAGCAGCTGCAGCAGCTGCAGCAGCAGCAGCAGCAGCAACAGCAGCAGCAGCAGCTGCAGCAGCAGCAGCTGCAGCAGCAGCTGCTGCAGCAGCAGCAGCAGCAGCAGCAGCTGCAGCAGCTGCTGCAGCAGCTGCAGCAGCAGCTGCTGCAGCAGCAGCAGCAGCAGCAGCTGCAGCAGCAGCAGCAGCAGCAGCAGCAGCAGCAGCAGCTGCAGCAGCAGCAGCAGCAGCAGCTGCTGCAGCAGCAGCAGCAGCAGCAGCAGCAGCAGCAGCAGCAGCAGCAGCAGCAGCAGCAGCAGCAGCAGCAGCAGCAGCAGGCAGCAGCAGCAGCAGCAGCAGCAGCAGCAGCAGCAGCAGCAGCAGCAGCAGCAGCAGCAGCAGCAGCAGCAGCAGCAGCAGCAGCAGCAGCAGCAGCAGCAGCAGCAGCAGCAGCAGCAGTAGTAGTAGTAGTAGTAGTAGTAATAAGCTATTTTGTTAACCATATAATTAATTCCCATTTTGTTTGGATCCCTAATGAATAATATAAGAGATAATACTTACCGACTCTTGGATATATTGTAGCAAGAAAGGTGAAGCTCGGAGATTATCAACAGGACAATCAAAGAAACCCTGGATTTCCTTCTGGTGCAGGTCCATTGTAATGACGTGAGTCATACCTAATTTAAACATAAAACAAAATGAACATTTAAAAAATATATTTAAATATATTTAAAGAGCATTTATAAGTTCAGCATCATGGAGGGATGAGGATCAAAACAAAACCAAAAACCTTTTTTACAGAACTTAATCAATACACCTACACACGATTAATGATATAAGTAATAATAGTGTAATATTCTATATTGTCCTGTTATAAATTATTTAATCTTCCTATTTTTTGGCTCCGGATTATCTATACAATCACAAAATTCTATCAGTAGATATATCTTTGTTTAATTATTATAAGAATTAAAAGTTTTATGGGTGGTATCTGTAAGCATTAAGTTTCAAATACAATTTTTGGTCTTCTGTTTTAAAGAATAAAAATAATAGTCATTTTATAATTATTTTTAATTGATTTCTATGAAGATCCATTGCATGATTAATGATCTCTGAATTCTGCTTTAAACTCAACAAGTCTGCCAAGCCATTATCTTAACTACTGGCTTCACAATCTGGGTTCAGTTCATTTTATTGCAGTAACCTGTCATTATCTTCAATTACATAGAATAACAAAGATTCATTCTTCTAACAGATATATGATCTATAGGAAAATACACTATCCTATGAAACTGGACTTATATAATGCTTTGCTTACATTGTTAAGAAAATAAAAAAAGAACAAGAAAAAAAGAGGCTTGAGGAAGTAATTATGCTCATTTGAATTATATTTTATTAAATGCTTTATTTGTGCATAAAATAATTTTAAATCTTATTGTAGATTCTAAGCTATGTAAGTAAAAAAAAAAATCTGTTCAGATTAGCAAGATTGTTAAATGCTTAACCACTAGAATGTTCAAATATCACATGACCTCCCAAGCAATTTACTATATGATTGTTTTTTTTAAGCAATACAAAACATTAAGAAATCAATTAGGGCTTCTTATCAGGATTTGTTATTTTGAAAAAAAAAATCTAAATTTAATCTTCAATTATAATGCCCACTACTAGAATTTAATTAAATATAACCAATCCCAAAATGTAATTTATGAATAATAATTAATTTATTAAAGTATTAATAAATCATTATCATTTTCAGCCATTATTGATTCAGAAGGTCATTCCAAATTTAATGCAGTTACTCTGATCCCTACTTCTCCACAATCCATCATTTCTCCATCTCACACATGACCTCTTTGTCCATCTACTATTATGTCTTCTAACAAAATGTCTGGCCCAGCCCCATTTCAGTCTCGTTTCAATGATGACATTGATACCTGTTTCTTTTTTCATCCATGTATTTCAATTCAAACTATTTTTTCTTGTTACTTCATAATCTGAAGTCTCTGTATTGTTCTTCTGTTATGTCCCCAAATCTCAAATCCCTAAGAAAGAACTACTGTTGACCATTACTTTAGCCTTTATATATAGCATTTCTTTATTCTATTTTTGTTAGTCCTATTTGCTTTCTTTTATCTGATAATTCTTGTAACATTTGCTGAAGCACTGAAACATTATTCACAAAAACAACCCCAGCTGCAAAATCTAGATAAATAATATATTTTATATTGTAACAGTCAGAATCGTCTATCTCGCTAACACACTGCAGAATTCAAACCCCAGACACGAAACTGAACATTCAAGGAGGGGTTGCCTTCTAGATATACTAAGTTCAAATCTAAAGTCCAAATTTCACAGTGCCATCTACGTGATAACGCATCTGATGCCACTACTAGTATAACCTTTGACCGGTGCCTGGTGGTCAGGGAGAAACAAAAGACTCTATACTAAAAGAAGCTTGGGTGGCTAATTAACATCTATGGATTTACAAAAGGAATGCAGAATATATATATATAGAGACCGAGACAGTGATAGGAATCAAATAAAATAAGAGATCAAATTTAGTTTTAAATAATTTCACAAAATTTATTTATATAAATTATATATATAATGCCACTGTCTGCTTATATGAGACAGGGACGCATATTAAATAATTGTTGGCATTATATTCCAATAAATGACAAAAAGGTTTTAAAGCAAAGTGATATATTCTATTCCTCGGGCTAATAACATTACGATAATGTGCTTGATGAGATAGGAACATGTGCGAGGTGCTTTGAGTAATTATACAAGTTTAAGAAAATTTTTGAAATTAAGTGTTATAAAATATTTATTGATTTCGAGAATAGCACGGACAAAAGCTTACTAAGCAACAAAGTGGGAATGTGATCAAAGCATTTATTTGAGAATAATAATAATAGAGTTGCATTGGGAGGTCAGTATTGCTGATAATGAATTTATTAAAGTTGGAGGGTGTGACATGTTTAAGTCACGGATGCTTTGTATAATAAATATAAAAATAAAACAATACTGAATATCCGGAATGATTACGGAGGGCATCTCGCCACTAACCCGTAGGAAAGTATTTTATGAACAGCCGAAACTTAGCAACTGTGTGACGATTGCATTTAATTCCCAGGTGTGTCATTTGGGGACACACTCTGCCTGGAAATCGCAAGCGAAGAGAACGGACTTGGCCATGTAAAGAATCCTTGGAAAAGTAAAACAAAGCGGTCTCAACAACCAATTCACTTACCAGCAATACGAGACTAGTGTATATAAAACATACTGAATGGGTTTTACTTGGATTAAGAGAAATGCCCAATCAAATTCCCAGAAATTCATTTAAAAGGGTCCGCACATTCTCGACGTCAATGATGAACTTTGTAATTAAAGTAGAACACGGTAATTAAAATAGGAAAATGCATGCTTGCGGGTTTGAAAAGTAAGTATAGATTTATATACGCAATCATGCATTAGGGGACACATTTAATCATTGACCTCGCACATACTCTCATATTAGATTAAAATCAATAACATGTAGATTTTAAACTATGTGATTATATTATATATTAAAGAAAAGAATCGCCCTCGAACGAGTGATTTGCAAGATAATAAAATTGGAAATTATTTAGAAATTTAAAATATGCCTTCATAGCGGCGTCTTATTTTCAACAACAGGAATAATTCACTCGGTCAAAGACGATTCTGACACATTATCATAATAAAATAACAGAAAACTTAATAAATAGAAAATATTAACCCAAGGATAGAGAGCAAAATATGTTGAGTAGATTTAAACATGTTAAAGAAATACATAATGAAGTTATGTGAAATATAAGAAAAACAATTTAAATAGCTATAGCATGTTAGTTATCACAAGAGCTCTTGGATTAATTTAGGGTTACCTCTGGAGAAGCATTTTAGGTAGATTGATGGTCAGCAGGTTTTTATATAATTTAACAGCAAAATCTGGAAATGTTCATATTTTTGGCAGCAGCAGCAGTTCCGGGGTTCCTTATGTGATAGCTTCCGATGGTCTGGAGCACACGGCCGGCTATTCCGAGGGGACATAGCCATCTTGACGCCTCTACTCTGTCATGTCAAGGTTAGCAAATTATTAGAATAGAACTCAGAATGATTTATCTTAGAAACATTAGAATGGAGAACAAAAGAAAACCCTCCTTTTTATAGTAGAAATTAACAATAGAACTGCCCTGGAGCGTTACAAAAATATATCGGACTTATCAGCTGTAATTAAATCTATCCGAATGTCTAAAGGAATTCAACATTAATTAATTTATTTTGTTAATTTCCATCGACATTCGAATTACAAACTAGATTTAATTAAAAATTACTTTTATTAATTAAAGAAAACCTTAAGTGGACATCTGCTGTTTTTAGATAAACTTATATAACATTAACTAATTAAACTATTGTCCCTCATTTATTTTACAGAAATATTTGGAATGACTTTTATTAAATTAAACGAAAATTATTTTACTTTTAAATTGCAATATTTGAATCTATCTACTAAATGAATATTTACTAAATGAATTTTATTTTAAATCAAAATATATTACGACGGTAATATATATTTGTAAATAGATTCAAACAAAATAACTTTAACAATTTATAATTTTGATATGTTTTAAAATGCGTATCATAGTGTGTGCGCAATTACGACTTATATAACCTACTTTTTAATAAATCAAAATTATGTGAACATACACATAATTCATAATATTTTATTTTATTTGGGAATGAGTTATATATATAATACGAGCATTGTACTCGTGGTTTAAAATTAGGCGGGATTTTCGGTATATAAGCGTATTGCAGACACACTACGATAGATTGGGGTTCAAACTAAGGTATGAGGGTAGGAAATAGGTGAGAAAAGGTGAAACAAAGATATGCAAAGCAGACCTTACTGTTTCAATATTTACTCCCTACTTTCCCATTTTAATCCACAAAATACTTCTTGTAAAACTGCCATAAAAAGTTTTGGATATATAAAGTCAATTATGCCATTCTCAATATTAATCTTCTTAGTATCATCATGTAATTTAATCATGGTTATTGCATTAGGATAAATATTCAGAATATGACAATATTCTGGCTTTATATCTTGAAGATTCAATGCTTTAATTACTATAAAAATGCTTATAAAACTAAATACTTTTTCATAATGTACAAATCCAAAATATAATGGCAACTGATATTCATTGGATCATTCTGTAACTTCTCTCAACACTTGAACATGATCCGCTATGCTAAAACCACTTTAAAAAAGTAACTTTCCTTCTAATATCAAAATATTATTTTACATTTTTTAAGACTTTTATTCTCATCTACCTTTCCTTGCTAATTCACAGTTATTTTTTTTTTTATATGACTATTAACTCTTTTTATATCATTTTTATAATTCTTATTCCTTCTTTTCTTCTCAGTAAAAAATTTATTGATAAATTGCTACTTTTTAAAATCAGCTATTTTTCTTGCAATTCTCAATAGAATATCACTTATCTTCTTATTGATTTCAGTTAAGTCATATTGTCTTCAAAGTCCGTGTAAATTTTAAAACAATTTTGAAATTCTAATTTAAATTCATTGAAATGTTTCTGAAAATTGAGAATATCAACTGTTAATACTTTTTGCCTCTCTAGTTTTGCATTAACACATAACTTACTAATCAATAACCACTTGTGTTGAATCTATTATATCATGATCTTAAAATACCTATTTTCTATTAAACAACATATAATTCAATTCTGCTGAACCTTCATTTGGATGTTTCTATGTCCATTGCCATTTAGCATTTTTCTCAAAAAAAAAAAAAATACAGTCTTTCTTTTTTTGTGAACTCAATAAGATGGCAACTCTCTTTTTTATCACCATAATCATTGTGAAGGATTAATTGAACTATGTTGGAAATAATGTGTTGAAGCTTCATTAAAGTCTTGAATTGAATCAAAAATTGTTAAAGTCATGCCAACGCACAACTCTGGAAAATATATAAAATGAATGCTAAGAATAGTAAATAAATGTTGTGAATAGAACTGTTTTGATTTAGATAAGTACAATGATTTTAATAATAATAACAATAATTCTTTTATCTATTAGTTTAATTATTTAAAAATGAATATTTAATTTTCCTTATTTAGATAACAATTTTAAGGTTTTTCTTGTAGTAAATCTATATAAGTCCAAATGTGTTCCATCAAATTAAAGAAAACATATGTATGCAGATTGTCTTAATCCTTTGCTTGAAAAAAAAAAAAAAATGTTTATTGTTATTTAAAAAAATCTTTTTTCAATTTATACATATATGTAGAGATATTATTTCATGAGCATATTTCTAAAAGAATTATTTTAAGAGGTTTCAAAACAATTTACTTTGAATTTTTAAAAAAAAATTAAGAAATGGAAACTTTTAAATTCTACAACAATAATCAATTTTGTAAATATTCAGAATTATTTACTAAATGACTGTTAATCATATTTAAATGTAGCAATTAAATTTTTGAAAAACTATTAATATCCCTAATAGATAAATATGTGCATTTTAGTTGATTTTATTTTAATAGATTTTCTTTTTTATTATTAATTTATTAAACTCTGTATAGAATATATTACTGTATAGAGTTTTGATGCTTGGCCCATGCTAGATCAAATCAAAATAAAAAGGAATGAATCATTTTAAAAAATGTAGAGTAAATTGTTTTTTTTACTTTGATCAAGAAGTGAGATGATTATATTATACCAGAAATTAATGAGTTACCTAAATGATATTATGACTAAGAATGCTGTTAAGTATACAGTGCAAAACAAGCACATACTACATATAAGTCATTTAAATATGGTAATCTAGTAGATAAATAACACATTTCCTCTTTGCCTTTATTCCAATTATTGAGGAGATTGGTATTTTTGTAGTTTGCATTTTAAATAGTCATCACCATCACCATTGACATACCTCTAGTTAAATATTTATATCAATTATTACCATATCTACATATATATTTAGGTATATGTAAATAATGCAGCAAATTGTGATTATTGTCTTTAATCAGCAATAGAGGAATCTGACCATTTTCCCTATACTATTTATTGTGTTACATCTGGCACATCAATGTACAGCTAAATAGGAAGATGATTCTCTATTCTCTCTTTCAATTGTAATAGTCAGCTGTACAATGAAAATTGACTATTTTATGAAAATTAGAAATGAGTTTCAGGCCTGTTCCCAGAAATGGGTTAAGTCATTATATAGATAGTTTAAAGAGGATAATAGCCCTAGTGTATAATTTGACAATTACATTTTTAAAGGTGCACTCCAGAATTAAATTATCCCATCTTATATTAAAAATGATTTTTAATTTTAGAAATAAAAAATGTTTTTTCTAGTGTCAATTAAGAATAAATATTTAAAAATTAATTTTTACTTTAAAAAAAAAAAGTTAAAAATTAATAATTTATATTAGTGAATAAATAATACACAATTTATATGCAGAAAATAGCATTTGTTGGTTCATTTTTGATTATGACCGTACATTTCTAGGAGGGAGTAATTCATCATAAATAAAAACTTCCATTCTTATTTTAACAAGATTTTTATTTTTCAAAATCCACTGAAAAAGAAATTATGTCTTTTCATCTTGAGATATTTTTAAAGATTGGATGAATTAATTAAATTACTGTAACCATTTCTATAATACAAAACAAAATACAGTCATATTAATAATAAGTGGCTTTACAATGATTGTCAATTAAAAATGACTACTTTCAGTAAATAAATATTATTTTATCTACATACATAGCTTTTTTTAATTCTCATTCACAAGTAATATATTTTATTAAGTTATTGAAATGACAGTGAATAAAACTAACTGGCAAAGAAGAGATCTGTTTGTATTTTTGCTTTTATGTATAATGGTCAGTAAAATAATAATTATTATTAGAAAATGTATTAATTATAATTTCCAAGTAATGTGAATAACATTTTTCATCAATGTATTTTCTTTTCCATTATTCTGTACAGCAGAAATACCTTTAGTAATCTAATTATTTTATTAATCATTAAAAAAAATTTCAGAAATAAGAAGACAGACAATTTGTTTTTTTGTTTTTTTTTGTGCAGCAGACTTTAAAATATAAATCTTGATAAAATAAAACGATTTAATTTCTTTAATCTATATCAAAGGCATAAAATAAAATGAATACAACTTACACACATAATTACATAATTCTATGATGAATTGTCATCTGTAACAGCATTTAGGCTATCAGTAATGTGTATGATAATAAAAGAATGAACTAATACTACAATTTCATGCATATTATTAGGATGTTTATTGATTAGTATAATATGAAACTTTTTTTTTCAATTCCTGGTAGTCCATATCTGCTTCATTTATACTTAAAAAAGTTTATTCTCTTTTATTCAAATCAGCACAAAAATAGTATAAGCTAATCATCATCGTTTTGTTTATTAAGCTTTCTAATGGTGATAGATGTATTTTTTTAGTATAGAAAATCAACGTTAAAGAATTTCTTTCTAATTTATATATTTTAAGATCCCTTCCCCCTTTAATTTTAGAATAAATAATTGAGAAACTGTATGCTATTTCATAAACATTTGGTAATTATAGATTATAGCAAATATTTTAATTTTTTAAGTTTTTCATTAGGAAATCTACATTTTTAAAGTAACATATAAAGATCTTTATATAAAGATTCAAAAAAAGAAGAAAAATTAGTTAACAGTTAATGATGTATATTTGCACTTTTAATAAATATTCAAAAACAAATTATTGCACATGGTAATATTAATAAATTTATTGGTCTTTATAGAATAAAAATGATATCCCTGATTTGTGAAAATGAAATCTACAAACATTTTCATTATTCGATTATTGATAGAATGAGTAATCATCGGTAAGACTTTCTATAACTATTTTAATTGTAATTTTATGAATATAATAAAAATATTATTAAAATGTTAAAGTTTTAAAAGTTATTTATCAAAATTTGCAATTTATATATAAACATAAAATTAATAACTTTAAAAAGGTTTCAATTCTTTGTTGTTGTTTTTTTTTATACTCTCTTAACTTTATTTCTTTTTATGGTGTGTTAATTTTATGACAATATATAATATTTTATCTTTGCATCATCTAAAAATATCTTAAACCAAATAATAAAAATTCATTATAGTAGACTACTCAGGGAAAGAATTATGGCAAAAATTAATTATAAAATGTCTATTTTTAACAGACGTTATTTTTAATAGCCTTATATAATAACTATTTCTAAAGTAAAAACATTTTTAATAAACACATTTTTATTAAGGCTATCACTATAAACAACTTATTTTTAATAACTACTAGATGTTTCTATTTGCCAAAACAATAAAACATCATCTTCAAATTGAGAGAACCATATCAGAGAACATTCTAATTCAAATGCTTTATTCAGAATTATTTTCAAGCAGATTGCTATATTTTGTAGAAAATATATTAGGTTTTAGAAACTCGAGAGCTATAAGTTATAAAGCTAATTTTTACTTCAGAGAAAGGAAACAATAATAAAATGTAAATACATGTCTAGTTTAAAAAGCAATAAAAAAAATCATTAATAATTAATGGAATCGTAAATAAATACATAAGTTTTTAAAAAAGTAATGAAAAATAAACTTTGTAAAATAAAAGAAACTTTATTTTGATAATTTGAGTTTAAGTCTAATTCAATGAAGAAAGATTGGCTTGAAGATAAATTAGATTTAGACAAAGATAGTAGCTTAAAAAAGTACTATAAAAGAAAAAGCATTTTATAAAAAATTGCTGAAAGATAACGCAAATGATTATTTTCAAGGCCGGATATAACTCATGGATTTAAAATACCAAGAAAACTGTGTATTGTTAAAATCGAACCATTAAACTATTTTAGGAGAGAACAAATGGAATAAATATTTGAAACTAATTATCGTGGAATGCAAATGGTTATAATTAGAAGCCGGATCCTTATCGTCATTGTAAAAATGCATTAGTCAAATGGATTTGCTTTTACATTGGAATGATAGGAATTTAATGAATTCAAGCAAGGAAAAAAACTGTATAAATAGTGCGTGCAACAAAAGAGTGCTGTCATCAGCTTTTTCTCCACTCATCACGTGCTGTTGTGTGTTGCTGTAATAAGGACTTTTGAGTAAAGTGCCCTAGACTTTTCTGCAACGATGAAAATGTCCCAGAGCCCATGCCTCTGAAGGTGAAAGAAAGCCAGCTAGGGAGGAAAATGTTTATAGACTTTACCAGTCTTTTATTATTTGTGTACACCTGAGAAGGCCCAATTAGGATTGTGTTTTAAGTATCGTGAGTACAAACTTTTTAGTATTTACTTGGGTCCACCACTATTATAGTGGCAGTATTTGTTTTTTTGATGGCAGTTATAGCATTGAAGATTTAGAACTTTAAATCAAAAACTAATTGCTAATGTGTGTATAAAGTAACTATGGATCGTTATTTAGTAAAATCTTAATTGATATGTATATATATAATATGTAAATAAATGTATTTATTCTTATTTAATAATGTTTTGTGTAATTAATAATTTGTTGTAATTAATAATTTTATGATAATTGTTGGTTGTCAGCCTCATAGGTGAATATACTACAAAGCTGGTACAGTCGAACCATCATATTCGAACCTGGTGCGAAAGTAGATTTGTTATAAATATGTTTATATATTAGTGTCTCATGTAAATAGGTTTGTTTTAGAATAGTTTAGTATAAACTAGGATTTTGTTCTCATGAATATAGATATATAATTTAATAGAAAATGTCTTTGGGACAATCGGCAATAGCTGAATTTGGTATAGGGGATGCAGGGGAATGGCTGTTTTATTCTACTCAGAATTTTTTTTCTTGCTAAATGGTATTGTGGATGAGAAGAAAAAAATAGCTGCATTGTTATGTCTATCAGGCAGAGGAGTAATTGTGATAATAAGTATTACGAGTTACTTATAAAGGATATAGTAGCATATGACATTATGGTAAAAAAGTTGGCCGATCATTTTAGCCTCAATCAATCGAAATACATAGCCTGGTTGTTTCTAAGAAACAGAAGACCAGCAAAAGGCAAATCTATAAAAGATTACTGTTTAGCATTAAAGCAATTAGCAAAAGATTGCTTATATGGGAAGTATGTGGATGAAATATTGTTTGATCAGTTATTATAGGGTCTGTTTGATGATAATCCGAAAAAAAATCTGCTACATGATACAGATTTGAATTTTGAGTCAGCTATTAAAAAGGGGGTAGCTCATGAGCTAATACTATTTCAAGCGGCTTGTTTCAAAAATAAAACTGAAAACAAGGATAGAGCTGTGTTGAAAACTGATCGTAAAGAAGAAAATACAGTAAATAGATAAAAGAAAATGATTATTTGTTTCTGCTACAGTAAAAAAAGGCATATAAAAAGCCAGTGTAAGTTTCTGGGTGAAAAGTGCCATTACTATAATCAAAAAGGACACTTACAAAAGGTGTGTAAGGCAAAAGCCAGTCGTCAGTTGGCAAAACAATATAAATTCAAATACAATTGTAACAGACATTGTGAGCATAAAAAATATGAGAGCAAGCCTGAAAAATAAATTTATGTTAAAATTAGAAATCTGTAACAAAAACATTGAACGGGAAATAGACAGTGATTCAGGCATTTCCATTGTGCTCAGAAAAATTATGAAAACAGATTAAAGGACAATGCACTGACGTTCCAATTAGACAGACAAATATAAGAGCTGTAGATGTCAGTAGTAACGAATTGGTTATGTTAGGTTATGCTATAGTGCCTATAGAGCACAAAAATAGTAATGTAAACTTGCCGTTATACATAGCGAGAGAAAAATTAGTCCGTTAATAGGGCGGTACTGGTTCCAAAATTTAGAAATAAACAATGTGGAAAGCCATCTCGAAATAAAACAGATTCCTGGAATTATTTAAAAATAAGTTAGGGCAAATAGCAGGTAACCCTATACACATCAAGTTGGTGGAAAAACCAAACCTTATCATTTGTAAAGCCAGGAAGATTCCGCTGGCACAAAAAGAAAGAGTAGAGGGAAAAATCAGATCCTTAGTTACTAAGGGCGTCTTATTTAATAATGTTTTTGGTAATTAATAATTTTGTGATAATTGTTGGTAGCCAGCCTCATAGCTGAATAAGACCCATAATAATTCATTTTAATAAATTTGCAAATATAATTTTACTTTTCTTAATCAATACCCGTTCATTCAGTCTGATAAAAAAAGAAATGATTATAATCTTAAACATTATATATTTAAAAAGTAGTAAAAGTTATTTATATGTTGTTGAAATTACTAATATAAAATTGAGAGAAATATCTTTTATTAAATTTTCTACAATTTTATATTAAATTAATCTAAAAAAAAAAATCCACTAGAATAAACTACAAAAATTTCCAAAACGCCTATATAAAATTAAAGATTAATATCCTTTACTATAGCCAGCTTACAGCATATTCGGCCATCTTGAGTAGCAATATGTTAATATTTAAATCTTTTTAAATCTTATTAAACTCTCACACCAATAACGTTCCCAGTGAATTACCTATTTTTTTTTATTATACTTATATTATTTGATATTAAATTAATCTAATATCTTTTTTTATTAAAGAATTTAAGTACATAAAAAAAAAATGTTTTTTTTTTTTTTTAAATGTAAACTTAATATCCAGAATTATAGAACAAATTTTATTTCTGAAAATTGCCATTCCTGAAGTTGACCTTCTAAACATTCAGGAAAATTATCATTTGATATTATCACCATTGGCTCAATAGCTTTTGGGACTTAATGGTGTATGATCATGCAAGTTATTTTTCACTTGTATAACTTATTAGTTTAAATTTATTTAGATTTGAATATCTTTTTTGTAAAAGTTTATCCATCTATCTTATATATAAAATCCGTATTTTCTCTGTTCTCTGATTGATAAATGTATGAACGTCTGATGTCACTTGTCAAATTCACAATCACTATGTTTATGTGAAGAAAGTAATTCCGCCATTAAATAAAAAATGCTGGGAAAAAAATCAATACGTGTGCTTTTAACCACAGAGATATAGTATATATTTTATGGTAAAGGTTCCCATCAAGCTGCAGAAACAGCCACAAACATTGTTTTGTAATTCGGCATTAAGGCGCTCCATGCTTTCATGGTCTGTCAATCCCCTAATATAGTTCAGATGAATGACATAGACATACTCAACAATATTTAATAAAAAAATATTTATATTAAATCTTAAAAAAAAAATTGTTAAAGCAACCAATTTAAAAAAAAATTACAAATATTATATTTAATAAAAAAAGTATTACAAAAATGATGGACTCAAAGGCTGGCATTTTTATATTACAACATTATTGAATGGTAACTATTAATAGAACTAAAAAAACTATTACGATTAGTCGTGATGCTATCAAAAAATCGGAAAAAAATAAATTAAATTTTTTATTCAAAGAGTGCTCCAGTAAATACATATTTGCCCCTTTTAGGCTGTCAAATATAACATATATTTAAAAATGTAAACTTTAATTTACTTTTGTTAAAATTTGGAAATTTATTAATATTATATTAAAATGTTTTGTTTGATTTACAGTAAATCTTTAAAAAAAATTGTTAAAGCAAACAAAAAAAAAACCAAGGCCTTTATAAAACCAGATTCATTTGGTAAATTATAAAATAAGAGCTCTTGGTATAGTTATTAATGCATAAGTATACTATGACTTTTACTTGGGGTTTTGAGCATAGGCAAGTTTTCTTTTGGTTAGTTAACCAGACTGTGATCCAATTATTGATTAGTAAGAGATTATCTAGTTATTCATATCTACAGAATATATGAACAAAAAAGGAAAAAATATAAAAACTCTCACCATTTATCAATTAACTTGCCTAGTGAATATTACTGTTTCTCTGAAAAGAGATCTGGAGAAGTCTTTGCCATGCAGGTGAGCTCGTTAAAGCTGTTGGAGCATTTATTTGTATATATTAAACAACTTCCAAATTTTATAATTTTTAAAATTCCATGATTATAATGGAATCTCATTTACTATTTCACTAATGAGCTATATTTTGCACTTAAATGTCTCTTACATAATTCTGAATTTTGATCAGTGAAAGATTTCTCTTCTCAGTTTTTTTTTATTTATGTCAATGTTTGAATGAATAATTTCCATTTTGATTTCTTTCCTGTTCTTTATAAATTTTCATTATAATGGTTATTTTCTTCTTCCAATGACAATGCTTATAATAATCTGCAGATTGATTCCATTTATTTACATGATCTTTTTAAAAATTCATCGTAATAAATATTTTATATTCTACATGCTCATTTTCTTTTACAAATCTTGTTTGTTATATGAAGCAAAATTTCCAGATATATATCGTCATACAATTTCATCTATATTTTGACCATATCTTATGAGTGTTTACAAGACAGAACTGAATGATGATATAGTTACGGAGACTTTGATCCACATAATAAATAAAATTTGTGAAAAAAGAAGCATGTGGAATATAATCTATATATCAAAATAAGGCAATTCTGAAAGGAAAAAAAAAGAAGTTATCTATTTGTTTATTTGATAAATATTTTATTAGTTGAGATGTTCCTTAGTATTTTGTATAACAATGTTATTCCACAATTCATATAATTGTTAAATAACAATGGAGCAAAATCATTTACATTATAATAATTTCTTCAGTTAACATTTTTTTTAACAATTCCAAATATCAGTCCATACTTCTTCAACATGAGGAGAAAGACATAATCTTGACCAATCAAATAGACAAATATTACACTTATGCATAAAGCAATCTTTAGCTATGCAAACTGAATAAGTCTTTCCCAACACCACATTGTGATCATCACTTGAATAGAGATAATGCAATAAATCCCATAACCACTCTTAGATTTAATGATATCTTCCAGATATTATAAGTTATAGAAATCAGCGAATCAAGTAGGAAAAATTCTGTGATGTAGTTTTGGACATCTATGAAAACATTGTTTAATAATTTTGAATTGATTTAAGAACTCTAAATTTAAAAATTAGCAAACAATGTTTCCTTACCTGCTTTACACATCATCTTGGCGATGAGTTTGGATACTATTGACCCTCTTTTCCGCATTTTACTTTGCTTACTATAGGGCATGTATGGAATAACTCCTACAATATTCCTGGCACTTGACGTTTTACACGCAAATGCCATAATTAAAAGTTCCATAATGTTGTTATTTACATCCCGACTGAAAAAAAAAAAAAACCAATAATATAAATTATCAGTCAAAATAATATTAATGCAAATATTATATAAATAAACAATTTTTAAAGCAATGATTAATTTTAATACTCGGAATGAGGTTACTATTAGAATATAAAAATGTGGAAATATAAATTTCACTATAATATTTAATACATAATGAAAACTGTAAAGATTTGTACTCCTGTAGAAAAGTATGGATAGCAGTGTAAGTAAAATTGACAAATTTATTAATTTAACATTACTGTATATATTATTTTATTTCACATTTTAAAAGAATAGAACAAAAATAATTATTTGTACACAAATGGAACGAACAAAATAATTATTTAAGTTTTTATAATTGACTACTTTTAATGCATCACTAAGAATAACAAAGACATTAAGAAGCCTTAAATTCAAGTATGCAATTCATAACATTAGAATTAATGCTTTAAAATAAATCTTGAATATGCTGTGCATATTGGCAGATTCTGGAGTTCAGTTTATGGATCACGTTACAACTCAGTCACCCTCGGCATTCAAACTTTTAAGAACTGTCAACAATAAATCGTTCAATTATTATTGATCTTGAATACAATAAAGTAATTTTTGTTAAGGACTGGCAGAAACATGATAATCACATGTTAATTATTTAAACACAAAGGTTTTTATATGTATAATCATATAGATATAATAATTCATTTAACTATTTTCCACTACAATTATCTACTCACTTTTTATCTAGATATGAATGTCATGAAACTAACATCTGACAGTCCACACTTCAAAACCAAAATAAAATCATTCCATGTCAAGTGATCCAATATTTTAACAATTTTGAAGCTGACTATTATGATTTTTTTTTTCCAAATTTGGCTCATCAAATGTACTATCAGAAATAAATTTAAAATTTTTTACCTAATGTAGTTTTGAGTTATACTGTTTTAATTCTCCAGGAAACTGCAATTTTTTGGACAATAAAAATTCTATAATCAAAAATATGCAGTTATTCAATATTTATTTTACTTCTGCACATAATGATTTTTAGTAAAACATTTATCAAAATCTGAGATATAATGATTGTTATATTCAATGCATTTGCCATGCTTATATATTTTCTAAAAATACTTTCTTATATAGTAGTGATATTATCTATAATGCAGGCTAAGAGAGGATACATGATAAGAATTTATAAATGAAAAAATATATAAAAAGTATATTTCTGAACTGATTTTTGAACTTTGTAGTTATGAATTTCCAATAAGAAAAAATTAATATTTCAATAATATTCAGTCACAGATATAAAACATAAGTAACTTCCTTATAATTTCAATTATACAAAAATGATATATAACAATAATTTAATAATTTTGAAGTGTTACCATTTCAGAGATTGAGATTTAAAGATTAGATTGAATGCAGTGACAAATCATTTCTAATGATGATGATTTGATTTGTTATTGCTTGATAAGACTCAAGAATACGAATACATTGCTAGCGAATAAACTTTTCCTGAATTGATTTTTACAGACCTGAAAAGATAATTCAACTGAATGGATAGGCAACAAATTTGCTTTTCCTCTGGCGGTGGTAGTACGGTCTGCAAACCACAACCGATCAATGAAAGTTGAGCATCAATGTGATAGAGCTCTACTTATTCAATCATGACACTTTTAAAAAAAAAATTCACACTGAAAATTGATCCAAAAATCATTTCTGCAGGCAGTTCTTTTACCATATGAGAAATTGTTAATTACATATAGATGCAATATCATGAATTCACTATTCTTAAGTCTTTCCAAAATAATAATTTTACTGGAATTAAAAAAATATTACTGTATAATACAATATTAATTAAACAAAACTTAAATAGCTATTTATTTTTAAATGTTGCTTTAAAAAAACGAATTAAAGAAAAAATACATTTAAATTTATTGATTTTTGTATTTTACGAAAAATGTTTTTCTGTGCTTTTAAAAAGTTTTAAATATTTCATCAAAGTGAAAATGATTCATTGTTTTGATTTTTCATAATATAATTTTTATTGCATCAGTGAAAATTCAATAATTCTGGGATGTTTATTGCATCAAAAAATTAGATATACCCACATACACATATATGAATATTTATAAATATGTAATAATAAATAAAGAAATAATTATTAACGAAAAAAAAATACTTTTGTTACTGTAATAAATAAAGTAAAAATGTCCATTTGAAAGTATTTGTAAATGCTGATATAAAAATATTTTTTGGATTCCATTTTTTCAATAATTTATGAATCGATAAAGAGATACATTTGCATTTGTTAGCACGGATGATATCTTCAGTTTACTCGGTAAAATAAGCATGACATATTGAGACTTTAGTACAACCAAATGTTAACAATAACTGTAACGTAAATATATTAAGACAAATAGTATGCTTTTATCACGATGCACACAAATTACATACTTTACATTTTAATAATGCCTGACATAAAAATATCTAATTCTAGAAATTGTTAAATTTTAGGAACTGAATTTATTGTATTACACTTGCACAAACAAATGTAAATCAAAACAGAAGCAAAACTATCCATACAGAAGTGATCATGTGATGTTTAGTGGTTTAAATATAACTCAAGTGATAGCAAGAAACCACTTTATATTACTCTACTCGCGATCTATACATGTAAAGCATAAGTTATCCATAAATATAAAATAACATTGAAAAACTGTATCCAATACTAGTTTCTAGATATTGGTCTTTTTCATTAGAAATTGCAGTTTTACATTATAGTCATAGAAGTGTTATTATACCTTGGTGCATAATTTTAAAAAAATAATAACAGTTCCTATATTATTCACAAAATACTTTTTTAAGCCAATAAATATCACATGATCACAAATTTCTCATGCTTGCTTATAACTGTTGTTAAAACAGGCAAAACTCATTATATATATTGCCACACACAACAAGCTAGAGTAATCAATGGATGCCAGAAGGCTTGTGCATAAAATCCCCATCTAGAGCCTACTTATCCCCAGACTAGTAGTTTTGTAGTTAAATGGAGATAAAAGGTGGTTGCTGGAGGGTTGCATTAGATCCTAAGATCTAGGTGCAGTGCTCTCATCCAAGGCTCCTCACTGACGAAGGCCATAAGCCAGAAACTAGTCTGGGGATATTGGATGAGTAGGCACTAGATGGGGATTTTATGCACAAGCCTTCTGGCATCCATTGATTACTCTAGCTTGTTGTGTGTGGCAATATATACAGTGAGTTTTGCCTGTTTTAAAATACTTTTTTATTCATTTTTGTAATTTCTCTTCAAATTCTCACTTAATACAACTATTGATAATTATCATTAAACTTATGGCTTAAAGATAAACTGAATTCATGGATAATTCACCAAACTTTTAATTTACTTGCTTCTAATTTTACCATATTTTTATTTTTATTTCATTTTCAGAAAATATCAATTAAAGTCAGTTATGCTAATTCAATTTGAAAAGAAATAGCAAATAATTTTTATCTAAATTTTCAATACTTTTGTCCCTAAACTGGACAAATGTGCAATTCAATTGTAATTAAATATTTTAATAAGTTCACAATTTTGGTCTTTTCTATGATCAATATTTTTAAATTATCAAAATAAATTACACACACATATAAATCCATATCCAAAAACATTGATTTACATAAGAAAACTACTGCAGCATATATATATATTACCTTGTTACAGTCTGAATTATATACACATCTTTTCCCCTAACAGAATCACCGATATCCACCATGGTCTCTGAAAATAAAAATCTGCATATTAAAATTGCAAATAATAGTAAAAATTTAAAACGGATTACATTAATCATTTTTAATATTAATAAACATTCTCTTAAAAAATGCAAACAAAAGTAACAATTTTAAATTATATATGTAGAGAATGCACAGACACATAAAAAAACTGTCTAAAAATAATAAATTCGGGCATACAAAAAGTCATAATAAACTACATACAGCCTGAAGCCTAAAGTTTGCCCACAATACCACAACACCAGGTTTCCAATTTTTCAGTTAATAGTTCTTCACAACATTTTTACCCATATGTACATAGGTTTCAATATTACCTCAAAAATTCATTGAATATCAAGAAACACATAAAGAATAGTTCTTCACAACATTTTTACCCATATGTACATAAGTTTCAATATTACCTCAAAAATTCAATGAATATCAAGCAACAGATAAAGAATGCTTTTCACTGATAAATGAAAAGCTTCTTCCAATATCTGAATAAATCAAATCTGTTCTATAAAAAAAAACTCCATCAGTTTAAATTTCAGATTGTGATTTAATAGAGATAAACCATAAAATTAATCTAGATATGAATGCCCCCTCTTCATGTGTCATAATAGCTCTTTCATATTTCAATTGTTTTATTCAATGCTTGGGATTTCTACATTTGTTTGCAACACTGACTAATCAAGGAAAAATGTTTCAAGTCAAACTTAATCTTTTCATAGAGATTTTTAGATGTTTAGAATTAATAACCATTTTCTCAGTATCTACTGTTTCCAGAAGTCTTTAAAGCAGTTTTTTTGTTTTCTGCATTTATCTATAATCTATTTCTTGGTCAATTTAATGCATGTGTTAATGCAAATAGAAAACTGGCCAAAAGTTGGTGGAAACAATGATACTGGACTATAAATTCAAATGTTTTGTTGTTATTGAATTTTTGCGCTACACATGGATAGAGTAAAAAAAAAAATGGCAATAAAAAAAACATGGCTGCATTCCACACTCAAAACAGTAGCATTTCATAAATTAAATTAGTTAGGAGTCGGAATATAATCATATTAAACGACTATTGACAAGTGCAGACTAAAAGAAAGATCATAGATTAATAAGCTTCAAGATTAAAATGATGGTAGCATTAAAAAATAGATGTTACTCTAATTATATTCATAAGAAACCTGATGTTTTTTCTTTATCTATTAGATGTATTAAACACTAAAATTCCTAATGTAGATCCTCAGGATTGTCATGTAGTAAATCTTGTTCTTAGGGCCATTAATGTTTTTCTGACAATGATAAGAAAATATGTGACATGTCTGCTTGGCACAATAATAATTTAAATGAGGTACTTCATAATAAATATACAGATTTAAACTAATAACTGATAAAAAGGTTTAAATATAATTGGTAGATTAAAACAAAACTATAAAGAAATACAGACATTCACTAATCATGCTCACTCTAAATCTTTTTTTTTTTTTGATGCATTGAAACAATATATGGATCTAATGGAAAAACAATATCACAATCATACTACATCCAACTACGGCAATATCTTATGATACTTTGATCAAGTGGAAAAAGTATTTTGATCATCATTTGAATAATAATAATAAAAGAACTGAGATGGTAACTTAATGATATGACCATTTTTCTACCTATGACTTTTGTATGTTTATAATAACCCTATTCAGTTTAACACAATGAAGAATCATAACAGCTTTGATCAATGGATTAGAACTGTTGCATTCAAGCAACTATTTGGATACTTGAACATCATATAACTTCTTGAGCTAATGCCTGTATGATTATTTATTTACTTATCCAATATTTCATAACTCCCATTTATTTTTAAAGAAGTGTCATTTTTAAAAATCTTTTATGCTCCATTGAAAAAATAAAAATTACAAGAACTTGGAATACTTTTATAAAATACTAATGTAAATTTAAAACTAAAAGATGAGAACTTACCTCTGTTTGACTTGTGGTAAACTGAACACCTTCCGAGTGTGATTCCAAGACGACTAAAACGAAACAAAATCAAATTAATATATACAGGTAATTTTTTATTTTTTAAATAAACAATTGTTCAAAAATTCAACTATTTGAATTTCTATTTCATCTATATTGTATTGAGATCAGTACAGAAAAATCAGCACAATGAAAATGGATCACTTGGAAACAAATCAAAATTATAATTTGAGAAAGTGAACCAGTTTAACCAGAAAAATTTGCTTTGAATTCAGAATTTTATGCCTCATTGAGTATGCACTTTAATAAGTAACCAATTCTTTCCTTTACTTATAAATTGATATATAAAAAACATGAGGGACTATATCAATCTATACATTTGGCATACATGTACATGGAATAGAAATAAAACTAATATTTAAAATATATCTTCTAATTCTTGCAAAAAGCAAATTTTCATAATAATATCTTCATATATGATACATTTTGAAATAAATTTAGAGAAAAGACATATAGCTTTATTGCTCGGGAATTTGTAGGAAATTCGAGAACCAGAAATGATCCTGGGACTTCCCGAGTCCAAGATGGATGCTCTACCAATTACATCAAACCCCACGCAGAGTACATTTTTAAATATAAAAACTAATTTCTCATAACTTCATTATAAGATAAAAATTTCTTTCAAGATTTTCTGATAATAAATTTTTAAGCAAACGGAGTACAAACTTGATATAATTTTTGTAAATATTAAAGATAACTGGTAAGTATATAAATGTTTCAAATGACTTCTGTCGAAAAGATACTAGAATAAAAAAATACCAGAAATGTTTTGGATCCATAACTTAGTATTATAATGACCTATTTGTGTACATGAAAAAACATACCATTCAAAGTTCTTAAAATTTGAATTAATATGATAAAAGGTCATATTTAATTACATCAATCAGAAAAAATAATTAGAATATAAAGTTGTGAAGTAGAAAAGAAAAATTTATATAACAAATCAATACTTTATTATAAAAGAAAAAAAATTACCATATTACTTCAAATATAAGACTTTTTATCCAAATTTTAGACCCATAAAAGTGGGTGTGCGTCATAAATTTGAAGCAAAAATTTTAATTCAGGGACATATTATATTCAAAGTAATATGATAAGATGTTAAAATATATAATGTAAAAGATATTGAAATATATATATATATTTTTTAAAATTATCATAAAGCATATGATGCTAATGTGAGTATGGTCAACCTATAAAACTGCATTAAAAACATTTGTCATTAGAAAAGAGGTATAAAACACATTGAAAGGGTATAATTCAATTTACAATAAGATATAAAAGATGGTTGTCTTCTGATTCTCCTTTAAAAATTATAGTTTAAAAGAAAAAGGCATCACTCAATTTTACCATTTTTATTTTCTTTCTAAAAAAAAAAAAACAATTGCAAAATCGATTCCCTTGGATTCAATCATCAAATCTTTTCCTATTTGAAATAAAATTCTTAAAACAATATTACTTTGAGACCATTACTATTTTGGTTTTTATATTTTAAAAAGTATTGATTTGAACAATTATTTGATTTTGTACAATTAAACAAATTTAACAATATATATATATTGCAATGCTGTGAACAAAACCCAAAAGATATTCTTCCAACAATACATTAATGAAGTGATAAACCCTTCGATGAGATAGTAAAAATTGTTATTAAAAAAAAGGTGATGAAATAAAGATATAAAAGAATTTACCAAGATTCTTTTAAAATATCCATACATGTATGTGCAGGTAGGATATTTATAGAGAGAGAGTTATGTTATTTAGATAAAAAAGAAAGAAAGGAATAAAAGTAATAAAACTTCTTGAAATAATTGTAATAAAATAAATTTAAATTATATAATTTTTTAAAAAAGCATAAAATAAATTTAATCTCTGTAAATTAAATATAAAAAAAAAAATATTGATTAGATTTTATTAGAAAAATCCAAAATGGAAAAATATTTGTAAATAATAATAATAATAAAAAGACTCTCCAAATACATTATTGGATAGAATTTAAATTTAAAAGAAAAGAAAATATACATTCTTTGAAGGATGAAAAATGAAATCAGAGGATTATGGAAGGCTTTATTATGAGACAGCAGTATATTTAGTCCAGAAACTACCAGCATAGAGAACTATGGAAATTCAGTTTTACACCCCCAAATTCCAAAAGAGGCTGTTTTTCTAAAAAAAAATTGTAACTCTTGTTAAATTATTTATCTTGCTGACATGAAAATAAATATGTCATGACTAAAAGAAAAAAAAAGCTCTTTAATTATGGTCAGTTTTTTTGTGAAGAAGCTACAGGACATTCATTAAGGAAATCTAAAATTGTATTTGCTCAGGTTGAGAACATGTATGCCACTCTTACGATAAATTATTAACCATCTAGAACTTTTAGCCTGAAATGTCATGCCTATGAAGAAAGTGTGCCCCTCATTGTCTGTGATTTAAATATTTAATAAAAGACTGCAGAAAAGAACAAATTACCAACAAAATTATTGTGTCAATGATTGATAATGGACATGGCATTATATGTCCAGACTGATCAGCGATGAAACAGTATACAATTAATATAAGGCTAGCTAATTACAATAGTACTCCTTTTAAAATTTTAGAAAAAGCCTTAATAAATTCATATTTATTGTATTTCACTTTTTTTTTTTATATGATTAATAGTTATTTAATTTGTGTATGTGTGTGTGTATGCATGCTAATTTTATTATTTAATTCTGGAATGCATATTAATTCTTTTATTTCATTCTGAAATGTGTGTTGTTGTTTTTTTAAATTAATAATGTAAATAAATCTCGGATTCCATTTCAAATTCTCATCACAAGCACTTATAATTTGTGTTGACATAAAAGTAGAGAATGCTTAACCACTGAGAAAATGCTGAATGTTAGCAGGGATTGAGGGGATGGTAGAAGATTTCTCTTCACATGAAAAGATGGCGTTCTAATAAAAGCTGTGAGCACATGCCTTTATCATTTGTTATATAAAAATAATTTACTTCTGATTGGGAAAGTCTATTTAGAGTCCCTAGAGTTGATTTTGAAAAAGTGATTGGGACGTATAACCCATATGGGTTGACTGTACAAAGGTTAGAATAATTCAGTTATATTGAAAATCAAGAAAAACAAGTTTTATAATAAGTAAAAACATAATGTAAGATGGTAAAAATACTTGGTCATTTCCCGGTATAGTTTTTCATATTTAAATTCTTTCTGCATCCTATATAAAAAATTTCTGCAGCCATAATTTATTTCATTTTATTGTTATTGCAGATATAGATGGGGGAAATTATTAGAAAAAAAGCAAAACAAAATAGCACCTATTATTAACACTCTAAACACATTCCCTAATTCTATTAAGTTGAGAAATGAGATGGTAGCACACACTAATCACTATGACTACCATGGTCAGTTGATCAAAGAGAATACCCATTGTGAATTTGAAATATGTAGGACTGAATAGAGAAATGCATTTTTTACAAGGCATCAAAATCTCCAAATCTGAAGTTATAAAAAAGAATAATGAAGTCATATGCTTGGTCAGTGGCGTTATATGGTATTGAGACATGGACTCTTTAATCCACTACTATTGAAAGACTGGAGTCATTTAAGATTTGGGTTTGGAGAAGAATGGAAACAATTAGCTAGATGAAATAAAAATCAAATGCAAAAGTTTGTGAAATCTAGGGAGGAATAAAATCACTGATCCAAATAACTGAAATGACTATTTTGAGTGAGATATGCTCAGAGTTCCAATGGCACAATGAAAAATGTAACGGTAAAAAAAATCAATGGTTAATGCTCACTTTCATTGATCAGGTGCTTATAAATGCAAATGTTCAGGGTTATATAGAACTGAAAAAGACAGCTGAAGATTTACATGGAGTTTTTATATCACAGAACAATATCAGTCCCAGGACTGACAACCCAGATTTAGCACAAATTTAAATAACTTACAGCATTATAGAAATATCAGAAAACATGCAAAAAAAAAAGATCCACCGTACCAACCTTATATTTTCAAACTTTTTTGTTTTGTTTTTATCAGTGCATTTTTCTTATAAACTCCACCATATCGCAAGTATCTATCAGCACAGAAACTCAGACTATCCTGATTACATTTTTATAGTTTACAATTCCAGAAGTTTTCTATTATGTGATTTAAAATCTTATTTCAAAATGGTCTATAAAGAGTGAAATGTGTTATGTTTCTAATATCTGTATGTAATTATGTTTTAGAGGTCAATGATTACATAGTTGAAAGTTTTTTATATTTTTATTAAACTGTTTATCATTGTTGTAGAATGACAGTTATTTGAAATCCATAATCACAATTTTATGAAAAATAAAAAATTATTATTATTTTTATTAATTTAAGATAGATACTTAATATACACAGACAATATTCAGATTTCCATTTATTACCTGAGTGTTGCCTTGACAATAGAATGATGGCATTCTATTGGTTTATTTTAAGCATACGCAAGTATTAGTACAAATAGAAAGATAAACAGCAGCCATTGGTAATGAATTTTGATTTACTCTTGGCTAGTATAGTATTAACAATAAGTAACCTGCTAAATAAAATATGCACTTTTTTTTTTCTTCAGCTTACATCATTTGATACAAGTGACATGTATTTTCTATCCCCAGAAACCACAATTTAAGTCAATAAGTAAAATCAAAGCTCACACTATCCATTAGTTTTCAAATGATTTTAGCCAATGCATATTATTTTGAGATTAAAAACACTAACCAAATCAAACAATCACCTATTAGATTACAAAAGAATTTAAAACTCTTCCTGATACTGGTCCTTGAGCAATAAAAAATTTCTAAATAATTATTAATATTCAAATTTATGTCAAAAGTGATCACTGCTTTAACATATTAGAGGGAGTTTATTAGCTAGTAAGAAAGTGTTTAGTGACAAAACTGAGGGGAGCTTCTGGATTTATTTGCCAGTTTATCCATTATTCAATATTCAAATTCTTATGTAATGTATACTTTCGTTAGATATGTAGCATTTCGTTTAGTTTCATATTTTTTGCATTTGAAGCATTAAATAATTAAATACCTCATCTACATACAATTGAAGAAAAATGTTTTTTTTTATTGCAAATATTAAAATTCTGAAATGGCTGCTATTTTTCTTTAGGCTAAAATAAATTTTTTTATATTAAAATTAAAAAAGATAATAGTAAATTTTTTAAAAAATGTATGAATTAATAAAAAGAATGTATAATAAAAGTTTGATTGATAAAAAAAAAAAAAAATTGCATATTTAGCAAATAAGGGTTGTGTTATGGAAAAACTTATGGAGCACCAAAATTTTTTTAAGAATGAGTACAATTAAGACCAATAATAAATAGGGAAAACTCATATTATGATAGAATATCTATATGGCTAACAAGCAATATATTTAAAAAATATATTAATAAAAAAGATAATCCTTTCATTAAAAATAATAAAGATTTGATAAAAGAAATTAAGGATAAAGTAAACCAATATAATAATTACAACTTAACATCGATAAATATATATATATATTAATGTACATTAATAGCAATGTGAGAAAAGCCATAGAATTAATTATTAATGGATATAAAAATAATTTTTAAAAAAAGAAGTAGAAATACCAACAAAACAATTGATAGAAATTATGGAAATTTGTTGTAAAAAAAATCACATTTGAATTTAATGAAAATTATTTTAAACAAGGGCGATTAATAGGGGCATTAAGTGGAATGCTAAGTAATATATATATATGGAAGAACTAGAAGTATTACTGACGAATAATGAAAATGTGCCAATTTTTATAAAAATGTATATTGATGACTATATGCTAATTTTTAATAAAAGCCAAAGCAATAGATTTTTTTTCTAGAAGATATTAGCAAATTAGGCATAAACATGAAATTTACAATAGAAAAAGAAAAAAATAAGTTAGCACACATAGATATATTAATCAAATCACATATAAAAAGTAAATGTAAACTATAAGCATATATATATATATAACTAATAATAATAATAAAACTGATATTCAAATATAGATAAAAAATACAAAATAAATAAATTCAAGAATATAGAGCTATAAATTATTGCTCAAATAAATAATATAATAAAAAGTAGATTTAATAATTAAAGAACTTAAAAACAATAATTATCCAATAAAGATTATAAAAAATAATATAAAAATACTAGAAAATAAATTTAATAATGATAAAAATTAAAAAAAGATATAAGTAATAAAAATAAATATGTAAGTATAAAAACTTATTAACATAGTAAATATAAATAAGATTATGAATAAGATTAATAAAAAAAAATGTATAATATAATTTAAAATAAATAATAAAAATATATTTAATATATTAAACAACACATATTAAAAATATAAAAAAATTGTATAAATGGAAAATATAAAATTGAACATAAAACATGTCAAGCAATTAATATCAAAAGTAATTACGCAAGACAAAAAATTCAATTTATACAAGATTAACTGAACACAAATATGATAGATTACCTATTTATTTACATTCAATAAAGACAGGAAAATAAATTTGAAAAAGCCTAAAATGATTAATTATATTAATAACAGAAGAGATAGAAAAATTAAAGAAGCTATCATAATTAGAAATATTAGACCAAGATTAAATAAAGACGAGTTTAAAAACATTACTTTTATAAAAGTTAATTAAACATTCTGAATCTAGGCCAATTAGATTTATTAAGCTTTAATCATCAGCTACCTATTGATTATTCATATATATATATATATTAGGAGACTAGATTGGAATAAGAAATAAATTTGATATTTTGTCCCATGAACAATTAATGAAATAAATATGAAAATATGTCTATAATTTGTTGAACTAAATGCAAGTTGGGTATTAGGAATGTGATAATAATAAAGTTAAATCATTGAGTCAACTTAATAGTTCTTATAGCAACCAAAAATTTATTGCAGTACCCAAAAAGGTTTGTCATCCCCCTCCCCCTATGACTGCACCTTATTAGAATATTTTTTTTTGTTTTACATGAAGTATATTAACACATATAACTGACTTACATTTACAGGGAATCTTTATATTTATTTAATCATAGCTAGATATCCATTTACTGACCAACCTTAGTTGAGTTGTTTCTGAGCTTGCTACATGAAAAAAAATATTAAGCCTAAATGTAATCTCAAAAAAAAATTCTAAGTTATACCCAGCCTAGATTTGAATTCAGGTCAGAGGCATGAAAAGTATGTAAGCTAACCTTTATGAATCAAGCTTTTCTGTTTAAAATAATCAAATAGTCAACTCAGCCTTCTTCTTATGTAATAAAGAGGTAGGACTTGGAAATAGTGTTTGTTCTCTTTCCATGAACAGTCATTGGATTTCCATTCATCAAGCTGAATTAAATTTAGTTTTTGACATATAGGTTAATGACAAAATCTGCTTCAATCATTTTAGTCGAATACAAAAATAGTTTGTATCAAATGGTCAGTTTTTTTAAGTTTCTAAACCACATTCAACAGTATTTAGTAAAATGTTTTTTTGTTCTTCATTATTATCAATACTATTATTACCCTCTTCAAATAGCTGCATAATTAAAAAGACTTAGAACAGTAATATAATAGTGCAATTTGAAACAAAAAAATTCTTAATGACCTAAATTGTGATTGTTCAGATACTCTTTAAATTGATGCCTAAGTAAGTTTTGTTTAAATATTACTGTGATCAATTACTTATAAATGATATCTGTTTATCAAAAAAAAAAAAAGTACTTAATATATAATTTGATAATAATAATAATCTATTTTACATCATGTCTACATCTAAAGTCAATCAATGATTATTAGATTAGTAGCAAATTGATAAACGAATTTATAAAAAGGGTGATAAAAGGTGAGACTGCTGTCAGCAAATGCAGATTACAGAAGTCAATCATTAAGCTTCTTTGCTTTGCTCTTAGAAGCATGAATTCATTCTATTTTCTCTATGTCAGAACCAGCCATTATAAGCATGAACAATCAATGGGCATTAAAAGGCAGTGATATTATATTCACATCCTCAGATTAGATTTGAGTCTTCTTCAGTAAGGAGCTCTTCAATGAAGATTATTATGTGTATATAGTAGCATTTTAGCATCTAATATTTATTGATTACTCAAGCTTACAATAAATGGCTTTGAAATGTAGTATAAACAATATTTTGTTACTCCTAAAGTATATATTAAATTTAAGTAGAGAAAGTTAAGCAAACTTTATAAGAGTTTTATGTGTTCTTTTCCTTGTAGCACTATAGGTCATAATCTGTTTTATTTAATGTAAATGTGTTTTATAGATTTTTTTTTTTTATGATTGATTTATTCTATTAAATATATTTTTTTTCTATTTAAATCTGTCTTGTCTCGTTCTTCGCCACGTTCAAAAAGGGATAGTCTAGTCTTAGGGTGGGAAAACTATTATTCATTTTTTTTTTATTATTGAATTAACACGTGAAATTTGGTGGTGCAGTGTTTGATTCCGTTAAATTTATAAATCATCCAAGCACTGTAACTCTGTCAAATCTTACAGCAGTCGGGAGAAAGTTGATCGGGAAACATAACCTGGGGTTATATCCGTATAGCATACAGGTTCGGTCAAATACGGAGATAGACTCATCTATTTTCGTATTTCTCTCTGCTTGCGGTAACGGAAAGTGGACGATTTTGAATTATAGAATTCCCCATTATGTACACATATAAGGGAAGCTTAGCCTTCGATCATCGTGTGCCCGTTACATATTTTGGGGGCCAAGTCCGGGATCTGAAATTTCTGCGCAATTAATAATCACGTGTTAAATAATTTCATAAGATCACGTAAATAGTTTTAAAAAAAATAATAATAATAAATAAGGAAAAATATATATATATATGTGTTTCAATATATAAAATTAGCGTTGTAAGTTAAAGTGGCGAGAAGCGAAGATGAAGGGATAAATGTTTGCTTTATAGTACTTCATATATGTGTTTCATTGTCAGGTGTGTACAAAGAATAGAAAGAGAGGGAATTATTTTTGTTATTATTACGAAAGTTTGAAATGCGCAGTGAGGGATATCATCGGAGACAGAATATTGAGACAAGTTGTAACGAACAAAGAACTGATTATATCAAATGATTGCTGTAATGTAATATAAATCATTTCAAAAAAAAAAAAGAAAGAGAATAACACAAAGTTTCATGAAAGTTTACGCTAAATAATAGAAAAAAAAAAAAAATAGTCGCATAGCCCAGTTAAAGAATAGATTGTCTGGATGTAATTAATTAACAAAAATATAAAATAGTTAAGTTAGAAATAGTGAAACAGCTTCAGTAATGTTGTAGCTATAAAGGTTAAATGATTAAAATAGTCGAAACTAAGTTAGATGAAGAAAGATATATGTGTGAATTAATAATCACGTGTCCTCGTTAAGCGGAAAATAAAATATTTAATGATAAAAGGAATTCGCATGTATAATTTAAATTGAAGAAACTATAAGTATTGTCGCGTCTTTTAGTTAAGAAAATATATATATATATATGTGATTCTAGAATAGTCGCATGTGTAAGAGGAAAAATATATATATATGTGTGTATGATCTTGCTTAAAACAGCCGTAACCTTAAGTGGCCGAATTTTATAAATGTAGGAGTAGAAAAAATATATATATCGGAAAGGTAATGTTGGAGATACAGTCAAATAAAACGAATTTATAATGTATATCATTAACAGAGGAACGAGTATAGTATTTAAGTTAAATTTAAAAGAATATATGTGTATCATTTAATTGAGGTATAGGGGTCAGAGGTAGATGAGTGGGGAAAATAGAGGACAATCATCAAGGTGGACAGGCAGTCGGGCGAATCTAAGGCAGGCGAACAAGAGGATGAACCAAAGTGCGGATGTTTGGGTTGGCTAGCGATCTGAATGCTGATCGATAAATAATACAGATACTAAAGTTAATCAAAGTGAAAACATAAAGTCAGTCGAAAGAAGTTGGGTATAAGTAGAATCAGAAGAGGTCAATAGTAGTAACAATCATTCCAGATATAAGGAAGGGTTAAATAAAAATCAGATTTATGCATACAAGGGCTCAAGCCAAAATGGAATGTCAAGAAGAGGAAGTAAAAGAAGGAAATGAAGAGGAGATGAAAGTAAAGGATACAATAGCCTATGGTAATATCATGGATATGTTAAAGCAAATGAGGATGGAACAAGAACAATTCATGAAAGAATTCATGGATAAACAAGAGAGAAGGATAGGAGAATGGATGGTAAAGCTAGAAACAGACAAACCAGAAAAGAATGGCTGAAGTCAGGGAAGAAATGAGAAATGAGGTCATCCTGAAGCAAATGAGGATGGAGCAAGAACAATTCATGAAAGAATTCATGGATAAACAAGAGAGAAGGATAGGAGAATGGATGGTAAAGCTAGAAACAGACAACCAGAAAAGAATGGCTAAAGTCAGGGAAGAAATGAGAAATGAGGTCATCCTGCAATCAAAGACTAAGGACACATGGGATGAATTTCACCAAGAGATTGAGACAGATGAACAAAGGAGTATGGGGCCATGTGCATATGAGGAATCAGAAATAGTTGAGGACAGAGGTAGAGAGTCAGCAAGATGGGATTGAAAGGACATAGGGCAACCAGAAAGGAAGATAAGACAGTTAGATGAAGAAGTGGAAGTAGTTAGAGTGGAGGATCATAGAATGATGATGATGAGCGTACAGGAATTTGTCAGGTGGTAAAGGTAGTAGCAGGGTTAAATACAAAAGTTGAAGAGAGTATAAGGTGGTCAGCCAATAGCAGCACCAATACCAACATAGAGGGCATAGGACCAAGAACCAGTGGAGAATTTGAATGCTGGGATTTGGAAATTGCAAGGATTATCCTGTGGGCTTCCACAATTTCTGAAGATCCAAGTCTTCGCTGGAAACCCTGGAGAAAGCCCAATGGAGCATTTGAACAGCCTGGAACGGTACTTCAAATTCAGTAGAATGAGTGAGGAGGCCAAGATAGCAGTCGCCTGCAGCCATTTGCAGGGCGAATCTCGAGTCTGGTGAAACTCACTGTTCCAGAAACCCATCACATTTGCCGGATATCATAAAGCATTGAAGACCAATTATTGGAGTGAGGAACTCCAAGAAGATGTGTTGCATCGGATAAAACCGGATAAATGGAGACCGGAGGAATCATTTATAACATTCTTCCGTTGTCAAGTGGCTAAGTTACGAATGATGACTGCAAATCCATTATCTGAGATGCAGATACTCCGGATAATTAGGCCCGGGTTTCCAAAGGATATAGAACGAACTCTGATCAGTACAGAGAGGAAGACGGTGGATCGGGTGGCCATATTGCTGAGTGCATTGGACACCACCAGGGACAACCAAAAGGAAGATTGATGGCAATCTGGACCGCCTCTAAAAGAATCGCTGATAGTAAAGAATGGATGGGATCCTGGGGAAGGACGATGGCAAGAAAACCAGGGATACTCTATGGGATGGAATCCGAGGAGGCAGGAAACGGGACGACAGAGGGGAGACGGAATGTAAGCGTCTATATGACAGGACAGAGGGCCATGAGCCTACGGAGCAAAACCCACATCCCAGAGGAAGCAGAGGTGATGTAAATAGAGGAAGACAACCACCAGATAAGACTTAAGGGCAGTCACAGATAAAAGAAGGATTTACTGATAGCAAGATTGGAAATGGAATACGAGTCCTGGAGACTGGACTGTAATATTGATCCTGTTAGCATAAAGAAATGATGAGCCGATAAGTAGAAAGAGGGATGAAGGACATTATGATAAAATAAGAAAGCATATAATAAATAATGGTGTGAGGTCATAGATAGAGGCTGAAGGCATGTAGGTTTAGATATGGGTAGATAGGTCTGAACAGTATTGGGTGATGCCTTCTTCGTTATTCATTCATGTATGTTCTGCGGTGCACCAAATCTTGTCATACAGAGAACACAGGGACAGAGATCCCATTCTCATAATGACTCACTGGATTAAGATTTCCAGTTAGATATTGGACAGATATCGCGAGTCAATAATTCAGAGACCAGTCTATGGAGGAAAGAACCCCTTGTATAAATTAAAAGCCATCAGAAAATATACTAAGCTTATGGATGAGTTGGACGAAACGATGCCAGCCTCCCAACCCACCTCGGTAATAGTGACCAGAGTTGGCACTTATGGGGTTTATCATTTGCAGGATGTGATGTATGAACAGGTTTAATTGGGTCGCAGAGATATTCTGTGGATCCGAACCTGTATATATGAGTATGAGGCAGGAATAAAATGCATGTAATGCTATGACAAGATTAAATTGGTTTGGCAATGCTGGTTGGGTCATCAAGAAAGAGATATAATTTACCTGGTCGCCTCTCTAGAGATTAACCTCATCACTAAATCATGTTAGGAATGCGTAAATCTAAAAGGTTTGAACAGTAGTTGGGAGCATCTAGCGTTCGATGCAAAAATTAAAAATTTTTTTTTTTACAAAAAAAATTTTAAAAGGAGGGAACGGTGTAATGTGATGATCGCACATACTGCGGTCACACATATAAATATTAAACATTCAGAGAATATTAAATATTATGTTTGGCAGAAAAAAAAAGAAAAGCGAGCTTGGAAAAATTTACAGAACAAAGAAATGTTTCAACTAATTAAAAAAAAAAAAGAGAGGGAATTAGAATCAAAAGATTCTTATCTTTTACCCTCCAAAGTTTGGGTTTTGGTGAAATTAAAATATAAAATTAGAGATATTGGAAATGTATGTTAAAAAATAAAGCGATAAAGAAATATAAATAAAATGCAAGTTAAAATCCGATTTTGAAAGAAAGTAAAGTTTAAAAAAGATAAAAAAACCTTAAATAGTGCGCAAAACAGAGAAAGTTAGACATGATCAAAAGATAAGGATCTGGGTTTTAAAGTACACATTTGACGATAAACAAAATGCGTGTATGGAGTGTATTTGAAGCAGGATATAGACAGAAATAATAAATGCTTGTCCAAATTTAAAAAAAAGAAAAACATGCATTAAAATCTGTTTTAATTAAAATCAAGAATATTGAAATACATAGTGCTACGAGAGTGGGTAAAACCAATTTACATATGGCCGAAGGCATAGTAAGAAAGAAGGTGAGAATAAAAGTGAAACAAAGGATCGGAAGGACAAAGGCTAGTGGAATTTTTTAATTAAGAAATAAAAGTTTTTCAAGAGTGATTAGAGCTAGAGACTTCGTGTTGAGAGGGTGATAAAACACAGCTCCGATAATCAACCGATATAGTTAGCAAATATGACTTTTAACATCGGTGCTTCATCTAGAATGGCTGGCTAAGGCCATCATGATCGCTGGTCGATCTGGACTTACTGTACTAATGGTTCTTGTCAATATGTAATAATCGCCATCGTAGCGCCTGCCGATGGAGTCATTTAGTTGCCTTGTCCTCGATGCCTCGTCCATGATGCCTTAACACTGAAAAGCTATACACAACCAAATCTAACCTACGATCGACCGTCCCTCCTAAAGAAATGGAGAAATCCACGTGGCGGTCGGCAGGACATCGGATAAATTCAGAGACTAAAACCTAGGTAAAGATACATACTTTTTTATATATATTTCAATGTGCACATCGTTGACTTAGACAATGGCCACATGCGTTTTTGTGAATGATAGACGTTCTTGAAATTTTTTGATAAATACCCAGAGTGACGATTTATAAATGTACCAGCATTTATAAGAGTTTTATGTGTTCTTTTCCTTGTAGCACTATAGATCATAATCTGTTTTATTTAATGTAAATGTGTTTTATAGATTATTTTTTTTATGATTGATTTATTCTATTAAATATATTTTTTTTCTATTTAAATCTGTCTTGTCTCCTTCGCCACATTCAAAAAGGGATAGTCTAGTCTTAGGGTGGGAAAACTATTATTCATTTTTTTTTATTATTGAATTAACACGTGAAATTTGGTGGTGCAGTGTTTGATTCCGTTAAATTTATAAATCATCCAAGCGCGGTAACTCTGTCAAATCTTACAGCAGTCGGGAGAAAGTTGATCGGGAAACATAACCTGGGGTTATTTCCGTATAGCATACAGGTTCGGTCAAATACGGAGATAGACTCGTCTATTTTCGTATTTCTCTCTGCTTGCGGTAATGGAAAGTGGACGATTTTGAATTATAGAATTCCCCATTATGTACACATAAAAGGGAAGTTTAGCCTTCGATCGTCGTGTGCCCGTTACAATATATAGATAAAATTTTCAAAAATAAAACTTATAAGGAATAAGATTTTTTTATTTTTTTTTTATTTAAATATTTTAGTGTGAGTAATACTTATTAATTAGAGATGGATAAGATGTAATGGTTAAGTGTTCTAAACAAATGTTTATCATTTATCTAAACTACGTGTTAGCTTTTTCAATGGAGAATATGATTTGGATGGTAATGATTTGGTAAAAAAGCTAATGATTTCAGTCTGGTAGGCCCATTTTTATTAAAATTTCCAATGGTCTAAGTATGGATATTAAAAATCCAGGATCCAGACTTATTGTCAAATATTGAACATTCTTCATTTAAATTATTTAAACCCTTTCTTAAAAAATATGAAAATGGATATAATAGAATTATTGATTGTATTATTATTGTTCAAATATAGCTGAAGGCTGAAAAAAAAAAAGAATGACTTGTACTGCAAAGCCAAATCTAAACATTCAGAGTTACAAAAAATTTTTCTTACCTAATATTTTTTTAAGTAATATAGCTCTACACTGTGATAAAACATGTTGATAATTTAAATTTTAAATATGCATAGAATAATATATATATATATCCCTCTGTAAAAGATAAATATAGTTCCCATACGTAACTTTACTAGAACGTGTCACTAGATAATAAATGTAGACTTCTTTCCAATAACCAATTGTAATTTAATACCGATAATTAATAGAAGAAAATACCAAAGAAAGAAGTTAAATTTACTCATAAAGTCACAATTACAAACCAATATTGGGAAGTTATGAATTACAAAATGAAAGTATTCCAACTAGTAATAAATTTTAAAATAAAAGATGCATTTACCTAGCATGAATTACATTTTGACACCTATTAATTAGGCATATGAATATTTTTGTATTTTATAATTCAAGTAATAGTCAATAATAAAAGAAACAAGATAAATTATTAGTAAACAAAATAATTTATTTAAAAAATAAAACACCAATAATGTCACTGTAATAGTTACCAATATCTAAATTAATACATCAAAATCAACAAACATATGTATTATCAACAATATGAGACATTGCCAAAACAAATCAAACTATCCTTATCTCAATACTTAGTATCATAGTAACCTATACACTGAGGGCTATAAAATTAAGCAATGGATGAAATGCTTGTTATATATAAGCTTAACTCTCTATTACAATATACTAGATAACAGCATAAAAATAACAACTATTCTTAAAACTTCATATATAAAATATTTAAATATTAATTCACAAATTGCCATATTATTTATAAAGATATAAACATTACCCATGCTTAAGAAAGTATTCACTATAAAAATGAAATCATTGTAAAATGAAGCCATGGGAATTTATAACTGGAACTAACCAATAATATCAAGCTAAATATAATAATATCTCAGATGCCAATACATACAATATCAGTCAAATCCCATATATATATATATATATTGTGCCATTACAATTTAGTCATTAGCTAAATTTGTAGTAATGTGCATGAAAGAAAATGTGGAACAAAAATCATGATCACATTTTTGTACAGTAAAGGAAGCTATAGGGCACCCAAGTTTAAACCCTACAAGATCAAGTTCTGAAAGCTTAAGACAGAAAGAAAGTGGGGCAACGGTTATGTTCTTTATTTGTTTGTGTGTTGATAAAAAAACTCAAAAAGAATAGTACACACAGTTAATTATTCAATATTTAATTTTTTTTTGTTAAAAAGTAAAGTAATAATACATATATAGGCAGTGTACATGTAAGCTGTTTAATTATCATTGTCTCTTCAAAGCTAACCTACATTTGCTAAATTCTAATATTTTTATTTTTATCTGTCTATTTTTGTTTTTCTATGATTGTAATTTGGGGTTTGAAAGTTGTAGTTTGGGGTTTGAAAGTAAAGAATTTAATTTTAGATATTAAAATCATAATTTCTAAAAAAGCATTCAGATTATTTTCTAGGTCAGTTTTATAAATGATTTGAATTATAACAGTGTGTGCTTGGATATATTACATACATAAATCTACATTTATTACATATTGAAAAAGAAGAAAAGTTAAATCTGTCAAATTATTTTTTTTTTATTCAACAATTTTGTGTTATAAAGATTGTTTGTTTTTCTGTTAAAGCTTGGTGAGAACGCTAAGTTTTAAAATTGTCCCATCAGCTTGATCAAAGAAAGCAGTTCAAATTTTAGGTGTTACATTTGTGACAGAGATGTCAAGAAAAAGGATTAAGACAATTTTTCCTTCAAAACAAGATTAGTCTGAAAAATCAAGGTAGTGTGGTTTTTAATATAATTTCTAGAGAAAGTTACACTAGAAATCTAATTGAATGAGTTAGCTGAAAAATAAACTATAAAAAGAGTCTGAAAAATCAGTTAAAAAATGAGATTTTAAAATATTGAAACTAGGAAAGACAAGAGTTTTAATTCTTCCAGATATCCATTTTAAAATCTTGTTTTTTTTTTTAAGTTTTTTTTTGTTGAAGATTGAACCCAGAATGGCAGGTTAAAATTTTATATATGTCTCGTCTATTTACCAGACTAGCAACCAGGACATCATATAGGAAGGAAAAAATAATAAAAATGTCTTGTCTGAAATGAAATTAAAATATTCTACATCTGATGACTGAAAGAAAGGCGATAATTTCAATAAGAGAAAACATTCACCTGCATTTGAAAGGTGAAGGAAAATGATTAATCGACTGATAAGTATTAAATCATCTAGTACAAATTAAATCAGCTAGTACAATTATTCCAATGTCTGAATTTAAACTCGGTAAAAAAAATTGCAAATGAGAAAACAACTGATATACTCTAATGGAAGAATTATGCTTAACAAGGAAGGGAAGAAAAATTTCCAGTGGCAAATAATATCACCATCACCATTAAATAATTACAAGCCTCAAGAAAAAGAAACCGTTCAGTAAATTGCAGAAATTGATTGCTGCAAAAGTGTGAACATTAAACAAGCTAAGTTTGAACCCGTGGGACTGGTAATATGAATTTTCGTTATCTATTTTCTTTTATGATCTCAAAGACTATTCTTAACATTTTAGAGATGAAGTTTTCTATTTTTTTTCTTAGAACTTTAAAACAACCATAATCGATTGAAAACAAAATTTTCTTCAATAAGAATAGTTATAACCTTGAGTAATAATTTTATGTATGTTAAAACTATTATACCTAGCTTATTAATGAAGTTTATTTTCTAAAGGGTATTAGTGTATACCAATCTAAAATTATGAAATGTTTGTTAATATGTAAAATATTGTTTTTTGTACTATTATTTTGTTTTTAAATAATGTTTAGTTATAAGGGGATAAACACACACATACACAGTAATATATTAAATTGTTACATGTATATAATTGTGTGTGAATGGAAGAATAATAGACATATATAACGTTAAAATATTAGATTATTTTTGTTTTGATTTAAAGAATAGTGATCTCCAAGCTTAGCGGGAAGGGGGGAAAGCAATTTAAAAATTTGTTTCTGGAAATCTTTTTCTTTTCAATTTAACTAACACTTTTTCTACTTCATCATTCTATTCTATATGTTAAGTTAGATGTATAAAGATCCAAAGTATGTGTGCCAAAGAGTGAATATTTTTTTTTAATGAAATATTTTCTTGTGAAGAGAAAACTTTAGCAAACTTAGTATTCAATTTTATATACCTTATATCTTTGACGGGAAAGGGGGAAGAACTCAAAATTAATCTTATGATTGCCAAATAATCAATTATTGTTATTATCATTATTATTCATATAAACTCTTGGTTTTATCTTTAAATTGTTTGTATATGTTCGTAATAAATTAATAAATGTTAAATTGTTTTATTAAACGAGGCATATATATTTAATTGAGAGTATTCTTTATTAGTTGTGATCATTCATCATCAATGGTTAATATTAATTATTTAAGATTTAATTAGATATACTAAGATTAAGCAATAGTTATGAATTTCTTTAAAAATTAAGTTTTATGATTAGGCATAGTCCTAAAGCTGTGGATGGAACCATTATCGTTATCATTATCGTCATCATCATCATCACGTTTGAATTAATGAGCTAGATAAATGTTTAAAGGCCATAGATAAATAAGTGATTTCATGGTATTTAGTTGACATTCGTGAATAATTATAATAACCACCATTCCATCATCTATATCATGCAAGGATGAGTGAATTGCCATCCTAAATTAATAGTATAATCTGAGCTAGTAAAACTTATAAAGATATTGAAACGCATTTATTATGTTAAGATCTAGGAAATTATTTCTGTCTGATGATTTTTTTTATACTCCACTTTAGTTTAAGGATGTTTTATGTTTATCTAAATGTTAGTGCATACAGTGATATGGGTCTAAAAGCAAAATCCTCTATTTTTGTTAGAAATAAAGTACCAAAAAAAGATTCAAATCCGGTACATGTGAAAAGGTTATAAGATATAACTGTGTCTAGGTTCAGATAATCTAGTGGCGCCCTGGTAGACCATATTCACTTGTTACTTATTTAAATATGCACTTGACATCAAACCAAGAGATGAAAGTGGATAAAATTTACTGTCTGTATACCTGAAAAGATATTTTGTTGAGTTACCAGTATACTCACCCACTTGATGTTATTTCCTGAGTTATAATAGTTTGTTCTTAATAATTTGTTTATAGTTTCTACTTGTTTATTGATGATACAATGCCTGCCTAACTAGGGTTTGAAATAAGCGAGACACCTTAAATGACTAGTCTCCAAGCATTATTGTTTCTAATTATTGATATTATAATATCTTTAGAAATCTTAAGTAGAAATTGATGAAGTTAAGCCACCAATATTTTGATTGATAATTAATATTTACTTAAGTATTGAAAGTAATAAATTTCAATGACTATTATAGTTACAACTTATATATGATTCCGTAATATGATTGATAACTCATCAGTCTAATCTTTTGTTTAATAGCGACTACTCAGGTATTATAAAAATTCTTTTCTCTTTTTCAATTTTTTCATTTATTAAGTTATAATATTTGGATTTTTAATATATTTGGATCTAAAGATCTAGTTTATTTATGTTACAATAGAGAATATTTATTACCATTCAAATATTATAATTACCATTAATTAAAACAGTTTATACATTTCATAATCTGTATTGACATGTGATGTCCATATAAAATAAAATAAATGATCATTTATTACATCTGTATTATTTTTGAGCATTATATTTAAAACATTTTGAAATTATTACTTGCATACAGCTTTAATAATTATGTCCATAGGGATCGATTCAATATTTAAGAATTGACAATTTATAAATAATGAATATCAGCATAATATTTATGTGAAAATAACAATTTATAAAAAATAAATAATATTTAATAAAGATTTATAAGTTGTTTTGTAATTGTAACTTGTTTACCAAGAGAAAATGTTAACATTATCAAAATTTAAGCTAAAGCAGGCGACCCTTCTTTCATAATGACACTTCATTTGAAATATAGAAGACAGGCCTAAATAAAGATGAAGAAAAAAATCATAATTTTGATGGTTATGAAATAATCCTATTCATAATGTATAAAAATATGAAGAAGTAGATTATCCATTTAAGTCTTGGTTCTCAAATTCTTGGGATTAAAACTATTTATTTAAAGTTAAGTTTAAAATCCAATGTTTTCCTTTTTAAATACAGCAGCCGATGATTCTGTTCATGTGATCAAAACAATTTTCTTGATAATAAATCATTCTGTTCATGTAATCAAAACAGTTTTCTTGATAAGAAATCATTCTTGGCTACTTCCAAACAGTGCTTAAGATTTGATTGGCTAGTTGTAGTCATAAGCGCTTGAGAAATTTGCACTCTCTCAATTATTTCAATATCGACTGCGCTTTAAATATTATTTACATATATTGCTGCAAATTTATAAAATCGAAAACTACTGCGTAGTAAATCGAAAGATTTCACGCTGTATGTTCCTAATTTGAACTCAGTGAGTTAAGTGTGAAGACATTTAGGATTCACGCTTTCAAATATAAGTACTTTGGACTGGCTTGGATATATATAAAGACAAGTAAAGAAGAGAGTGAACCGCTCTTTTCTTATTAAATTCTCTGTCCCAGTGCTTAAGATTTGATTGGCTAGTTGTAGTCATAAGCGCTTGAGAAATTTGCACTCTCTCAATTATTTCACTAAAACAATAAATAAATCTACAGTCAAATTTAAAATTAAACACTTGAATTTCTTTTATATTATTATTTAATAAAATCAATTTTTATTTATAAAAGAATATATAATGTTTTTCAAATATTAATAACAACTCAATATTTTAAAATATTAATGGTCACACTTTTAAATTAATAAAATTGCTTTCTATACATTTACTTAATTTATATAGCAATGAAATATATTCCAAAGGAATATACTATTTTAATATATATAAATACTAGAATGATTATTTTATACAGAATAAACTAAAAATAATTAATATTATCTATAGGTTCAATTTATCATAATAGACTATTTCAATCAGGCTTAATTCTGCTTTAATGATGCTATATAACCACATGAACATATAAATATACACAATGTTTAAGTATGTTTCTGCAATAGCAATCATTACTAGGTCATTTCACTTATGTTTCATTTTATTAAAATTTATTGCTTATATATAAAGCAGATAAAAGAAAAATATATATATATTTTTTTTTTTTTTTGGGGGGGGGGGGTTTCCCTCATGTTATAAGTAAAAAAGATATTTAACATTTTCTTGTATTTGCTAACTTATCCTTGTAGAAGAAGAATTTTAAAACTGAACAAGATTTCTTTTAAAATAATAAATCAAGTTAAATTATGTGTTTCAATAAAACTGAAATAAATTACTTCCTTTTCTAGCAGAACTTATTTGAAAACTATTAAAATCACTGAATAATATTGTGAGACATAAGGACATAAAAGTACCTGAAAAAGCAATAAACCTGTAGGGTAATTTTGTAAGGGATTATAACCCATTATATTCTATTTCATATGTATTCATCTTATTTATAACCTATCTTATATTTATTATTACTTGTTTATTTATTATAAACATTATTGTTTTATTAGTTGCCTCTTGGATACTCTCAACATTAAAGTTAAATTTATTTATTAAAGGAAGCATTCCTATTGATTATGAATAACTTTTACTAATTATTACTTGTTTATTCATCATAATATTTAAAACATTAATGATAAATAATTATAAATTGTGTAAAAATTTAAAATTTATTTATTAAAAGGATTTCTATTATTTTGATTCAGCCATTATTTAATAAATTTGGAAAAAATAACGCTAAATATATATATTTGATACAAATATACATAAGTGCAAAATTTAATTTAGAATATATACATAGACAAATACAATAAATATATACAATCACATATAATTTTACAAAAAAGACATGTTTTTTTATTCATGTAGTAATTAAATATTAGAATTTTATTAAAGAAAAAGTTCCATATTTTTAAAAAAAAAAACCATTTCCTTTATATATTTATAACAAGCTCAGTACTTTTATACAGTAATGAACAAGAAGTGAACTATAAATATCTTGAATTATATAATGAAAAATAATGGATGAAAAGTAATCAGAATTACACTTTTTTTTTTTTCATATGTCATAGCATCAGCCAGGACCCGAACCCACAACCGTCTGCAACCAACTACTTACTTGCAGGGCAGCTGCGATGGCCTCTCGGCTAACAACGCTTGACAGAATTACACTTCTTAGGGAATGCTTTTGATAGAAATAATATTAAACAGAAATATAAACCCATGCTTAAAAGGGGGAGGAGGATTTTAACAAACACACTCAATAGTTTGAAGATTTGAACTAATAACACAAGAGACATGGGAATATGTAAGTTGCAAACAACTGGATCAAAACTAAAATAAAATGGCCAAGAGAATAAACAGATATCTCTGACAATCACTGAGAAAAATTAGAATGAAAGAGTTGATCTAAATACGTTGCTAAAAAAGATTATGAAAGACGAACAACTGAAGTTTTAATCTGGATTCCAATATAAGAAACTACGGATTGAAAAAACTGAATTAAACTCAAGAGACTTTCATCCTGCAATGGACTGATAATGATTAAAATGATATATGAGATGGAAAATATGTAAAGTGACACAAATATAGATGTAACAGCTGTAAGAGACCTCACAATTTTTCTATACGTATTAATATGTGCTAACATTGTCCAAACTGTTCAATCTAGTTACTGAACATACACATCATGTTCAGTAGCTAGTTCATAGTTGTACATCTGTGTCAATGGAGATTAAAGTATTAAATTATATCTGGTTTGGATCTTATACCTACTTATCTTTTTCATAATGTCATGCAACCATCTGTTTAGCGACTTATCTATATATGTATGTGTGTGTGTGTATTCAAAACTGTCAAAATATTTCCAATTATGTTTTTACATATGTTTAATATTATTTATTCTGATCTTAAATTAATCAAAAATGTAATGAGAATAAAAAATTTTCTGAAATATTCTGAAAATGTGACTGTGCAATTCAAAGTCTAAATAGAATGTCTGTCAGTTCATTAGACGGGTAATACTAAATCTATCATTATATGGACACATCTTTGATGGAATGGACACAAGAAGTAAATGAATAGCAATAGACTTTAAAAAAAATAAGTATTTTGTGGTGAACTTGACCATGGTTTTCTTGGGAAATTGATAATCCCTGTTTATGTTAAAAAAGATTATCTCAAAGACATTCTATGTAAGTGCAACCCTAATTGCTTTCATTAGAAGATATGGCTGAAGATTAAATACAACAAAGAATTGCAATAAAATAAGCTGTTGAAATTGTTTAGGGGAAAAAAAAGCTTACTTCAGAAGAAGTTAAAATGCCACATTCCAAAATGTTAAACAGATTTTTGAACCAGCATAATATATGTGGATAACACGTGTGACATATTTTTATTCTTCTACAGTTAGAAGGGTCATCCATTTATCAAGTAACAGCTAATGATACATAAAATATTATTTACTATACGAATAAAAGAAATTGAAGAGAGAAAATTAACAAATCTATTTGTAAACCAAACCATTTTGCATTTTTATTATTAAACTTTTTTGACTTGTGCCATTTAAGAATCGTGAAGTGCTAAACATGAAGGTTAAAGGTTCCTAGATCAAAGCTCAATTTATCACTTCTGTAATTAAGTATTATGATTTCCCAAGCAAGTAAACCATTCAACTATTATTATAAAACTTTTTGATTGCTCTATATAATCTTCAGTCCAAATAAAACAAAAACAATAAAGTAGTTAAGTATATGTGTTTTTAATTTTATAAATTTTTGAGTATGGGATGAACAATGAATATCATTTTAATATTTATTAAGAAAACTACTAAAAATGGCACATTGAATTTAAAATGTGATTAATATTCAATTAATATGTCAAATATCTTAAAACACCTAAATTATTTTCAAATGAGTGTTTAAAACAATTAAAATGTTTTGACTATAATAATAAAAAGCATATATATATCTTTTCATTTCGAAGGCAAATGGAGTGAACTAGACAATAGGGTAAACACTTGATAATCATCAGTGATTAATCTTTTAAATCCATTAACACAATTTATTATAACAACTCAATGCTAACTTAGTGAATTAAATATGATCATGAAGGAGGGTATAAATCAATATTAACCTGTTTGTAATACAGCAAGTGTGATCCTTTAGAATGGGGTTAAGTATTAAATTTTATCTTGGATAAATTAGAATAAATTATTTAGTTTGCAACTCAGAAAAGTTGAACAAAACTGATGTATATCACTTAACAAATTTTCTCCCAGTTTCTGATCAAAAATTACTGTCTCAATTTTTAAAGCATTACCCTTTCATTCTAATAAAATCATCATGAAAAAATAATATTTTTTCAGATAAAGATGCTTAATTGATTTGACAATCATATATTCTGTTCTATTTTTTTGTAAACAAAAAAACTTATATACTGCCACCTCAGTTATTTCTCTCAGAAATGAAGAAGGAATTACAAGACACACACAAACATATAGCTAATTTTAACACTACTCATATTAATGCTTTTATACTACTTAAAATGTAAATTTATATGCTTATATAATTTAGGCTTTCACACTAAAGTGAATTTACAATGTCATAGTAAAAATAAACCATAATATTAATCAATAAATAATGATTAATATTTATTAATAAATGAAAACATATAAACATTCTGAATTATTCAATTTCATTAGAGTAAATTCATGAATAAATTTTCCTTTTAGGTAAAAAAAAAACATTCAAACTGTACAATAAGTTTAAATCTGTACAAAGAGGGCAGATACAATGTTTATATCATTCACAACTTATAATTAGCATAAAGTTCTTCTAAGATAGAAAATAATTTACAGTCAGTGATTTTAGTTTCTTTTTTGGTAATCTTATATTTGAAATATTTTAATGTGTTTACATCATAAAGTTCCAATGTTATTAATAAAAATATATATACATCAATAAAATGGTTCAACATTTTGATAAATTCAAAAAAAAAACGTATATTAAAATAAGAATCAATCACTATTTTCAATATTCCAAACAGATATCTTAACTAATTAATATGATACCTTTCAATTATTTTAAATACTTACTTTCAATCTATTTTATTGAAAAGTTATTTATATTGAAGATGAATGTTATTTACATATCAAAACTATAAATTTTAAGAGACAAATGATCAAAAAGCAAATAACAGGTAACAAGAAGAAACATAAATGCTTAGTTTGTAATTACTAATTCTGATTACCTAAAGAAAATCATCTTACTTTAACAGTTAACCTGAAACTAAAGAGTTAGGTTTATTAAGAATGAATAAAAGTCTATTCCCGATTTCTCCATAATCCCCATTCTATCAAAGCATTTTCTACATTTAAAAATGCATGAAAACTTCAATCAACTTGAGAAAGAATAAATAAATGGTCCCTTTCCGGAATTAAATCTGTTCTGCATTTCCTCTAAGAGTTTACACTCTGCCATCCATCCAAGTTCTCATTTGTCTCTTAAGATGTGTGTAAATACTTTATAACATTCCAAATTTATTGCTAAAGCTAATCAACAGCCAAAATCTGTTCTTTTTCTTTTACATATATAATCTGATTCTCAAAACTTTTGATTTATTTGAAATTTTATTATTAGCTTTAATTTTATGAAAAGTTTCTTGGTAAATCAATTATTATATGTCTTCCCAACCCTATTATCATTTCAGATGCTATACTCTTTAATTCTCTTGCTTTTCATTTTTTTTTTTAATCTGTTATACCATATGATTTCATATCTGTCATTCTATCTTCTCATGAATTAATCATATTCCTCAATTCTTATTCACTCTAAATTTTTTACTATAAATTAAGTACTTTTTTTCTCAACGTTTTTCTCTACCCTCACAATCTTTTTCTCCGCATTTAACAACCTAAAGTCCTTTACCTTCTTATTTCTCTTCTTTGTTCATCTCCAAAACTTTTCACAACCCTCTCCATATTGTTAAGTAGCTAAGCTCACTCTTCTTCCATTTGTCATCATTCTATTCCAGTGCCATTTATTGTAAACTTGAATAATCAATGAGTACAAAAATAAACTATTACCTTATCAGCCATTCAAGCTATTGTGCGCTTTTTTTTTACGAGTGTTAAATAATAAATGAGCACTTTCACTCCCAACACAAGATATAGTTAGTATTGTAACAGTCAGAAAACGTGTAACTAGTTTAACTTGGTGCAGAATTCGACCACCACACAGAACGGCAGCACCATCGAGGTAGCGAAGCCACCCGTAGTACTGAGTTCGAACATAGTTTATCGGTTCCACAATACAATCTACGAAACAACGCATCTGATGCGACATTAGTAAATATTTCTTTAGGCACAGTGGTCAGGGTATGCAAGAGATTCATGATTTTATTCCGAGTTAGCCAATAATAACACTAATCTTAATTAAACACATATTTACAAATCGAGGAAACATATTGAATGGGTATCGAATAAATAAAACGTAACTGCAGACGTATAGTTTGAAATTATTTATTGAAACATTTTAATAATAAAACTATTTACTAATAATATTTACTAAGATTTAAAGTTTCAGTAGCGGGATTTCCCGATACTATTATATTAAAGAAATACATTTATTTATTTAGACATATTTTATATTAAAGACTTCAGTAGCGGTATTTCCGATACTGTAATGTTTACAAAAGAAAAACATTTATTTGATGACGTAATCTAGCTACCTAAAATTCACGAGCAAGTATTTTTAATGCACGCCTTTAGGGATTTATACCTTTGCAATGCAAGAGTCTAAAGTAAGATTTATAAGAGTAATGGCGGACATATATTTATTTAATTAAAATTATTTAGTTATAACTAAGGGCAAACATTTATTTGAGAGTGAATTATGAAGATAATGCAGGGACGGAGTGATACATAGAATAATAAAGTTAGTTAAAGAAAACACATGGTACGCTAGAAAGGCGATATGGAATGGCAGTATATTGAAACTGCAAAGCTGTGAATGAGTTTATAAGAATAACGGGCTGGCGTTTGCCATCGGCCCAAAGAAGTAAGGTGTCACATAAGCATAACCAGGGACAAGCGGTTCATGCCAAAATTGCCTGCTGGCTGCATGACAGTCATCAAGCCCTACGGGAGCATTTATTATGTCCGCTTGTGTAGGACGACTGGGTTTAATTTCAACCCTATAGAATCCGGAATATTCACGGCTTGGAATGGGTCATCGCGTCTCTAAAACATAACACACGTATAATGTATAGACGATTATGGTAAGATTTAAATATATTTCTAACTCGGCCCTTCATCATCAACATTTAATCAAGAACATTGGCGACTCTCAAAGAAATGTAATTTTATGGAATTATTAATTAAGATTTAATAAATATAAAACAGATATAAACTGGGTGATTATTACAACAAATATGCCAGCCATTTGCTAAGTAGTAGACCCCTGCATTACAATAAATGAAGCATTGAATGCGTGTCAATTTATATGAAAATTAAGTTATTTATGAAAGTAAATATTAATGAAAATTTGACACGCATTCACTGTTTCAAGCGATCATAGATTTATACTTAGAAAATTATGAGCATGCGATAATTATATGATAAAATGTAGATAGAATGAGGTAAGCTAGATTATTAGAGAAATTTGCACAATAAATTAATTATTAAATTTTAGTTTTACAAATGATAATTTTACATTTTATAAGTTATATAAGTAGTATGAAGAATGAGCTATAGCATATTAGTAGAGTACTCTAGAGAATTTGGACACAGGTACCTGTTTTATGAGAAGTTTTCCGATTCCATTGATCTGTAGCAATTTGTTCATGATTAGCAGTTCTTTCCTGTATTGAGGTGGTTCATTTAATTTAACAGCAACAGCAGCTTTCTCATTATTTTAGGCAGATCTTCGTGGTTGATTTCATGAAGGGCAATGGAAGGTTTGGCATCCGATAAGCCATCTCCCGGGTGGAGAATAGTCTGGGCACTTTTACTCGGTCATACCGTGGCAGGAACAATTTATTTAAATATTTTGGAGACTCTCAACTGATCGAGAGCAGAGCTAAAGTTAAAGTCTGTTTCTAGCAAGTCTAAGATGGCCTCTTTTCTTAGATCTTAATCTTTCACATTTTTGTTAGTGTATTTTAGATTCCACTTAATCTGCCCTGAGGATAATCAATACATTTTTGTTAGTTTAATTATACAGAAAGCTGCCGTTCTATTGTTTAAAATTTGGATTTTATATTTAATTTTTATAATTACATTTTAGAGAATTTTTCTTTCTAATTAAACTATTATCTCTCACTGACCGATTCTTTTTAAAATTTCAAAGACAAAAAGGGAACATACGATTATTTTTACTTTTAATTAAATATTACAATCTATTTCTAAATTATTATTAAATGAAATTTAAACAAAGCAATAAATAACGGATTTTACAACTTAAAATAAATGATTAAAATTATATATTTTTATATAACTAAAAGAAGAAATATAAATTATATTTATTGCCCTAAATTTGAGATCAAAATGTGTGCGTGTTTATGTTGAATTCTACATATATCTATACATTTTTAATATTGCTACACACAATTCGATACCAAAAAGTTTAAATTTGGGTAGGATAGAGCGGTGAGTGAGAGACGATAGAAAAAGAGTGAAACTTAAGATTCGAATACGAATCTTACTGTTTCAGTATTTAGGAAGGAATAAAATGAATCCACTTATTCTATCCAACTCAAATGCTTATAATCGGGCAAATCTTAAGTACTGTAAGTGAAAGGGTGAGGATAGACCACTCACTTTAAACCACTGTTTACGATATCTGAATAAATGACGTCAACGAAATTATCTAGAATTTACTAGATGTCACTCACAAATAAAACTTTAAACATATGTAAATAACATTTATTTTAGCGCTGTTTCTAATTGTAATACATTTAATCAGCCATTCAAGCTATTGTGCGCTTTTTACGAGCTTGAATGGCTGATTAAATGTATTAAAATTAGAAACAGCGCTAAAATAAATGTTTATTTACATATGTTTAAAGTTTCATTTGTGAATGACGTCTAGTAAATTCTAGAAAATTTCGTCGACGTTATTCATTCAGATATCGTAAACAGTGGTTTAAAGCGAGTGGTCTATCCTCACGCTTTCACTTACAGTACTTAAGATTTGCCCATATATAAGCATTTGGGTTGGATAGAATAAGTGGATTCATTTTATTCTTTCCTAAATACTATATCTTGTGTTGGGAGTGAAAGTGCTCATTTATTATTTAACACTCGTAAAAAGCGCACAATAGCTTGAATGGCTGATTAAATGTATTACAATTAGAAACAGCACTAAAATAAATGTTTATTTACTATTACCTTATGTTCATATCCTCAGGAAAACTATTATATCTATATGTTCAGAATATAGTTTTTGGATTATGTGCTTCCTCGGTGAAGAATGACACTTGGCGATTATATAACTTACAATAGATGGTTCTGGAGTTCAATGAAAAAAAAATCTTAGATCATATATAAATTGCTAAGTAGAGATAATCACTGGTCAAAGGGTGAAAGACGTATACAATTAAAATATAGTTATAACCAAATAGAAGATCTATGTAAATATATAAGCAATTTAGGATTCAAAATATTAAAACATTTAAATTTCAAGCAATGATATAAGGATAACTGCTTAAAGAAAAGTGCATCAGGTCCATAAATTCTCAATGATGAATGCCATAAGCCAGAAATTAATTTGGGATGTGAATATAATAACACTATTATTGATATTTGGTAATCATTTAAACTTGTCACAAATGGCACCGGAATAGTGAAGAAATCTGATCCTGAAAGCATCTGTTAAATGGAAACAAAATAAGTCATAAATATTGATAGTCTAAGTTGTACAAAGCATATACATCAGGAGTAAATGGAAAATATCCTTAAAGAGCTAATAGTAAAGAATATATGAGATATCAAAATTCAATTTAAATTCTAGAAATAAGATATTGCTTAGTAAAAATAATATTTTGAAAGAGATTGTGAAAAACTTAAATAGAGCTTGTGGCAAATAGATTTTGAAATCTGGATAAAGTTTTAGCAGTAGGAAGTGATATTCAGAAACTATCCTGATAATAGATTATTTCTTTTATAATTCTACAAAAAAAAATTCAGACATGTAGAATAAAAAAAAGCATAAATATTAATGATCTCACTAACAAGTTCAATACAAAAATGGAAATTATTAAATATATATATACAAAAAGTTGCAGAAAAAATAAGATTATAAAAGAGAAAATAAAAACCATGAGATTATAAAATGATGAATAAAATTATAAAGGGAAAATGGAAAAATATTAATTAATGTAGTCAAATAGCACCAAAGAGGGCAGATTTCTCCAATAAACTCTAAACAAGATCAGAGAGAATGAAGGTATCAAAGATGTGATTAATCAATTGCTAGGAGTGAGTCTTTTAGTATTTTTCCTTCTTTGTTTTAAATTCTAATTAAGATTTACTAAAATTTACCAAGCAATAATTGGATAGATACCTGAAAAAAAAAATTCTGAGTTTTCTTGGAACCTGATAAAAAAATTTCAGGTGCAGATTCAAATACCAGCCATGGACATGGCACCCTAAGTGACCACCCATAATGCTATAGAATCCTTTTACTAATAGAAGGTAAAAGGAATATCCTAAAGGTTTAACAGCCAACTAAGATGGGGAGCAGATAAACAATTTGGATATAAACATCAGAGTTAGAGAAATGATAAATTATTAAATGCACTGGAATGGAGAGATCACATTGTGTATATAAATAATTTGTTAGAAATTACATTTTTCTCCTTTATATTTAAAACTCAGATAGATAACAATTAACAATTATATAATAAAAAAATTGTAATGGTTTTAATTGAGATGAAATCAGGAAAAGCACAACAAAGATGATGGGGAAGTATTTGGAAAAAATAATTAGTGGTTGTATTAATATTTTTTAGAAAAATGACTAATAATTTCCTGATTTCATGCTGTACATTTGTGCAAATGAATTAATTACTATGGATCCACACAATAGTCAATTTTCAGAGTTAGTTAATGGCTAAATATTTAAATTTAAACATATGTATTTGCAATATTTAAATAAAGTTAAATTTTTCTAAAGACATTCAATACATGTATTAGATGATGGAAATAGTCCAATATAAAAATACAACTAGAACACCATCATCACAAACCTTCAGGAAAACAATAAATTTTATATGGTTTATTTATCACATGATCACCATCTCTATACTAGCACATAATTTGTTGTAAACAAAGGCAAAACTCCCCATACAGTAGTGCCAAACAGAGTAATCAATGGATGCCAGAAGGCTTGTGCATAAAATCCCTATCTAGTGCCTACACAAGCCTTCTGGCATCCATTGATTACTCTGTTTGGCACAGGGTGGCACTACTGTATGGGGTTTTTGCCTTGGTTTATTTATGACTAAGAGTTGGATATTTTACATTTCATTTCAGTATTATTAATTTTAAAAAAAAAATTAAAATCACTGTCTTTTCACTTTTATAATCAGTACAATAACATTAACTTTTATATTGTACTAACTGCTTGGGTTCATTTTACTTAAAAAGTTATAATTTATATTTATTAATAAGACAAAATTATAGATATTGATTGCTTATTGGGTGCATTTTAGCATTCAGTCAATGACTGATCTGTTCTTATTCTGCATGTGATAATCATAGATTTATTTAAACTGGTTGAGTATTAAATGTAGCAAAACATTAAAAAAAAATTGTTTATGCAATATTATAAAGTTTGATCAGACAAATATACATAGATGTCAACATTAAACATATATCTATTAATATACCATTTGGCAGTTCCTGAAAATGTAGAATTCTAAGATAGATATTAATGGATCATTTCCAAAAATTATATGAGTGTCTAGTCAACATTAATATGGATTGAAGTCAATCAGTTGGTTGTTCACAATTATAGCTATGGAGATTTCTATATCCAATAGTTAAAAAAATGATCAGTTTAAAATTTCAACATTTAGCATTCATTAAATTTAATTATTTGAATCAGATATCACAGAGAATAAATGTTTGCATCTTTTTAAAAGCATTTTCACATGTCCTAATTTTTATTATAAAATTATCAAAACTCTTGGGAAAATGGTAACCTATGAATTTCACACTAGAGGATATATGATGGCTGAGACAAAATTAATAATTTTTCATTTCACTATGTCAGAAATACTTCTTTGACAGAAAAGATAAAAAATTGATATGAATTACTTTTTTTTTTTTTTTGGTAACAAAATGAATATAAAAAATAGAATAATCAACTGTTTGGAAATTCATAAGTTTGCTGCCGCCATCCACGGACTTTGAATTTCAGAATCCACGAATCTTCCACAGCACTAAATCATGCAATGCAAAATAATTGGTTTAATTTATAAAAAGGCTGAACTCAGAAAGAGACAAAACTGGAACTATGATCCATACTCCTTGAGCTCCAAAGTTCATTAATTATTACAGTATATTGAGCATAAAATCAGTTATGCTGCTTGAATAATTAACATACAAACTTTTATTCTGTTTAGCTTGAAATATTTGAAATTTGATCAATAAAATTTTGCCAAGTGATTATATATAAACAAATATTATATAAAACAAAACATATATCCTTATATTTCTAAGCATAATTTTTATTATATATTTTTATTGTGCTGGCAGTCAATAATCAAAATAATAAAAATTAAGATTAAAATTAAGTTTTGTGGGATGATATAATCCTCACTAATGCAAAAATTTTGAAAAATTATGCAAATATTCTATAAAAAATAACTAAAATAATTTGTTTAAACATCATTCAAGACTATGCAAATTTTAGTAACAGTAATAGCACTGTGGTTATTACTATCTCCTTAAGCAAATTATAAAGATCACAAAAAGACATTCTTCAGAGGAAAAAAATCTGCATTCTTTCTGAAATTATAAATATAAATGAAGAACATAATGACTACATTAATATTTACTATATTAAATTTGTTTTAAAAATTAAATTTAAGACAAATATGATATAAGGACATAGTGGTTGAAAAAGAATGTTTTATCAATAAAGTATAAAATACAGCATTTCACCAACTTCTCATGCAAATGTGATACAAAATTTCTTAGATGAAGACTGAAGTTAAACATAAGTCGTTAATAAAATGGCAGTAACATTTCTCATCAACTATAAAAGACAACATATTACAGATTAATTAAAAATCAAGTCATTAGATATCAGTGAAACAAGATTCTTATTAATAGTTCTGACTTGTTGCATTTCCAACTAAGGATACTTATTTTCACAAGATTCATCAAATATTCATCTTCTATTTTAATTCTGCTATATGAGTTAAAATTTGAAGATGTTTGAAAGCTTCAAGCTTTTCACTTATACACATAATTTCAAAATGGGTCACAAAATAGACACATAAAGAGTGTATTAGAAGATAAAAAGCCAAAACCTGATTATAATATTGATTTCACCACTATCTAATGAAAATGCTTATATTGTACTTCTAAAGATTAAGAGAAATATTATTACTATCAAAATTAAATTTTAAAACTCTATTTAGCATATTAATAACAAATAAGGCGAAAGTATCAGGCAATAGATAAAAAAGAAAAAAAAATTATTAACATTTGAATAGAGGTATAATTTATATACTTGGAGTTTAGATATAATTATAGAAGATTTGAACACAGACTTATTTGTTATCTGAATATAAACTGAGCGCTGATTATATATATATATATGTGTGGAACATGATGATCTGGACCAACTTATGAGTACTGGTTCAACATGAAATATATATATTGAAGGTCATTTATCTTTTTCACATATGGGTGGTCAAGTGTATCGGTTGTATGAGGTAGAGTGGATAACCGAAGAGAGTTTGAAAGTCAGTGTTCAAATCTCCTAAATGAACTTGAACATAGTGGAATAGACATGAGATCTAAAGGCTGGAAAATGTATGAGTTTTGATAGATAAATGATGATGGAAATGGATAGATCTGTCTCAATATGTATCATTTTAATCACAATTAATACATTTTCAAATTCTTATTTTATATATGAAGTTTATTATCTTCACAGATCAATTAATGAAAGCAAATCCAAGATCTTTTTCATCTATTGATTATAGGGTTGTCATCTTTCACTGAAATCTAGACCGTTTCATTTTTCTCTAACAAGCATTATATAGGAGACTTATACTTTATGCTTTTGCGTTGGATTTTCTTTTCCTGGTCTTTAATTCTTTACTAAAATCTCTATTAGGCAGTAGCAATATAAAATGATAGTAAGAGTTGATTATATTAAACAGCTAAATATTTTAATATGTGCAGTATATTATGATGAAAATCATGAAAATAAAAAGAAATGTTCTCCAGAACTTGACCTCATCTAAAAATAATATTATTAATAAATCATCTTGTCACTTTCTATCTTTTTCTTCCCCAAATTTTATTTGGTAACTATTATCAACTTCATTTTTTTTAATATGAACTCATTAAAATTAACAAATAGATGGATGAACCAGCATTCAATATACTGAATTTGAATACTGGCTGAATCATCACAGACATTTCATTTGTGCAAAAATTGCTTCACTACATCAACAAATCATAGAACTGAGTTGAAAATCAACATATAATCTCCTTGCTGACATTCTATCTTCTGCCTATTTAAGTATCATTTTTAAAAAGATTAGAATTTAGTATACATTTAATTCACTTATACAAAATCATCTGAGAATGATCCTAATTCTAAAAAATGGAGTATCCTGCCAGGATATTTAATTAAAAAGAAGCAGCTTACAAAATAAAGCAATAAATTGTCAAAGCAATTCATATATAATTCAATATATTTGAAGCTTGATAAATTTATACAAAAAATTTCTAATAATAAGATAAAATAATTGCTGGTGGCAAATCTAAATTCCTTATTAGATGATCCTATTATTTGAATAAATAGAATATTTACGATTTTTCAAATTTTGGTTATCCCAAATTCTGATAATGGTGCATAATCTAATTTTTATTTTTAAAAATTATTCCTGTTTTGCAAATTATTCCTAAAGATGAAAGCTTCAATATGATTTGAATTAAAGGAAAGGATTTGCAAAAATAATACAAAATTCTTAATATAATAATCAATCTAAATACATTGAAACAACTAATTATATTTACAATTACTTAATTATCAATCTGGTTTTCATTTCTTATTGAGACCTTTACAAGATATAGTTTTATACATCACATGACCTATTAATTATATTTACTCCACCTATTAAACATTATTTTACCTTCAACAATATAATTAACATTATACATAAACTTATAAATAACAAAATACAATTTTTTTTTTTACAACTATATGAATACATATATTTTTATCTATGTATACAAACAAATAAATATTCTATTCTCTCCACCCCCACCCCTTTTTTATAAACTCTCATTCACAATTCTACCATAATTTTGAATCTTCCAATTATCTAATAATATCCATTTTCCATCTAATTTTACTGGACCTTTATCTATATTTACACATCTATCCAAATTTTTCTGAATATATAGTTTCATAACATATTCTTTTTAAAGGTCCAGCAAAATTGGGTGGAAAATAGGCAATATTAGATAATTGGAAGATTTAAAAATTATGATAGAATTGTGAATGAGAGTTTATAATAAAAAAAAAAGGGGGGGGGGGGTAGAATATTTATTTGTTTGTATATAAATATAGTTTTACTTCTCACTATTATGAAAAACAAAAAAACACTTATTTACAATTGTAAATTAGAGAAGATATAAATTAGTAAGATGGATGGCCCATGGGCCTTCCTATCAGTGGTGTTTTATCTAGCATATATTTAAATAAATACGAACTATCGATCATTCCAAAATATCACAATTTCACCCAAGACTTTACATATATTCGTTATGTAGACGATATCGTTATCATAACCTCTAAAGATAATACTTTAAATATACAACGTGATTTACAAAACTTAACCAAACTTTCATTCACCATCACATATGAAAATAATAAAGAACTCAAATATCTCGACCTCTCTTTATCGAGAAATTGCCACTTAATAGATTACAAAATGATTGTAAAACCATTTGAAATTCGCAGCTGTATCCACCCTAACTCTAACTCACCTGCATCGCATAAATTTGCTGGCCTTAATGCATTTTTGTTTAGAAACTTTTATTTATGTAAATATGAAGCACACAGGAAAGAAAACATAAACAACTATATTAAAGATCTATTAGCAGCAGGGTTCAAATTCAAAGCTATTAAAAATAAAATCATAAAATTTAATAATACAATAAACAATAATGTACCTCGCACCAATCTACCTAGAATAACAATCCCCTACATTCCTAAAATATCTAACAAACTAATGAAAGCATTAAATGATAAATTTAACATAGCAGTTAGAACTCCACCTAATTCTAATAGATTGATTAACAACTCTAAAGACCACATTGATCGATCGTTCACCCCACACGTGGTGTATTCCATTGCCTGCCCTCAGGCCGGATGCCACGCTACATATTATGGTGAAACGAAAGCTACAATCAATACTAGACTGGCTCAACATCTTTACACATTTAACAGAGCTTGGAAGAACAGCAACACATCCTCTGTATTTTTGGAGCATGCTAAACAATCTGGACACAACTTCACATCCGCCAATCCCATAATATTGTGCTCAGAATCAAATGATCACAAAAGAAAAATAAAGGAGGCATTTTACATCAATGGAAACATCCATGCCATTAATAGAAAAGACACTTGCTTCGAGATCTCGAAGAAATGGGCTACGTAATACTAGCTTATTTGAATATTTGTATTTGCATATATTTTATTATACATTTTATGAAGGCTATGAATACGAGGCATGGATCCTCGAAAACATTAAGCCGATAAACTTTAATACTAATTTATATCTTCTCTAATTAACAATTGTAAATAAGTGTTTTTTTGTTTGTATATAAAAAATATATATCTATTTATATAGTTTTTAAAAAAATGTGTGTATTTTTATCTTATTTATTTATAGATTTATATATATATAATGTTAATTATATTGTTGAAGGTAAAATAATGTCCAATAGGTGAAATAAATTTAATTAATAGGTCATGTGATGTATAAAGCTATATCTTGAAAAGGTCTCAATAACAATATGTCTATAATAAAATTCTTCTGTAACCAATTCATGAATTTTATTTAAATCAAGTATGGTTAACCTCTGACCCAGGAACAACTTCAGTCTTCAAAAGCTCTCAATACAGTCTGGCGACATGTTTAAAAATGTATATAAAATAGCCCTGTATAAACCTTCTGCTTAAACACGAGCGTAATCTAGCACAGGAACATATATAAAAACATATATAAAATGGCTTTGTATAAAATTTCCAATTAAGTATATGTGTAGTGCAAAAATTGAATTTAGAATTAAATAAAATAAATATTTATTTTCTCAATTACATCTTTTTTTCTCTTCAACTTTTATAATACATCTTTCTAGTTCATACTATCAGAGGTTCAAATTCAACAAATTATCTATATTATGAAGTCTAGTTGACTGGATTTATTCTATAATGCTCAGGGCATTTGGTTTTATAATGACTTTTGCAGACAAATGTATACTAGCAAAAATAAGACTCGAATTTTACTTAGTTTTATTATTATTACTTGGCATTTAATTTTTTTTAATAGGATGGTTATATCTGATTAACATAAGAAAAATTAACACAGAAAATGAAAGAAATGGCTCAACAATTTTTTTTTTATAGAATGAAATAGTTAATCAATGTGCTAGAATATATCTAGAAAATATTTCAATTACTAAAGAACACAATATTAAAAGGCACTATTCATCAAAATATTCTGATTACAACAAAACTATTAAAAAAAAAGAAATATTAAAATAGAAAACTTGAAAAGAAGTTTCACCATGTGGCTGTTATGTTTCATAAAAAGTGCAAAGAAGTCAGAAAATTATGTGAAAGCAAGTTATATTGTTTCAACAAAAAAAAAAAGCAAAAAATTTTAAATCATTTTTTGAAGGGAAGTTTAAAAATGACTGTATCCTAGTTGTTGTAGAATTAATCTGTCCAGAACATAAAAAAGCAATTTGAAAATATAAATATCTCATGAAGATTGGAAAAATTGTCATTAAATATGGATCAGTCATTAATAATAATGATGTTATTTTATTTTTAACTCTCAAAAAAATTATGGCTCTTGTTTAAAAAGAGAAAGATGAAATTGGCCTGCCTGTTGAAAAGATTGTCCATCCTTAATGAATAGATAAGAGTAATTAAATTTTTAATTAAATACAGCCAGTTAATTTTTAAGTCAATAATTTTGTATGACCCATGAATATTATAAATATCCAAATGGACCTTGGTAGAAAAAAGATTCCCCATCCCTAATTTAAATGATGGCAGAATATAAAATATGTAATAATCCTGCAGAAACTAGATAATGGAAATAAAATAAGAAATAAGAGAGATTTTCCAATTTTCTAAAATATTCATTTTAAGAAAATAAATAAATATATTTCTTTGATTCACTAATCAAAAAAAAAAAAAAATCTATTTCACTTGGAAAAAAATAAAGTAAATAAATAAATAAAGCATTAAAAATATAAATGATACTTTAAAAAGTTGAAAATTAATTAACAAATAAAAAAAACTTGGTGGAAAAAAAGACACCCTTTTAAATTCTTTGGCCACAAATTTAATAATGACCTTTTATTTAGAAAAAAAGTATTCTTAGATAATTTATGAAAGTTTGTAGTCTAAGAAACATGGACAAATGAATGATCTTCAATGGAGTGGAAATTTTGATAAAAATCTGTGCTCTCAATCGCAAACTCATAATATAAGGCTAATTAAATATTTTCAAAGATATAGAATATTTTTAACTACTGCATAAAAAATGTTAAGGAATACTAAATTCAATAACATACACATAAAAAGGTGACTCAAGTCATAAAAATAACAACAGAAATATGGATAAACATATCTTTTATTAAAACTCATGGCAGTAAAAAAAAAAGAAAAGAATAAATTAATTAAAAATATATAATTACACCTACAACTAAATTATTTTTGTGAAAAAATTGTGTTAATTTAAACTAATTTTAAAGTAATATTTAAGCTTGATGTTTTTTTTATAGACTTAATCAATATTATGTCCAAATACGTTGATCATAATCGTGTATTATTTAATAAATTTACTTCTTGTGCACTATTATGATGGTAAACAATTATTTCCAATATAATAAATTTTAACATGTATTTAGTAAAATAATTTATAGCCTGATTTAAGATGTACGAGATCTGAGTTTAAAAGGTTAGAATTTAATTCCATTTAACACACAAATCAAATCCATATATAGAAACTATAAAAAAAATAGATATCAAACAATGAATTACTATGACATAAACAGATAGGCAAACATAGCGTAATCAAAAAGGCAAGTTGAACTTTGCATTATACATTACATATGTAATAATTATTACATATGTAATAATTCATCCTAAATTTCCCTGTTAATATGCTGTTTTGGGACAGTTATTTTATTTTCCCAGATAACCATTTATAATTTTATAGAGTGTTTATAACAAATTCATGGAATATCTATTAAGAACAATTGTTATATGGCAAAAATAATGATAACAGATAACCCAAACAGACAAATGGGAATGATTATTAAGAAATCTGCACAAAGAAAAAAAAAAGTGTATTAATATTGAAATAGATATGATGTGATTCAACCGAATTTAACATAAACTGAGAGGGAAAAAAGATTAACAGGTTCTAGAATCTATTAAAAGTTAGGTAGCAAAAAAGACAGAATAAATTGAAGATTATGTAATAATATATTATTATGCTAATCTGAGGAGATATTTTTTTATGTGTAAAGTGTAGAAATAGAGAAGTCACATGGCATTTTGTTAATTAAAAAACTGTTCAAAGACCAAGTACTTAAATATTAATGTGTTAGATATATTCATATAGGCGAGATTTCAATCAGATAAAATATAAGGCATTACATTTTAAAATAAAAAAATTTAAATTATTCAAGACACTTTCAGTCTTTTTTGCTTTGCTTATTTAAAGAAATTAATAAAGTATTAACTTTATTCAAGACTCTTTCAAAGTCTTTTTTGCATTGTTTATTTTAAAGAAAATAATAAAGTATAAACTTTTTTTTAAAAACAACCTTTTTATTATATGTTAATGACAATTTCAACTAACTAACCATTTTTTAGAGAGCTGCAAAATATAACTATTGTTTTTTACTTATTCATTTTTATACTTTTAATTTTCTACAATTTTTTTATTTATTATTTTACTTACTATTGTAACTACATTAGATGATCATCAAAAATGGAAAGAAGTTTAATCCATTATGCAGCTTTTACATATATTTAAATAAATCACAGATATAATATATCTTTATATAACAGGAATATTAATAATCATACACAAAAAAGCTCTTTACAGCAAATATTAATTTTTGCTCTTTTCAATGAGCTTTACATACATAGGACATTATCTTTTTTTTATAAAATTGATTATAACTTATTAAAACCATACAATATTTTCAAGACATACAAAACAAAAAAAAACCTGTGTGAATGTATATTACACAACCTTCCATTCATTTATCATTAGCCAATTATTAGTCAAATTAATTGGTTTTATATATATTCATACAATTATTTTTGTTATAATTAATGTAATTGGTTTAATATATCTTTCTCCTATTGGTTTCTTTAATATAAACAAAGGCAAAACTCTCCATACAGTAGTGCCACCCTGTGCCAAACAGAGTAATCAATGGATGCCAGAAGGCTTGTGCATAATATCCCTATCTAGTGCCTACTCATCCAATATCCCCAGACTAGTTTCTGGCTTGTGGCCATCATCAGTGAGGAGCCTTGGATCTAAGAGCACTGCACCTAGATCTTAGGATCTAATGCAATCCTTCAGCAGCCACCTTTTAACTCTACTTTACTACAAAACTATGAGAATGAAAATATTGTTAATATCTTCAATCTAAGCTCAATAGCTTATATAGTCATATGGGTCTGAACTCAATTCAGCTTCCATACATTTTGGTGTCTTTGGCTCTTAAACAACCATAGCCAACACTATCCTATTAGGCAGGATTAGTGTTAAACCACTAAACATCACATGATCACCTTCTCTATACTAGCACATAATTGTTGTAAACAAAGGCAAAACTCTCCATACAGTAGGTGAATTGAGTTCAGACCCATATGACTATATAAGCTATTGAGCTTAGATTGAAGATATTACCAATGTTTCCAATTTCATTCTCATAGTTTTGTAGTAAAGTAGAGTTAAAAGGTGGCTGCTGGAGGGTTGCATTAGATCCTAAGATCTAGGTGCAGTGCTCTCAGATCCAAGGCTCCTCACTGATGATTGCCACAAGCCAGAAACTAGTCTGGGGATATTGGATGAGTAGGCACTAGATAGGGATGTTATGCACAAGCCTTCTGGCATCCATTGATTACTCTGTTTCGCACAGGGTGGCACTACTGTATGGAGAGTTTTGCCTTTGTTTACAACAATTATGTGCTAATATAGAGAAGGTGACCATGTGATGTTTAGTGGTTTCTTTAATATAATTTAAAAGACTAGTATTTTTGACACAATCTATTTTATGTCTGTATTTTAAATAATGAATACATAAGTCAGATCTATTATCTCTTTCCTCTTTCATCTGTTTCCCTATCATCATCATCATCAACCATTATCAATCCACTGCAAGATGAAGGTCTCTCCAAGTTTAATCCATCTTCTCCGAACTTTAGCTTCTCTTCTCCACATCACCCCTGCATACTTTCTTATTTCATCCATCCATCTCACATGTGGTCTCTTTCTGGGTCTTTTATAATCTCTTGGAATTCAGTTTAAGATTTCAATTGTCCATCTATTATCATCTCTTCTAGCAATATGTCCAGCCCAACTCCACTTCAATCTTTTAATTTTTTCAATGAGGTCAGTAACACCTGTTTGTTCTCTTACCCAACATTGCGTTTTCGATCTCTTCTTGTTACTCCCAACATGCATCTCTCCATACTTCTTTGAGTGGTCTGGAGTCTCTGTATTGCTCTTCTATTAAGTGTCCAAGTCTCAGATCCATAAGTAAGAACTGGTAAAACACATTTATTAAAAACCTTCCTTTTCAAACACATAGGCATATTTCCTTTTAGTATCAAGTTATTTCTACCAAAAGCACTCCAACTAAGTTTAATTCTATGATTAATTTTATCCATTATGTTTCCATCTGTATTAATCATCATAATCACATCATAATCAATCTTTATTTTCATATTTTGAGCAAATCGATTAAACATTATAGTCTTTTTAACATTTATCTTTAGTCCTACTTTCCTACTTTCATCTGATAAGTCCTGCAACATTTCCTGCAGCTCTGAAGCATTATTTGCAAAAACAACTATATCATCTGCAAAATCTAAATGACTTAAATAATCACCATTTACTTTCACACCTTTAGTTTCCCATTTTAATCCACAAAATATTTCTTGCAACACTGCTGTAAAAAGTTTTGGAGATATGGAGTCACCTTGTCTTACACCTTTCTCAATGTTGACTTTCCTAGTATCATTATGTAATCTAATTGTTGCTGTTCCATTTTTATAAATATTCTTTAAAATATGACAATATCCTGGATCTATATCTTGATGATCCAATGCTTTAATCACTGAAGAAATGTTTTAGAATCAAATGCCTTTTCATAATCTACAAATCCAAAACATAATGGCAACTCATATTCATTGGTCCTTTCTATAACTTCTCTCGATACCTGGATATGATCTACTATACTAAAACCTCTTTTAAATCCAGCTTGTTCCCTTGGTTGGTGGAAATCCAATGTTCTTTGTAGACGAGTTGTAATTATCTTTGGTAAAAATTTTGTATAAAACTGATAAAAGGCTGATAGATCTGTAATTTCTAATATCTTCTTTATCACCTTTTTTAAATATTAATATTATTACTGCATTCTTCTAATCATCTGGTACATCTTTATCATTTAGACATTTGGTATATAACTTTGCTAAAAAAAAATTCTATTTCTTCACCTGCTTCTTTTAATATATCAATTATAATTCCATCATTACCTGGAGCCTTTCCTTTCTTCATACATTTAATTGCATGTTTCACTTCTTCATTTAAAATTCTGGGCAATTCAGAAGATGTAATAGAAATAGGAGGTACTTGTTCTTTATTACTATACAATTCTTGATAAAAGTCTTCTACCCATTTCATAATGTCATCTCTCTTTTTAGTAATAATTCCATCTTTTTTTCTTATTGCAGATATAAATTTCCTACCAATACCAAAATGTTGTTTTATATTCTTGAGACTATTATTTTCTTCTACAGCTTTCCTTGCTAGTTCACAGTTATACTTTCTTATATCATTTTAACTCTTTTCCGTACCATTTTACAAAATGTTTCCCTATATGTCCATAATAATATTAGTTAAAGTACGAACAGAAAATAGATTGTGTTAAAAATATAAGTCCTTTAAATTATATTAAAGAAACTAATAGAAAAAAGATATATGAAACCAATTACATTAATTAAAAGAAAAATAATTGTATGATCATATATAAAACATTAATTAATTTGACTAATAATTGATGAATGTAAGGATATGTAATATACATTTACACACGTTTTTTTTTTGTATGACTTGAAAATATTTTATGGTTTTAATACGTTATAGTCATTTTATAAAAAATAAAAAAAGTTAGATGTCGCTATATATGCAATGTAAATCGTAATTGTAAATTAGTTAAAGCTCATTAAAAAAAGCAAAAATTAATATTTGCCAAAAAGAGCTTCTATGTGTATGATTATTATTATATATATTATTGCTGTTATATAAAGATATTTTATATATTATATTGTTGATTTATTTAAGTAACTAAAATAATAATACATAAAAAATTGTTAATATGAAATGCACATGCTCATATAGTTTATATACTTTTATGTACAATTTAATTTAATTTTTATGAATTGAACTGAAATAGTAATATTTAAATTTTATTATTCAACATTGCTTTATTATTATAATTTATTTTCCTTATAAACATATATATATGTGTGTAATATAGGGAGCGTACCGATAGCTCAAACAAGCTCTTAATTACATACATTACATATTTGTAAATTACAAGCTCATAAAAGCAATGTCATGCTATATATGATTTGCTTTATTGATGATTACATATTGTAACCTGTCCGCACCGACTCTCCACATATCCATGATACAACTCGATCCTATCTTTAGCCTAGCTCAGATATTAAACTATAAATTATATAAAAACACTAATTTATTAGACACAACAATTGACTATAAATATCTATTACATAATATCTAAGGTAGATTTAGGAGACAGTTACAATAGAGTGGTTTTAACATTGAGAAAGTATATAAAATATACTTCCCAATGGCATAGCTATTGTAAAAATCTTCCAACCATTATTGTGGTATATTCCTTAGGAAAATGTCCACAATAGCCAATGACTAACATAATCTTTCATTAAAAATAAGGTTTATGTTCTTTTACTTATCTAATCAATTACATAAAATAATGAGATCTAATTTATTATAAAATACTTTATAACAAATATTCCTACCTTATGTATATCTCAAGATCATCAACTATTCTTTTATAATAAAATAACAATTACTCCATTTAAAATAATTGAATAAGAAAGATTTTACTAAGATCCAAGTATCATAATAATAACCACACCTAATATTACAAATACAATTTAAATCATTTTCTTAAGATTAGCATATCTTTAACAACTATAATATAAGAAATTCCAAATTATTAATTGCTACCATATTTTCCAATGATTACTTTATTTATAAATTAGAAACACTAATTATAAAAATGAACTACTTTTAGAATCATCAGAATCTATACCAATTAATTAAAATAATTTTCCCCTTTTTAATAACTTTGGTAAATTAATAGATCAATTTACATTGTTTTAAATTTCCTCTTAACTTAAAATGTAAACTGTCTGAGATATTCTCATACCAATGAATTCAAATTAATTTTACAACAAATTTAATATGACTTAAAAAATATAAATATTTCAGGTTAAACATATGATGCTCTTAAATAATATCATTTAAGTAGTTATCCTTTAATTTAATGAACAATCAATTTATCAAGTTTTGTTCTTTATAATATTCCCATAATTTATATACTTAGATATGACAGTGTGATGAAAATAATTTGTAGTAGAAACAAAGCCATTAGTCTATATTTATATCAAAATATTTGTTTATTTAAACAAATAATAATCAATAACAAAATTTTAACTATTACATATTATAAAAAAACTATAAACACATATAATATTATTAACATCTTTATACAATTATTTACAACAATAGAGCACTGCTTAGAAATTAAACTTAAATTTCATCAGTATTTTATTATTTAAATTTCAAATTGGTTATTGCTAATATATATTATATTTCTCTCTTGCTGAGATTTTATAATAATGTTTATCAGTTTTGAATATGAATTCAATTTTTCAATTCTTTTTATTGAATACACAACAGATTGTTCTTTTACTTCCCTTCCATATAATACAATTCTTTCATAAATTTTGACATTTTTATATACATGAAAATTCTATTAACAACTATACTTAAACTTGACAGTTATGTTGTTGGTTTTTATAATACAAAATATGTAAGATTAAAATAAGTAATGGAACCAAGATCAAACCACCCCTTGATAATCATAATGGAACCAAGATCTAACCACCCCTTGATAATCATTCATTCCATTCATCCATTTTTTCTTTTTATTTTCATCATTGATCTCATTTTCTTTCAATATGGTATCAATTTAAAATTTATTTAAGCATTATAACATTTTTTTTGCATTTTCTTCAATTTCATATCAAACAACTTTCTACACCTTAGATAAGATATAATCTTTCTTAAAATATAACCAACTACATTTGATGCTTATCTTACTTTTCTTTACTATTTAAAAATTCCAAAGATAGGAAACTGATTTTAGTACAGTAAAATACTATAAATATGAAATGTAGGTCTTCTTTTCCTTTTAAATAAGATGTGCTCTCATGGCAAGTAGTCATTTTCTCTTAGTGATGCTACCTTTCCTAACATCATTATGTGTCAAAACTATATATATGGGTGTCACCTAGACTAACCCCATTATGTTATTTCCATCAATTCTTCAGAAAAATATAACTTAAATATATTAATCATATCCTGGAATGATAACTTATCTAACCCAAAATAGGTATTGCTACCATCCATCATTATTATATACCAGCATAATAATATTACAATATTATCTTCCCAAATCTAATGATGATATATTACAAAGTATATAATTTGACAACCGTCAATGTTTACTTTACTACATTAAAAGTGAGATCAAAACTTTTTTATTAGCCACTTTTATCATTCATATATTTAATCCTTTCATATTGCTTTTTAAAATTTCATTATCATACTTTTTTTTTTATATTATTATATCTACTATCTCTTGGTTCTTTATCAAGACAGTAAATTGATTATTAATTATTTAATATTTTAAAACATATAATAAATTCATTTAAATTCTATTACCTTACAATAAAAACTCAAAATTATTGTTTTACCCCATTTTCGATCTCTTCTTTCCTTCATGCTTATAACATTCTCATCCTAAGCATAACTTTTAAAGTTATTAATTTAAAACAAACATTAAAATATAATACATATTAATAAATAAAATCATTTAACTTAACTAATTTAACATTAAACTTAACAACTAATATAATATTGGCAATTGTTTAAAATAATAACCAAAAAAAAAAAAATTGTTTATTTTTTCTTTTTCCTTGCGATTCCTTCCCATATACTTCAATATGATATTCAATCCTTCTTTGCAAACTATTACTTTAAACTATTATGTTTATTAGTAGTTCCAAGGATCTTCTACCCAACATTTTAAAAATAATTACCAACAATAATAAACTGAAATCTTTCACTGTGAGATGCTTCTTAAAATAATTTTCCTTATTTACATGCTAGAATTTTTTTCTATACATAACTATTATAAAAGTTAATGAAATCAGTAATTAACCAACCAAGTCAACACATATATTTAAATGTTAATTATTTGAAGTATTGATTAATAAATTATTTTCAATTAAATCCTTCGTTTCATCCCTGTGTTTTATACAATAATTTATTTTTCTTATGATAAACATAAATAAGTTTCTTGAAATTAAGACTTTCATAATATAATTTTTAATTTATTTAACAGACTTAAGCTTATTATAAAAACTTATAATGCCTTGACTATATACTTTTATTCACCAATTAAGAATACACATTTATTATCCTATTTGTTTGATTAAAATTAATGTTGCTTTATAAAATATTACAAATATCCATCCTTAAATAATAATATTATATTTTTAATTTGAACAGTATAAGTTACTTTGATTGATAGCACTAATTATTTTCTTCAACTTTTCATCTCAATTATACTTTATATTAAAGTTCTATACCTTCTCTTCCTTAATTCATGAAAGTTAATTATTCTTATCTTGGTTTGGTTCTTTTTATTAGTCAAACTATTACTTAAGCTATTCAATTAATTAGAGATAAAGTGAAAATATTTTCTTATGTAAATGATTGTCTATTTTTTAATAACTTATAATGAAGTACTTTTATCCTTCCCCATTTTCCCATTTATAATAACTATAATGGCAATTTTTTCCTTATTAGCATTTTACAATTGTAGATTGACTTCCCAAATTATAACTTGTGACACTGATGAAGAAACTCCTTTAAATTACTCTACCATCTTGTTAAACTTCTTTTAAATATTTTATATCCATTCCTTTAAGATTAATTGACTTATATGACTGTTGTATAAAATAAAATATTTTTATAATTTGATGAATTTTACAAAAATTTTATACGATTTAATTTAACTCTTGATTTTTTTTTCTTCTGATCGTCTACCAATTTTATAAATATCCCCCAAACATGATGTGGAAAACAATTGCTTAACAGTCATTGTACTCTTTATTTGGAGAAAAAATATCAATACTAAACTTCTGGACACACAATTAAATATTACTTATGAGAAATATCAAATCTACTCTTCCACATTTGCTCCCTATTCTTTTACATATTCTCTACTAGATATCAAAAAAGAAGCAGAGTGATAGAAATGTATAAAAAGCTGTTAAATAGATAGGATTTGCTAATAAGCCAAGCTACATAGCTAATATTCATCTCAAATCAAGATTCCCATTCTGGATTATCAATATCTACAATCAAACAATTATCACATAAAAAAGGGCCTTCTTATGAGATTTCAAAGACACACACACACACCATCCAGATCCAACAGTAAAGCCGGCTGGATCCTAGACATTACTGCAATCATATATCAGATTTAGAGTAACCCATGACCCCCGAATGGAATTTAACAATCACCGATCTATGTAAATATGGACAAACATAAACCATGAATCACATATTTAATGATTGTCAAATCTATGGCTACAGTGGCAGAATTGAAGGACTTAATAAAACCATTAGTGTTTCTATCATCTGGTTGGAATCTCTACAGGGTTCCTTTATAATATTTTCTTAATAGTTGGGCTCTCTTAAAACAACAACTAACAAAAACATCCATATGCTAAATAAATAACATTAAAAATAAAATAAATACTTTGAGAAGCAATAAAAATTTTGAAAATAAAATTATTTTAAATTAGAAAATTGATCACATAATCACTCAGTAGAAATGTGGACAAACAAATGATGTCATCTGTTCACCAATAGGAAATATGCTTAAAACAGTAGCAAATTTTTTCCTTTACAATTGTGCCACCTGGGGCAAGTTCCAATAATCAGATGCTAGAATGTGGTGCTTAATAATCCCCATCCAATACCTTTCTTTCCAATATCCCCAGACTAGTTTCTAAGCAAAAAAAATAAAAGTGCTGGAAAGGTGGCATGTTAGACCTGAAACTCCAGTGCAATGTTCCCAGATCAAACGCTTAATCATTGATGAAAGCCATACACTAGAAACTAATCTGGGGATATTGAGAGGGAAAGCACTGGATAGAAATTATGATGCATAATTTTCTAGCATTTAATTAGTAAAGCTTTCATTAAATGGCATTATTGTGTGGGAAAAAAAATTGCCACTGTTTTAACAGCTTGTGTAAGCATAAAAAAAAAAAGATGATTGTGTGATGTTAGGAAATATTAATTTTTCAAGAAAATTTATACAACCAAACATTTATAAATAATTTCAGTATGTTTTTTTACTCGAAAATGTTGCATAGACTGAATGAAATTTTTCCAACTTTTAAGTCCTTAAAACCTTTTTTAAAAAGTGCATTGGTCAAATCTATTCTTTCAAACATCTGTAAGAAATAATTCCTAAATGTTGGTGTACTTAATAATAGATTTTCATATCTGGTAAACACCGATTAAAATTGATAATTTAAATGTATTTAAAGGGGGAGGGAATTCACGCAGCTAGCAATAGGACAAAAACTTTCCAATAGCCCATTGTGGCACTGCTCACCAGGTTTGCCAATTGTTAGGTTGTGAGAATCTTAAGACTCATATTGAGAATGACTAGAACTTCAATTACTAGCCAAAATTAAGATTGGCTGCTGAAAGAAAAATTAAGACTGGCTGGAATCTGAAAAAAAAAATGTTAAGTTTTATTTGACCCTCAGGTCAATTTAAAGATAATTGAAATTATATACTTATCAGATCAATAACTGTATACCTCCATTTAAAATGTGAAATACCCATTAACTGCCAAATGAAGATTATGTATTTGGATTAGCTTTAGATCAGCTAAATTAAGATTCTGTATTTAATCAATTTTCTATCTGAAAAATGGATGTTAACTTTTTTTTTTCTAGATATGAAGAGCGAGATCTTAGCTCGTAGATGGTTCTCTGTAATTTAATCATGTTACAAGGAGTAAATAAACAGGGTCAACGAAAAGGTTGACATGGTTTTACGATGCGAATATAAGTAGAACGAAGTAAAAATTGGTTTAGAATATTTTTCTAATTATACGATGCCTTTAACAAATTTGGCAATTAAAATAAAACTGAGATTGAAATAATGATTGGTATATAATAATTTTCCAATGAAGCTTTTATGATCTTTTTTGATAAAAGCTTATCTTTTTCTGGTTACAATTCAAGCGTATTATATGGCAGCCATGTAACAATGATCTTCAAATTTTTCACACTTGAATGTTATGATTGTATGAATGCTTTGTTATATATCTCTAAAAGACACGCACAAAATTAGATATTTTAAACAGATTAGTAATTTATATATATTGAAACACTTAGGTAATAATTTTAAAAATTCAGACTACAATCAATACATTAATCATGTCTTTTTCTTCCATTATAAACGAAGTTTTACATTAGCACGTGTACGCCAATTTACAGCAGCGGCAAGGTCTGAGGGAGATATGAGTAAATAAATTTTGTTTAACCTCGTGTATAAAAGAATATAATTTTTGAAAATTCTTAAAACAAATAACAACTTGGAAATATTACAAACTTTATTACATACTTATTTACTTTATAATAATGAATAACAATATTTACCTCGCTACAAGACTAGCAAGCTCAGGGTGCGAGTTGCCAGACAAAACGACGATTCCTGTTTTCTGTGCTGTATTCATTGCAGTATATTTTCCTACCCGTAAAAAAATATCGGTCCTTCTTCAATTAAGCGTGGCAACAGTAAAAACCTGTTTCGAGGCCACAAATAGTATACGAAGAAGCCGTCGAAACTTTTATTCGTGCTAAATCCCCAGAAAAGCTGCCAATTACTAATGTCATGTGATCATTTAAAACGGAAGATGTAGAAACATTTTATAAATGTTTTAAGAATAAATATATTTTTGTGAGAAAATTAAATGTTTTTTTAAAGTATAATTTCAAAAACTTATTTTATATTTTTATTGATTTCTTTTATTCATTAACTGTTATTCAGCAATATTAGTGGCAGAAAAACGTATACATTATTTTAAATGAATGAACATATACAATTCATTTATATTTGTACTATATTAATATCTTTATAAGCGAAAAATTTACCGCAGTTGAATTTATTTATTTTTTAATCTGACTATGCATAAAAGTTTATTTTTAATTTAAGTCGCTTAATGTTGTATAATAATAAAATATATAAGGTCAATTATAACATAATTATCATTATCGATTTTATATCTATGGTAAAAGTAAACAAATTTATTTTTTTATTGTTTCGATATTGAACTGACCTTTGAGATTTTTTTTTTATCAACAACTTATGCAAAAATAAGTCGCACTAAAAACTAATTTAAAGAGATAATTTTTTTTTTTAGGTCCGGGATTCAATAAACAAAAGTTTTTTTGATTCTATTGATATAGAGGGCGCGAAAAATCACTTTAGTGTTGTTGTCTTTACAAAAACGAAGCAATCCTAAAATATTATTTATACATATGAAAGTCATTTGTGTAAATTTTTGGAAATACAATACCAAATATCTTTATAATGCTAAAATTAAATAATGCATTATAAAAATGAAATTCTTGCAAGAATTGACCAATAAAAGATCTCGTACATATTGCCCGCCAAAGCTACGAAATAAATGTCAATTGATTCTTTAAAAATTTATGATAAAGAGAATGACCTCAGTTAAAATGATTTAATTTTTAAAATCTGATTTTTTTTTATTCATATATGTTTCAAGTTGGACATATTAGAAATACTGCTTGTTGTTTTTACTTTTGTAAAATGACGTCCCCTTACTTTCAAACTGGTCGAGTGTCCCGATTTAAATCACTAGATCTGTTAAAAGATAATAAAAAATCATGTATTCCAAAAAAACGTAATACTAGAAAACATAAGAATATTGCATACGAAGAAGAAGCAGAGTCACTAAAATCAGATATTTCGAAGGATCGAAATCCTATCACAATTTCTAATGAACCATTATGGGAGAATATGTTAAAAAATATTAGGGAAATGCGCAAAGTGAAAGATGCACCTGTCGATAGCATAGGTGCTGAAAAATGTTATGATCGCGATGCCGATCCTCAAGTAAGAAGATAATGTACTATTGTAAATATTTGGTTTAAATTATATTTGTAAGATACTGTATCCGTTGATATTATTTTCATGATAATTTATTTTTAGTTCTCTGTCCAACGAACAAACAATAATGTTTGATTATTGATGATGTACCCTGCATGTTTAATGAAGTAGTAGAGCTAAATGACTGAATCACTGCCAACCATCACTCTAATTGTACGAACATCTCATACTTTTCGAGCGACGAAGCATTCGATTATCGCTATCTGCTTAAAACAATTTATTAGTTTAATTTTAAAACTACAATATAAACTTCAATGACACTTTTACATCTTTAAATTCTCTACTTATTGTGCTGTCATCAACTTGTGCATTATCACAATCCTTTTTCTTAAAAAAAAAATACTTGCAATGCGTTAAGACGTTTTACCAGCAATAATAATCACTTAGTTTTCAGCGGAATATTCTATTTTCTAAGATTATCTGATTTCTAAATTATACTTTAAAATGCTGTTGTATCCTCAACGAATCAGTTATAAAAATGAAGTTATTAATGCTAAAACAACATAAAACCAATATCCCAAGTTTAATTTTTAGAACAACTTAGAAAATAATTATAGAGCATTTTAAGTTGTCTGTAATCCACAACAGTTATTACTATTTTATAATTGGTAGTGTTGACTGGTAAATATAAAATGTATTTGGAGCAACATTTCAATTTTTTGGAAAGAAAAATTATTTGGTAAAGCTTGAAAAAAAAGATTGATTTGTCAGACTGAAAATTGATAAGAACCGAAATTACATTGCTGTCATTGTATAGCAAAATTGTGATCTGGATGATCTTAGAAAGAATCGAGCATTTGTTGGCACACAACTTTGTAGAGAAGCTGATTTCCAGTCAAGCAAGACTTGCAATGTGCCGATGATTAGGACAAAATACAACGCCATATGTTGCTTAGGAAATTAAGAGAACTAATTAAACTTTACATGCATTCAGAAGTGAGTTAGGACTGATTACTTTTTATTATTTAAAATAGTTTAGGGTTTGACAATGTAAAAGATTTTGACAAACCTAAAGAATATCAAATACTCTGTGAATGTTGATTGAAAAATTTGGTCTATGTAGAGTATCTGGTGCCTGCTCCCCGTCAATGTCTAATTGATAAAGGTGGAAAATTGACCTTAAATAAATATTAAGAAAAATGATGTCTTAACAGTGCTGCCATTCAATTTAATATTGTAGCGATGTGATGCGCTATGGTTTCTCCTTTAAAGTCGGAAATCTTATGACTACTATGCCTAGAGAAACCTGTTTGTCACCTTTCCATTCACCATCCTAAGTTTTTCTCGTATTCTTCTCTATCTGTTGCATACCATTTCCACAACATTATTTTTGTCCACTCTATAGCCTTTATATCTGGATCCCCTTTATCTTTTTCTAAACCCAGCATAAAAATCAAACTCACTTTCTGTGTAATCACTTTGTTTATATTTATTTTTCCACAACTTCATTATTTGTACCCCTTCTGCTTATAAGCATTTACATTCAATTAGCAGATATTTAATATTTTTTACGCTTTTCCTTGCATAACTTGCACACTAAATCATCCACATTTCTCCATTTATGTGTATATTTCCTAGTTGCTAACAGTCCTGTTCGAGATCAAAACAATAAACTACTTTTCTTGCTATTATTGTAAATTAACTCTCACCCAATGTGCTGTTTACTTTCTATATATATTTAAACTCTTTTTACTCTACATTTACTTTTATATACATTTAAACTCTTTTTATTCTCCATATTAGATCTCCAGCTCCCTATTTTTTATTAATGCATCTATTCTTCTATTCCATTCTTTGCCACTACAACACTCAACAATTCTAACACAATCATCTCACCTTTTGTACAAGTATAGTGGCATAATGTCTTTATTTAAATCTTCTGCATACAGTACTACCTTTCTCACCCATCTTGTTGCCTATCCTTTATTCATAATCCAATTGAATACTATTTTGGCTATTCTCTTACTATCCATAAATTGCATTCTATGAATATTTTCATTTTGCTTTTTAAATTTCTCATATAAAAACTTGACCATCTCATTTAATCCTTGCATTGCCTCCTTTGGCATCTACACATCTGCATCTAATGCATGTCTTTCTACTTCTCTTTGTACTTTTTTTAATAATCTAACACCCCTTTACTAACACATAGCGCATTGTTACCATAAGTTAACTGCTACTGTCACTCCCATACAATTATTACTCCATCATATTTATTATATGAAAACACTATTAATTTCTTAATCAGTTTCTTTTCTTTGTTTCATTTATCAATTTTTTCTCTTGTTCAAGCAATTTCTCTGATTACTTAAGACAATTCCCAAATAGTTATACCTATTCACCACATTTAACTTTATATCCCCCAATGTAGCAATTCTCTCCATACAGTAGTGCCATCTAGTGCAAATTACAGTAATCATTAGATGCCAGAAAAATGATGGTTATATGTTTTAACAGATTAATATTGATCAGGATGTTAAAAGAATGGAGTAATTATGCTATCTGTGAAACTTCCTTTATCAAAATTAGTGTCATAGGGTAGAAGATATTGAAAACAGAGTCAAGGCTGGAGATACCTTCATCAGTTTGCATCAGATATGAAAATCTGCAGAAATGAAAAACCAAGTTACAAAATTCAAGTATTATAAAGTATATTCTATATAAATTAATAATTCCTTTCATTTGTATTTTACAAGCATATTGTTTCTGCAACTAAATTTATATTTGCATTGAATAAAATGTAAATCAAAGGAGTTATTAATTATATTTGTTAAAATGATCAATTCATAAAAAATAAAGATGAAGAAAAAGTAATAATATATATTCTGTGTAAGTGGAACATTTTGAAAGTATTTTTCAACTCGGTTACAACAATTTATTAACTAATGCTATTTCTTGGTATTGTGTCTATAGGGGGGGGGGGGGGGTTTGAGGGAGAGATATCCAAGAATTACATGGAGAATTGAAGAAATGATGCAAAATGTTATCCAATTGAAAATTAAACATTGAAGATGGCAAGGAGAGTGTCACATATTAACAAAGAGCTGAAAACATAACCAGAGAACTTACAGGATACCATAAAGGCTGTCAATTTAAATGCAAATCTAAAAAAAAATAATGGATAAACAAATTTCAAAAATATTACCAAATTTAACACTATTTTGCTATAATCACTTATATAAATGCAATTTATCCTACTTTGAACACTTTTTAGCAAAAAAACTTTAAAAAATTAAAGTGGCTCTGAAGAAGACTGCAGGATAGTCTAAACATAAGATTGTGTATTCATATATATACAATAAAAGTTTTGCTAAAAAATATTCAAAGTAGAGCGCATAAATTATATAAATTTAAAAAACTTGAAAAGATATAGAATGATACCAAGAAAATAATAGAAGAAAAATTGTTGCAGTCCCATATTTTACTTGAGGCCTATACTTTATATAACTCCTCATATACTATTTATATCTTTTAAATGCAGCATGGATTCTATTCAGCTATACAATTTGAATATTCAGCAGAGACGTAACCTACATCTCAAAAATATGTACAACTTCAAAAGTGTGGCTTTCATATGTAAAGATAACTAAATATGAGGTTCTGAAGATGGTTTTTTTTAAGACATAATGTTTTTTGCCTTATAGTATTTAATAAGGCAAAAAAAAAATGGGTATAAGAATCTGCAATACCATCTAATGTTCTTTATTTATTACAGACTTGATGCAGTTGTAAAAAGAAAATTAGCGTAATGTTACAAATATTTCGATTTAATATAAGCTAGAGAAATCAGTAGTTTGAAGAAAATACATTTACAATCGGCATCTAGTTAAGAAAAAGTGGCATTGAATGTCATTCTGTTTTGCAACTTCACTTTTTTAAGTGTTGTATCAGCTAATTAAGATGATATTTCTATCTACAGCAATTCACTGACATCATACAGTGACTCAGAATGAGAAATTATTAAATAGCCAACTTAGACTAATGTAGGTTGTATTGGTTTTTTAAAGTTGCTATTTAAGACTTTTCAGATTCTGAATATTGTTTAAAATTAAGGAATTATCTAGTTTTTTATAATGTGAGTGTGAAAGAAATCTATAAACTGACTTGGAATTTTCTATTAGGAGAATTAACTATGTTTCTGCAATAATTAATAATATAAATAATAGATTAAAGTTGATATATATCTACTTAATTGTTCATGATGACTATTTGGAACAACGAAGTATAAGCTGGAATTTCCATTCATCTTGATATTTTTTTTACAAAGGCAAGTCAAAGTTTAGTTTTTGGTTTTAGCATTTCTAGTATATTTTTAGTTGCTGTTATACATATTAGTGATGTATCATTCTTCTGGAAATATATGCAGATAGTTTTGTAGTTCAGTGTCATCATTATGACTACTTATCCTTGGATGCGAGTCCTTTATTCCTTTTGGAATTCTTAATAGGTTTTATCAATGATGAAATTGTCCCTTGATATTTTAGACTTGAACACATGTAGATGCTTCTATATATAACAATGTGATCTTTCTTCATACCCATAATATTGAGGTACTATAGGCAATTAATATGCTGCTAAACATTACTGGATCATTTTGTTTAAAATGATGATAATAATTTATGGCTTTCTGTCATAAGTTTTTTATTAAAGTAATTGACACACAAGTTGATAAATGTCGTCAAATGCCTAGATGTTACAAATTAAAATTCCCATGTAAGTGTAGGATTTTTTCAAGTAGCAAATCCACAGCCAATCGAATTAGATTTCTAATTTGGTTGATAACTGAATTTCTAATTATTTTTAGATGGAAAGTAAAGTCCCAGTATAAATCTCGATTGGATGAATGAGCTGCAGTGCGCTATTAAAGATTGCAATATTCTATCATCATTAGGAGGCATTGATTCATAAATATAGTTTTAGTAATTTTATTCTATAAATATCGGTAATTATGTTCAAACATGGATTAGAAAGGAATTATACATAAATCATAATGTAGAAGAAATCTAGACATAAATCTGAAAAAAAAAATTGTAAGCTTTATAAACTACAAACATTTGGAATGTCGTTAGAAATTTATTATATTACCACAGAGACTAATACATTAAAGAATAGTAGGAAAGAGTTTCTTGAAGTTTACCACAGAGACTAATACATTAAAAAATAGTAAGAAAGTTTCTTGAAGTTGTGCCACCATCTTGTAATAGAGAATATGATATTTCACTAGAAGTCTAAAGAGGAGTGAATAAATTGAAGATGAATTGAAGTTCTCAAAATGAGAAGAATAACTGTGGAAATAATCTGATATGATGGAGTTGGTTTCCTTTAAGAAAATTTTCCAAATATACAATATTGTTTGGCAAAATTTTTATTAATGTTAATTTACAAAAAAGAAGCCCAACAATGAGAAAATTTTAGATCCATTGCACTCATTTGCATTTTAAACAAAGTCTTAATGAACATTTTTAATGAAAGATTAAAGACTCAGACAGAGGGTCATAAACAAATTAAGTTTATAAATAATATAAGTGCTATAATGATAGTTATTACCTTACAATAAAATCTAGTAATAATAAGCTATAATAAAAAAAAAAAGAGAAAGATCTTGGAAAATACTTGAAATATATGGAATAAGTAATAAACTTTTTTAAAGATTGTTTCTGATAATTGATAAGCATCATTGAGCATATGTGATGAATTGGAAGTTGTTTGAAACTGAAAAAGGCACAAGACAAGGAGATCCAGTCTTACCCAGTATATTCATCACACATCTGGACAGAATGATGAGTGCAAGCCATGAAGATTGCTAAGGAATAAAAGTACATGGAGTGAGAATAAATGATTTAATAATCATTGAAGAAGATGAAAAAATATTAATGTCAGTATTAGAGATGCTAAGTATAGATTACGCATAAGCTTGACCGAATCAAAAATGTGAGTGCTTGGGACAGGAAATAAAGAGGGGAAAACTCAAAATTAATAAAAATGAACATGGGAACATAGAAAGTATTGTACATCTTGAAATAAATTCACAAGTGATCTTGACTATCAAAAGGGCATAAGAATTAAAAAGTGTTTACAAACCATCAAAGATTTAGAAAAACAAAGACATATTGTAAGGCAAATTAACTATACTAGAATATGTCACACTATAGACGACTTGTTTTATTGATTAACTATACTGGATATGATATCAACGATTCTATAATAATTTTGTCATTTGAAAGAACTTGTCACATCATTTGAAGGAATGTGTAACCTCTTTAAGAATTGGCTAAATGCAAAAAATATCCAGTAAAAAATTGTGAAAAAAAAAAAAGTAAACCAAAAAGAACTTTTATTAAAGAACATTATAGAAAGAAGTATCTTAGTCATGTACATTGAATGCAAGATCATTGTAAACTAAAAATTTGTTTGTATTAATAAAACACAAACAAAACTAGAAAATTTCACTGTTGAGGATGAATAACATAGTATGGAACTAGCTTGCTTTCACTTAAGCTTTTTACAAAAGATAAAATTGGGGGAGTTAGTGAAGAAAGCATAGATGTATATGGACTCTGAGCTTATGATTTTGATCAAGATGCTTAAAAATAAGATAAATTGTCTTATGATTGTCCATATAATTTATATATAAAAAAATAGGTTATTGCAACATCTGACTGTTGTTTAGTCATATTATCACTCAAATTCTGTATTCATTACCCTTTCATTTTCATGAATGAAACAGCATTGATGTAGCCTGTCAGTAATGTCTTTTATTAACATCACCCTTAATTTGGGCAGGCAGGGATGGGTGGGTTATAACAGTTATTTTGTCATTCTAAAATTTGTTTAAAGGCAAACATTTGACTGAATTCTTTCCTGCTACTATTTTCCGATTTATACTTCTTCAGATGATTCAGTTTATCATCACTTTCTGTAGAAATGTTGTTATTAATTGTTAGTGTTTAATGAACTCTTTTTTTTTTTTTTTTGTAACACAGATTTATGGTGTTTTTTATTTGTGATAAATTTTAAGTACAGCATGACTTCATTATTCGAATTTTCATTAACCATGTTCATGCATTTATGACATTAAAATATTGTAGAAATTGTATGTAAATATTTTTTGCATTTATTTAGTTTCCAGACGCCGAAATAAAAACCTTTTTGAAATTTTGTAATACAGATTCATTAAGCATATTATTTTATTTAATTATTGCGATTAAGTCAACAGGAAAGGCACTTGCTATGCTTTATTGAGAAAATGGAATGTCTAGCATAATCAACAAAAATTTGCATATCATTTATCTTATTAGCAATCAAGCTATGATTATGAAGGCTGGACCCTTTGAAAGCACTAAGCTCGTTCATTCTTATTTATCTATTTGGTAACAATATACAGCTATTATTTTATTTAATTATTGCGATTAAGTCAACAGGAAAGGCACTTGCTATGCTTTATTGAGAAAATGGAATGTCTAGCATAATCAACAAAAATTTGCATATCATTTATCTTATTAGCAATCAAGCTATGATTATGAAGGCTGGACCCTTTGAAAGCACTAAGCTCGTTCATTCTTATTTATCTATTTGCTAACAATATACAGCTTTGAGGACAGTTGCACTACACACGCAAGCGAACTAGAATTTATTTAATTATACAATTGGTTGCTCAGATTGTTATAATGTCTGAGAACCCAAGTAGCAGCTTGAGAGCAGATAATCGATTCAGAAACTTTCAACTTTTGAGTCTGCCACTCTGTCATTGCATTAAATCACATTGGGCGTTAAGCATAAAGCAATATAAAAATTCTTTTCACATTTTTTAATTTTAATAATTTTTAGTATTCTTTACTAAATTGTTTACTGTAATGATTGCATTCTTTTAAAATTTAATTTATTCCTGACATTTTAAAATTTAATTGATATTTTTAAAACTTAAACATTAATTACTAGTTTATTAAAAGAATTTGAAACTTCATTATTATTATATGTTCATTGTTTGAATCGGTATTGACAATGTTTAAATTGACCCAACTCTCAGATGTGTCAATTAATAATATCAATCGATTTAAAATATCTTTAAAATAAATTGTTCGGGTGATTTAATATTTATTCTTTTTAGCCTAAGTGTTTTAAACAATTCTATATAAGAAAATGAAGTAAACGATATAGGCTAATCTTTACTGACTGATCTTTTCTCATGAACTATTTTAATTAATTATTGGACTAGTTGCACGAGTCTTAATCTTGATGTATTACATATGTATTTAGCACCTAAAAGAATATTTTACTGTAAATATATATATAAATTAAATCACGATTCCAGCCAATTCTAAAAGTAAGCCACTGAAATATCATTGTAATGTCATGGCATCTTTTAGATAATAAATATGATTTATTTATGATAATCAGTTAGCTATGTGCACTTACAATTTATTATAATTAAAATTTGCATTCTTATTGCTGGAATTATATTATTGTTTTAAATAGTCTTTTTCGTTCTATTACCACTAGTAAAGAATACCTTCTGAGAATAAATATTTTTGATAGATATTTAAAAGCAAAACAATTGCTAACATTGTTTTTATACCTTTTTTTTTTTTTTTTTTGCAGACTATGCGGTACCAAGTCTTAATTTCACTTATGTTATCTAGTCAGACTAAAGATCAAGTTACGTCAAATGCAATGCTTCAGTTGCAGAATCATGGTCTTACAATTGAAAACATTTTGAATACTGATGATGACTTACTAGGAAAATTAATTTACCCTGTAGGTTTTTGGAAGGTAACTAAATATTTTTAAAAATTTCATTAATTGCATATTTAACTTAAATAATAATCCAAAATTTCTCATTTAAAAAATGCGGGTGATTTTTTTTTTTTCAATTCATTCTTTGTTTAGACAAATGGTACAAAATATTTTAAGAAACTATTATTTAATCTGCACCTCTTTCCCAGCTCTTAATTCATTATTTTATTTTGTATTGTTTGTTATCTATAGCAATTTTAATTCTTATAGTGCATATGGTTATATGAGTTTTGGATTATCAGGAAACTGTTATTTATGGAGACAGAAAAATAAAGTATAAAAACTTTTCAATTGCTTCCTTTTCCACACATCACAGATAGGTATTTGAAATTAAGGATATCTTACGGTATTTATGATATTGAAATTTATTTGAAATACTGCTAATATTCTTTAGATAAAAGATTTTTAGCATTATTTAATGTAAGTTTAAAATCACTTGAATTTTTCTGCCTACACACTTTAGATAGATGGACTCAAGCCTTTCTCACTTATGGTGAAAACTGCAGCAAATTACAATTACGACTATTTCAGAAATGCTAAAAAAAATACAATGTCTTGTAACTACTCTTCATCTTTAAATCATTCTTAATAGATGATGAGCTACTATTTATATATATTGTATTTACAAAATTTTGTCCTTAATATTTTTTTAATTCTATTTTTCAAAATTCATCTTCGTTTTTTTCCACTATTTTATTCCTAATTTTGTTAGTTGTAATCCTTCTTAAAAAGAAATCCATCAATTTTTTTTTTTATAATCTTTCCTCTCCTTAATCTCTTCCATATTTAATCCAGCTTCTTTGATCCATAATTTCTCTTTTCCACATCATTCCAACAAACTTTCGTATTTCATCTATCCATCTTATATAGTCTTTTTAAGATCTTTTACAGTCTCAGTTTAAGACATCAACTGTCCATTATCATTTCTTCTAGCAATATGTCCATCCCAGCTCTATTTCAATTTCTTAATTCATTCGGTAATACCAAAGATACTTGTTTATTCTCTCACTCATATTTCATTTTTGATCTTTTTTTGTTACTCATATCATCTCTAATACTTTGTTGAGTGGTCTGAAGTCTCTGGATTGCTTTTCTGTTAAGTGCTCAAATTCATAAATAAAAAGTGGTTAAGCACATCTATTAAGAAGCTTCCTTTTTAACACATAGGCATATTTTCTTTTAATATTCAGTTATTTCTTACCAAAATTATTTTATTCAAGCTTAATTCTATGATTAATTTCATCTATTATGTTTGCATGTGTATCAAAAAATCTGACCAAGGCATTTGTATTTATTAGTTTCTTCTAATTTATAATTATTAATCCTTATTTTCTTCTTAGAAAATCCACTGAACATTACTTAAATTTTTTTACAATCTATCTATCATTAGTCCTACTTTCTTACGTTCATCCGATAATTCTTGCAATATTTCCTAAAGCTTTGAAGCATTATACGCAAAAACTATATCATCTTCTCATTATATATATATCTCATAATCTCATTATTTCTTCTCTACCTTTAATGACTATAAAGTTTAGCGCCATCTAGAGCTACTTCAGTACAATGATTTTTTTTTCATCATATGGGTTTTATAATTTTTTATAAAATAATAAATAAAATATGAACTCGATACTTCAATTACAGAATGAAATCTGCATATCAGAATTTTTGTTTTATAATTAGTGCATTGTGGTATCAATAAAGATTATTTTGGATCTTTATCTTCAGCATATAGCTTAAAACTATTTTCTGGTGTATTAAATGGTTAGCTTGACTGACTACTTGAAAAGATTTCTGAACTCCATTGAATTGAAATTCCATATCATGACAACAGATATATGATCTATATTATTATTCAATTTTGTTATGCTAACATATTTAACTTTTATTTGTAATATGTTTTATTCTATTCTAGAGGTTTTTTAAGATTTTTTGTTTTTACATATTTGTTGTATATTTTAGCGAAAAGTTGAATATATTAAGAAGACAACTTTAATTCTTAAAGAAAAATATGCTGGAGACATTCCTGACAATATTGAAAAACTATGTCAACTTCCGGGAGTTGGCCCAAAAATGGCTCATTTAGTGATGTTAATTGCATGGAAGCAATTGACAGGTATCGCAGTTGATACACATGTTCATAGGATTTCAAACCGACTCGGATGGGTTAAAAATACTAAAACTCCAAATAATACCAGAATTGAACTTGAAAAATGGTTACCAAGGTAATGCTTAAAATATACACAATTGTAATGAAATTTTTTATAATACTTCATTTTGATTACATTTTATATACTTTATAGAGATTTCTGGAGTGAAATAAATCTTCTCCTGGTGGGTTTCGGTCAACAGATTTGTCTCCCCATCAACCCAAAATGCGTAGAATGTCTTAATAAAGAAATTTGTCCTTTTGGTAAATCACAATTGAAAGGAAGCAAAAACGCAAAATCATAAAGGTAATGAAGATCTGTATAATATTGTGTATTTATGTTTATACGTTAAAAAATAAAAATGTCAATAAAAATCTATATTTTTAAATAATGTTAAACATTGTAGTTAATCATGTTTACCATCACATATCAAATTCTAAATACACATGTTTATCTCTTCTTTTTTAGGAAAAATAGTTCAAGTTAACATTTTTTAATCTGTAGTTTGTGGATCTCTGTCGTTACAGAAAATTAATTTCTCTCATTTACTTGTATAACATTTGACTTTTCTAAACTACTGGCTTCATTAAAAACAAGCAAAACTCCATTATGAAATTAACTATTTAATAACAAAAAAATAATCAGAAAATAATAATAAGTTATTATTATTATTATTTCATGGTGTAAAGAATTTATTATTATTTTCTGATTATTATTTTGTGGAAGAGCAGCACAAGATTGGATTTTTATTTTTTTCCAATTTTAATAACAAAAACTATATTCAGCTCTTTGATTTTAAATTTTGTTATTTAGGCACCCGCTAGTAATTCTTAAGATTAAGAGTTTCCTGAACTTATGTCTAATTTGCTTAAAAAGAAACCTAATTTTACATTACTAAACATTTAAAGAAATAATGATGAAAAGGGGTCTTAGTTTATGCAAATGTTTTGGATTATCTTCATCAGTATCAATTACCTGTCAAAAGATAAGTTCCACACATCGAACTCCAATTTCAAGATGCTATCTTTTATTTGCCTCTTCAAACATTTTTATTTTCTTCATCTTTAAGATTGTTAATTTTATTATGTCATTTGTCCAACTGTTTCAGCAATCTTTTTTAACTAACTTATTAACACACATTCACCTCTGCCATACTGTTTTAAGCAAGCTCATTTTAATCATACATAAAAAATATATATAAATCGAATATTATATGAAATACTTCCACATAACTGTTTGCTATCACAATCTGAATTAGGAACAGTAATTGATTGCATTCACTCTACTCCAGAGCCAGTAGAAATCAATAAATAACTAGAAACTAGTCTAGGGCTGTGAATGTGCTATCTTGTGTCATTGATTATTCAAATTTATAATAGATATCTGTGGAACAAATAGAGTGAATAATTATTATATAACAAATATATAAAAATGGGTGTAATGCAAATAAAATGGTGAGGCTTTATTGGGTGATTTTTTTCATTATAATAAGACTTTTATAACTTTGGAAAATTTATGTGCAACTTTTTTTTAAAAAGTATTCATAATAATATCCAGGGCCAAACTATAGTTGGCAGTTGGATAATTATATAATTTGTTAAGGAAAATAAACACAAAAGTTTAATAATAAATTCAAGAGTATTTACTCTGAATAACAAAATAATAATAAATCAACTGGTGAATTGCCACTTGAACTCAGGATCAATCTAGATCACTTAACAGTTCATATCTCTTTAGTTAATTAATATCACTAAACATCACATGATCATCATTCTTTATGCTTACATAAGCTGTTTATATAGAGGCAAAACTCTATACAATAGCACCACTCAGTGCAAGTCAGAGTAATCAATGGATGCCAGAAGGTTTATGCATTAAATCCCTATCTAGGGCCTACTTATTCAATATTCTCAGGTTAGTTTCTAGTTTATGGCTTTCATCAGTGAGGAACCTTGGATCTGAGAGCACTGTACCTAGATCTTAGGATGTAATACAAACCTCTAGCAGACACCTTTTACCTTATTAGCCAACTATAAAGCTTTGAGTCCAAAATGAGAACACAGTAATGTTTTCAATTCAAACTCATTAGCTTGATAGATCTAAACTCAGTTCAGCATCCATACTTTTTATTGTCTTTGATTCTTTAATAACCTACTACTGTTGAGCACGATTGGTATTAAACCCTAAATGTCACATGATCACCATTTTTTATATTTAAAGTTGTTTATACAGAGGGAGGTGCAGAGCTCTCAGATACAAAGCTTCTCACTGATGAAAATCACAAGCTAGAAACTAATCTGGGGATGCACAAACCTTCCTACATCCGTTGATTACTCTGGCTTGCACTGAGTGGTGCTACTGTATTGAGAGTTATGACTCTGTGTAAACAGCTTGTGTAAGCATAAAGTATGGTGATCATGTGATGTTAAATGATTTAATACCAATCCTGCCCAATAGGATTATGGTGACTATGGTTATTAAAGGACCAAAAATGCCAAAAAGTATGGATGAACTGAGTTCAGATCTATACAAGTTAATGAGCTTGAATTGAAAACATTATTGTGTTTTCATTTGGACCCAAAGTTTTATAATTAGTTAATTAGGTAAAAGATGGCTGCTGGAGGGTTGCATTAGATTCTAAGATCTAGGTGCAGTGCTCCCAGATCCAAGGCTACTCACTGATCAAAGCCACAAGCTAGAAACTAGTCTGTGGATATTGGATGAGTAGGCACTGGATAGGGGTTTTATGCACAAACCTGTCTGCATCCATTGATTATTCTGGCTTGCAATGAGTGGTGCTACTGTATAGAGAGTTTTGCCTCTGTGTAGATAATTATTAATGTATCTTTAAACTGTAATTCTAATAAGCATCTTGCTGTTAACACTCTTCTCTCTTCACATTACTGTTTCTCTGGACAGCCCTGATTGAATTGAACTGATAGAATACCATTTTAAGTTCGGTGGGTATTTTTATCCACTTTGCTAATTTGCATAAAGTTAGACTTTATCGACCTGAAAATTAGCCTCTTGCTTCTTGCAATAAACTAAGTTCTTTTTCTGCATGTTATTATTTCTGGAGTGTTTTAACACTGCCTATAGTAACCAGCTTGCCCATACATTCAACTTTATTAATAAAGCTAAATATCCCTATACAACAATTATTTTATTTTAGATGCAAGAATAAACCATTCTAATTCCCTCCCACCATTTCACTTTTGATTCATACTCCAATTTTGAAGTATATGAAAAAAAAAAAGAACTCATTTGCAAGAAAAACAGCGCCAGTATCGCTTTATTTTAAATTATACTAATAGAAATGCAATGTTACATGTAATGTGTTTTTATAAATGCTTCCAATAATGTGCTTCTATTGCAAATGTGGAAGGTTTTCAAAAAGAACAATTGGGTTTATTTTTAAACAATGATTGTATTTTTAAATTCAAGTTTATTAATTTTTTTTTTCTTATTTTGAGCATGCGTGTTAAAGGAAAAATAAAGTACTTTTAAACTGGTTCTATTTATATTTTTAAATCTATTCATTTTTTTTATTTTCTCCAAATTCATTAATTTTGAATGCTATCATCTTTCCTCCTCTCTTTGTTGTCCTGGTTTCTCCATTATTATAATCCTACTAGTCAAATAAAATAATATTCTGAAGAATAATCTCAAGCATAATCTTTTATAAAAAAGCTTGTTTATTAGTTTTTATCCTAACTTTTTTAATACTACTTTCTTCATTCATTAATCAACTTCTACTAATTAAGACTCATTTTATTACATACATTTACTATTTTCAGTATGTTTGTTATAAATTTAATTATTTTTAATTCCCATTTTGCCCAATTCATTCTAATCGTCTGAAAACGTTATCATATCAGCAAATGTGATTGATGATTGACGGTTTGTGAGGATGGCATTTTAGTAGTGATTACATGTTGGATATTTCCATCATCTAACATTGAATATTCAAAGACTTTAGAAAAATTCAAACTTTATTTAAACTCTCCAAATACTTTTAACTGTTATTAATAGCATACAGGTTAGTATAATATTGAATGGTATTATTCTCTCTTCAGGTGTTTCTGGAATGACCAGTGACAGTATTAGCATAGAATCAAACCTTGTCCTTTAGATTCGTAAATATTGAATTTAACATAATACTCTAACCAACTGATCTTTTCTGCCAAAGGCAATGATTGGTGTGTTAAACCATCCTTTTCAAACTTAATTTCATGTTACAATTCATTAGCTCATCTAAATAGTCTTAAGCAAGAAACAAACAGCATTTGTATTACATAGTGATCTTTTTTATTTAATCTTATATTTTTCTTCTTCATATATACATTTTATTTTTAAAATTCTTTTTAGAGATCAATCGAAAAAATAGAATCAAGTGAATAAATTGATAAGAAAAAAAAAAATGATAAGAGCATATAAGAATTAACTACATTATATTAATTTTTACTATTACACAAACCAATTTTTTTATAAAGTGTTTCTATCATTTGTTTCTTCCAAATCTCTTAGCTAATTCTTTTATTAGAGTAATTATCATATTCTTCTCTCACCTCCACTGTACCTTCGAATATATCTACATTTATATTTAAATATTTATTTTCATTTTGAAAAGATCTATAATAATTAGCACATTTGATTGCCATTTCCATGACTAGAGTTTCAAATTGAATTGAAGTTTGGAATTTTCTTCAGATAGCCTAGTATTTCTAAGCAAATTTAATTTTTGTTTTGGAAGTTTTATATTATGGTCAATTTGGTTAACAATCCAATGATTGAGGCAAAACTCAAAACTCTCCATACAGTAGTGCCATTCAGTGCAAGTTAGAGTAATCAATGGATGCAAGATGATTTGGGCATAAAGTGCTTATCTACTTCCTATTCATCCAATATGCAATAGATTAGTTTCTAGCTTGTGGTAATATTGGATGAATAGGCACTAGGGATTTTATGCACAAACCTTCATTCATCCGTTAATTACTCTGGCTTACACTAAGTGGCACTACTGTATGGAGAGTTTTGCCTCTGTTATAAAAGTTTGTGTGCACATAGGGAAAGTTGATCATGTGATGTTTAGTTATTTAAATCCAATGATTTGTTGTTAAATAGGTGTTTAATTATTTTAAACTACAAGAAAAATCATAAAAATTATTTCTAATGAGTTTATTTTTTATTCTTCTGATGATGAATGCTGGAGATATTTTTGTTCCTCATTTTAGCACTGTTTCTTATTCAAGTTGTTTAGCATTAGTAATATTAATTTTAACTATAAGTGTATGTTCTTTTAAATCTTTTTCAATTTGGAATGAAGTTTAAGATTAATTCTGTTTAAAATATTATGAAATGTTTTTTATAAGGTGTTAAAATTTTATATTATAATTTAGTTAATTTTACTGATATTGAATTAAAATCAGTTAATAGAACTTATTCATAGAAAATTCAAATCTGAAAACATTACTAAGAAAATGGAATGTTCATAGAATAGATTTATATTATTAGGTTAATTATTTGATAAGCATGTAAAATTATTCACATGCTCATTAAAAATCATTGCAATTAATAGAACGAATAGAGATAAATTCGTAAATTGTGACTTCGTAACTTAATTTGTCATTATTGAATAGGTGGCATGCATAAAGTCTACCCATAAATGATTTTTTATTGTTCTTCATTCAAATGCTGATAAAAATCCATGACAGCATTCCAGAGATTGATCATATTGCTATTAGGTATCTTGCTTACTATTTCTGATATAAAGCCGAGAGTAATATCGTATAATAAAGTAACTGAGTATTGCTGTCATCTGTATCAAATTGAAAAACTTTAGGTAAATTTTATTTAGAATACAGACGTCTTAGCAGTCGATAGAAATTCTTGGTTGCTCTTATTTAAGAAAATGTTTAATATAAGGCATTAAAATTATTCATTTATAAGTCTTTTCACAACAATATGGAGAACTTAGTTTTTCCAATTTGTAACTACATTACCATCTTATTAATATAACATATAATGTTTTTGGAATCAATCTTGCAATCTTTAGTCAAGTCATCAAATATAATTAAAAATGCAGCGTATCATAATGTCCCCAAATGACATTATTTTATCTATATAAATACACACACAAATACAATTGATAGCATCTTTTAAGAAAGACATTTAACTATAAGGTAACAATATTTATTAGATTTCAAAGCAACAAACGTCTAATATAACAAATTTTATACACTATTTTTTTTCATCATATTTTTTTTTATAACTATTTACAAGTCTCAGTTTATTTTACATACTGGACAGCATTTTCCGTCTATATGAATTTTGTTTCTACATGACTCTTTCTTACATGGTTTCTTATTACACATTTCTGATTTGCCATTTATACATTTGCAAATATAACAAGGCTCTTTGCCAAATGGAAAATAGAAAGTACCATTTTTGGCTATTTTGCTAGAACGGTCCACACATTCTCCTTTTGTAAGACCTAATAAAAATATTTTCAATTATAAATTTTAAAATCCTAAATAATTAGTTTTAAAATGTTAAGATTTATATAATGCTAAACAAAAACTAAAGCATAATGTTTATTTTTTGAAAAATAATATTTTTAATATAAAGGGAAATAAACCTTCGGTCATATGCTTTTTTATGAATTTACACACACTTGCCCATAAGCAGTGCATGTAAATTTGTAAAAAAGCACATGATTGAAGGTTTTCTTTCTCTATATTACATACATAGTCAAGTGCTGTATAAATAGACTATTTATTACAATATTTTTATTAAACTACAATTTGAAAAATATTAATTTATGCATATACTGACTTATAACTGTGACACACATACCTGATTTAACACTAAATAATAATGGAGACAATAAGTTTTGAATAATGTGTTTGAAATAATATTTTTCTTATGGAATCAAATTGGTATTGTTTTAATGTTTGATTTTAAGCTGTTATCACTGACCTATAATGAATTCCGTTCAAGTCGATTACTTACACAATGTTGTATGACCAAACAAATATTTGATCATCATCACTAATACCTAGCCATTGGAATTTTAAATATTTCTAGCATCTACATATTTAGAGATATATCATAAATGTAACATTATGAATCAATTTTCAATTACTGCTGTTAAATTTTTCAAAGCGTTAAACAAATAATGCTTTTTTTTTGTTTCCAGTCACATCAATTTTGTAACAGAATACTAAATATAAACTTTTAACTTGAATAAAACTGAGGAGAAATTTCAAGTACTTTATTTTAAAACAAATTTTGAGCCAGTTTGATATTTTATACAATCGTAAATCCCCAATTAATACATCCAAGTTTTACAATCTTTCGATTTTTTTTCTTCCAATAATCATAAATATTTTCTTTAGATTTTCTAATAATTTCTGAATCTTTTATTTATTCTTTGCAGGACTTCCTACTTTATGACATTTTAAAATTCTTTCATGATTTTTTTTTTTATGTGCTCAGATGTTTATATTTTCATCTCAAAACATCCAATTAATCAATTTTTCTTTAACTTTACGGTTAAACTTTTTTCAAAGTAAGGCACAAAAGATGAATAGTTGAAACTTCACATCTTAAATTAAAAATAAGTGTAAGAGGGTGAAATTTACTTTTTGAAGTAGACCTGGGATCATGAGAGAATAAGATCATTAATCCAAATGAGCTTTTAAAAGTCTTGATTACAATTTAATTAATTTATAAAATTAATTTTTAAGTGCCTTTTTAGTTATGACAGCTTAATTTTTCTCACTACCTGAGATTTGATCTGATCTGATCATGTACCAACTTTTTCATTTTCTTAATGTTCATAGTATTCTCAAAAGTTAAACATCACATGATCACTATTTCTTATGGCAATATGTATAGAGAGTTTTGCCTGTTTTAATTCTCAAAAGTTCATGCCAACAATACAGTTCAGAAACACTATTAATTTTTTCTTTTTCACTTTCAACTTTCGCATTCATAGAGAATCTTTTCAAATATAGCTTAATCTTTTATCCTTTACACTTTTTTTTTTTTTTTAAGGGTCATAGCATCGACCGGGACGCGAACCCACAACCCGGGCAACTGCCTGCAAGTACAAGGCAGTTGCGCTGACCTCTCGACCACCAATGCAAGCTTTATTTTTATTCATATTCATTATTTCAAAGATTTTAATTGCATCATCCGTAGTTAACTTCATTCTATTGTTAACAAGTTCTGCCGAATCATCCAATATGAAGTGATGAAACTTAATCCCTCTAATCTTTATCAAAGTAAAATTTAGCTAAATAATTATTAACAAATAAGAAATAATTCTACCTAAACATTTTTTTTATCTATATCTAAATTTCATTTACAAGTATAATAATTCCTCCCTCATTCTATATCCACTGTCATTTAATTTCAAACCTTTCCCTGGATATTTAAAATTGGTTAATAGTAACCCCTATATGACATATACATGGAAATATTTAATATGTGGAGTTATCCATTTATAATTCCTTAATTAGAAAGCCCTTTACCTAGATCAGTAGCTAATGAAAACCAACTGCTTCAGGTCAAGAATCAAAGTAAAATTGTCAGATTGATTACATTCAAAAGGAAGTTCCTCTTTTGAATGCCATTCTAGATCTGACTTTTAGCGTGAGGCAGTTGGTTTTCATCACCTGTTCTAAGTAATGTGCTTTCTATTTAAGTAATTATAAATGGATAACTCCACATATTTATGATACTATTTAAATTTAAAAGTGAACATGTTTAGATGTCATTTGAAATTTATGAAGACATTTATGAATTTATTTAATACTTTTTCAAACTATAACTAACTAAAAGAATAGATTATGCTTATGGATATGAAAAATTAGATCTTAAAAATCTTTCATATAGATTCTAATAAAATCTTTTTTCAATCTACACTTTTTAAAATGTCTACCACCATCTTTCATTGTTAAATAAATACTTTTGAAGAGCAATAAAATAAACATTAAATCTTTTTCTATTTTCTGAATATTTATTATTATAGTCAGATATCAATTTCTTTCTTCATTTTTTTAAATAAGGAGTATAAGTCTTATTCTTTAAATAAATCAATGACAGATATACACTTTCAATTCTTATTTCTTCATTCAACTTTAATCATACTTGCAGTTTTCTTCAGAAGCTTTTTTTTTTGCTCAAATAAAGTGAAAGAGAAGCAGAAAATGTTAAAAGAAAAATACAAAAAGGTTGTCGTCGATGAGCCACCATATCCCACTGTATGGCACTGTTTTCACGCTAAAACACATAAAAATGCCGTTTCCGCGGCCGACACGTTCGAACCCGCGTTTTCTATAATACAACTTTTGTTGTACTACAGATTGCAGGCCGCTATGTCGCGTCGCAGTACAGCATATATGTTTACGCAGCAAATATATTTTCCCAATTTGCACAGTTTATAAAATGATTACGGCTTGGGGAGAGGGTATGTTTTTTTGAATTGTATGGAAATGTTATTTTCATTGAATTTTTTTTTATTTTAAAGTATTGAAATGTTCAGATTTTGTAAAGTAATAATTAACAGACTTTAGTGTATTGAAGTTTTAAGTAGTAAATGTTGACGAGATATATGTATAAAGTGAATTGGAATTAGGTAACGCGTCAAGTAACGTACTGTTCGTAACATTTCCACAAGACATTTTAAGATTGTACCGTGTGTATATTTTTGAAATAAAAAAAAGCGTTAACACAAAAATATTCAGTAAGAAAAGTACAATTGTACACTGTTTTTTTAAATGTCATAAAAAGCATATATTATAAACATTTTGTGTATATATTTGTCATTGTTTAAAAAAGTTTTAGTTTCTTTCTTTTCTCCGACTACTGTTATACTTTGTAGAATATAGTTTACGTTTATTGTTATCATTTATTTTATAGATGTTAGTAAAAAAAAATATTTACAAAAATACGATTTTGATATTTTTTATTTTAACCGTAAAACTAACCCTAAAGCTAACCTAAACTAACCCTAAAGCTAACCCTAAAACTAACCCTAAACTAACCCTAAACCTTACCATAACAACTTTTACTTTTAGTTGTCATTCTATTTGAAATAAAAAATAGCGGTAAACAACAAAAAAAAAAGTCGTAACCCCAGTAAAAAAATCTCTGATAGAAAATTGATTTTTCTAATAAAAAGAAAACTAAAAAAAGACGAATCAAATTGTAATTTGGGTACTCATCTTATAGCTAAAGACACCGTTCTATGGCGCAGTTTTCGCACCAAAACACATTAAAATGCTGTTTCCGTGGCCGACACGTTTGAACCGGTGTTTTCTACAATACAACTTTTTTGTTGTGCTACAGAATGCAGGCCGCTATGTCGTGTCGCAGTACAGCATGTATATCACTAAGCAGCAATTACATTTTACGAATTCGCACAATTTATAAAATAATTACAGCTTGATGAGAGAGTTTGTATTTGAATTGTATTGAAATGTTCAGATGTTTTAAAACAATAATTATAAGACTTTTTACAACGTACTGTATTGAACTTTTATTTGGGTAAATGTTAAATATCTATGTTTTTATTGAGTTGCAATTAGGTAACGTGTCAAGTAACGTACAGTTAGTAACATTCATGAGACAAAGAAGATTCTACTGTCTGTATATTTTTGAAGTAAAAAAGAGCGGTACGAGAAAAATTTCTAGTAAGAAAAGTCCAAATGTACAGGTTTTTTTGTAAATTTAATAAAAAGCAAATATTTTAAACATGTTTAATAAGTAAAGAAGACATTTGTTTGTTGTTTAAAAAAGTTTGAGTTTCTTTCTTCTGTCCGAGTATGCTTACGATTTTGAATTTTTTTATTTTAGCATTACAAACAAACAGAACACTAACCCTAAAACTAACCCTAAACCTAACTCTAAACTAACCCTAAGCCTAATCCTAAATCTAACCGTAACAACTTTTACTTTTATTACGATTATAATTTTTTAGTTAAACAACAACAAAAAAAGTCATAACACAAGTAAAAAAATAACCGATAGAAAATTGATATAAAAAAAGCCGTAACACAAGTAAAAAAATAACCGATAGAAAATTGATAAAAAAAAAGCCGTAACACAAGTAAAAAAATATCCGATAGAAAATTAATAAAAAAAAAGCTGTAACACAATTTAAAAAGTATACGATATAAAAAACACGAATCAAATTGTAATTTGTTGATTTTATTTTACATTTATTATTATCATTTAAATTGTATACGTTAATAAAAAATATTTTAAAAAGACGATTTTATTTTGTTTTTATTTTTGCATTACAAAAAAGCACAGAAAAATTATTAAAATCAACGGCCCGTAAATGTTCATATTTTATAGTTTTAGCGTGAAAACAACGCCATCCTACGGCGTCTTTATCTATAATACAAGCACCGTAATTTGTTTATTTTATTTAACATTTATTATTATCATTTAATTTGTATACGTTAATAAAAAATAATATTTAAAATTAAATAATATTTAAAAGAGACGATTTTCTTTTGTTTTTATTTTTGCATTACAAAAAACACAGTTAAATGATTATAATTAACGGCCCGTGAATGATCATATTTTATAGTTTTAGCGTGATAACTGCGCCATCCAGTGGGATATGGTTGCTCATCGACAAACCTAAAAAAATTCTAATTGTAGTATTAATTATTTCTCAGATTAAATAGAAATATTAATAACACCATCATCAGTATCTTAACCATATTCAGGATTATTTCTGAAATTTCAATACATTTTGTTTATACTATTGAATCAGGTCTATTAAAAGAGTATTACAGACTCAATTGAATTAGCTTATAAGGTATAAAATATCAATTCATGCTTTTCACTAGATTCATTATTTTTGCATGTTAATGATCTCAGAAATTATTTCTATTAACAAGTTTATTATTTATTTATTTAGTACATGGAGTTTTTTGACATATTAACTATTAAATAAAATATCAAAAGGGAACATAGATTTTCCAACTAGGAAATAGATTCACCAGTAGTTTTACATCATTCAATTTTGCCATTGTAGACACAGATATGGCATTAACCAACTATGTGGTTCATAGTTTATATTTGGCCACATTTAAGTAGATCATTGACTAATAAATCCTATTCATGGAACAAATGAATGACTATAGGTTATCCTAAATCTATTGATGAAATTCCAGTTGTGTGTATGTAAAATCAAATCCAGATGGCTCTTGTTCAATCTGTAAAAATAAATTTGTTTTGAACATGATAAGAAATCATTTTTTAATGATTATAGATTCTTAGCTTTACATCCAAAAGAGGGATCTTGATTCGAGCCAGTTTTAGAAGGTGAACCTATATCTTATTACTAATAGGTACTATCAATTCAACACTGATTACTAGTGATTATATAAATAATGTTTCTTCAGAATAATCTAACATCTGTTTAGTTTTTTTAGGCTACTTAAAGACATATTAGTATTGTGAAGATTGAGTTCATCCACCTCATTGCTGATCGTCCTCCTTATCTTCCATCATCAATCTTTCCAAGCATTTATGAACTTTTTTTTAATAAATTAAACTATTTCATGATGTAACCAAAATAGGATAATTTCATCCTGGTTATTTATGCTTCATCTAAGAAGTCAGCTCTAATTTAAGTATCTACTGGTTCCTTTTACTAACTGTCTATAGACTTTAATTGCTAACATCACAGTTCAAAAGCACTATGTTTTTTTTATCCTTTTCAATGCACAGCTTTAGTTCCATATACCATTATAGCTTTTACCCATTATTAATATGTGATTAATCCAAGATTTTAAATTCTTTGTTAATAATGAATAATTTATGGAAACAAAAATTCACAAAATTTCTATGTCATCATTATCAGTTTTGCAACACTGTTGTATAATCATTGTCTTGTTTACATTTAGCCATGATCATTCCATTGCTTTGTTAATATATTTTCAGCTATAAATGTGTTGTTATAATCAGTACATCTAATTGTTTAATATCAAACATTATCTTAAAGTTTATTGTGCAGCTCTAAATATATGAAATTAGAATAAATTGTATTAATAGAGTGACCTATTTCTTTCTAAATGTGAACATTAATCAAAATCAATGGACCTTAGATATGTCAGCACAGTTAATGAATTTGTTTGAGTGTCAGAATAAAAATAAAAGATGACCTTAATATAGATACAGTATAAATCAGTATCTTTGTATAAGGCCAAATAATTAGTTACTAATCATGAAGTCTGTTTGTATTAGTATCTAGTGTTTAATGATTTTACTCAAACCTTAAAAGTTTAGTATCTATAAAAGATAGAGATATTACCACTATTTAATTCACTGTAGTCTGAGGAAATCAAGCTGCTTATTAAGATAGTAACAAGTTGTGTTATCACTGGCAACCAAATTTATTAATTTACATGGCTGTAGTACCTGATTGTCTAGTTTGCTACTTTTTGATATTTTTCACTTCTCTTCAATAATGATTCTCAATCATTTTCAATCATTCTGGATCCGTCTCAGAATGAAGTCTCCAAGTTTAATCCAATTTCTCTGATCTATAGACTTGCAAATTAAATATTGCCTTTATACAAAAGATAAGTGATGGTAAAGACATTTGAGATTTGAGGAAGTGCACAATCCAGGCCAATTGAAGAATTTTGGGGTCATCTTTCTTTTCCTGATTTCTTTATTCATGTTTTAAGAATGAGAAGTCACTCTGTGAGTCCTGGCCTTCTTTGGAAAAAATGAAAACCACTTTATGTTTTTAAATTTTCTTTCAGACAAACTTTACTCGCTATGTTCATTTATCAGTTCATAGGTACGGTTTTTATAGTTTTATTATCTTTTCAGTATTTTTCTTTTCTTATGTTCTTCATTTCATTAATTGACTTCATTATTCAAGATTATTTCTTGACTCCACTCATTTCCTACTTATCCTGCAGCCTTTTCAATTTTCTTTTAGGAATTCTCTTTTTTCAATTGTGAAGTGTTAATCTTTTATTATCTATACTTACAATTGGAATTACATAAAAGTCCTTAACATGTTGATTATTTCAAAATTTATATTTTACAATTTTGATTTATTCATAGGCTCTCTTTGATTATGAGTAAATTATTTTGATTTTCAAATTATATATGAAATTTATTTCATTACAAAATAATAGCCAAATAACATTCACTAAGAGGCTAAAAGTGACTGACAAACAGCAAAGTAGAAGGACACTTTGCAAGCCATTATCAGATCTTAAAACTAACTATCCCAGTGTTTTTTAAACTAGGGGTCATTAACCTCCAGAATCAGGCAAAAATTTTAAGAATCATAGAAAATCTTAAAGGTTAATAGATTGACTAATGACCTTTTCTCAAATGACAGTAGTTATGGACTTTTATAATTTTGCACTTATAATAAACAAGAAAAGTGACCAACTCAATAATCGGAATCAAAATTACACTTCAAAAAGATGTTTATTTTGAACGAGGGAATTGTAAAAAAATTTCCATTATATAAAAGAGTCATGAATGAAAACATTAGGATTAATCCATTTCACTCTACTCCAGAGTTTTCCAAATTTATTGTATCACAGAATACTTTACAAATCCTAAAATTTTAATGGAATCCTTCAATTGTAATAGAAAGATAGATTTGAATTTTTGAATTTTAATAACAAATAACACAAATAAGTGTAAGAGTTAAAAAGCAAAATAAACATTCGAAAATTTTAGTTATAATACAATTCACATGTTTAAACACATACAAAACCATTAATTTTCCAGAATTTTGCATTTATTCACGAAACATTTACTGATCTTCTATGAAACACAGTTTAAGAAATGCTGCTCTACTCCATAGTCATTTATTTCATACTTAAGTAATAAATAGATATTCATGATATTAAGTACTTATCCAAAGTTATTTTCATTTGTGAACTCCTTTCTGGTTTATGGCTTCCAGTAGTAAAAAGCCTAGATATCCATTAAACCCAATTCACCTCTCATCCAATTGCCACTTTCTATTCTCTTTTTCCTATCAAGCTACCAGAAATTAAATGGGTGATATGGATAAATTACCATGGAATATGAGCATTACCACTTAGTACTCATTGATTACTCAAGCTTATAATAGGTGGCTCTGGAATAAAGAGAATTAAGTATGACAGTGAGCATGTGATGTTCGTCTTTTTAATTGAATAACGTTTAAGAATTTTTCATCTATACAAAATCAGAACTAAGCATCACATGATCACCATTTCCTGTGCTTGTACAACCTTTTAAAACAGTAACAAACTCTCTATACAGTAGTGCCACTCAATGTAAGCCATAATAATCAATGGATGCAAGAAAGTTTGTGCATAAAATCCTTATCTAATGCCTAGTCATCCAATATCCTAAGATCAAGTGCAGTGATCTTAGATCCAAGGCTCTTCTATGATGCAAGCCATTGCAGATATTGGGTGAGTAGGTATTGGATAGAGATTTTATGCATAAACCTTGTATCCATTGATTACTATTGCTTGCACTGGGTGGCACTACTATATAGAGAGTTTGTCATTGTAAAGTCAAATATGCAATAGGTGAATTGAAAAATAAGAATATGAATTGCAATTGTATTGCACAATGTATATACGATCAGCAGAAAGGGATTAGACGAGCATTAGTAGAATGTACAGTGTGTGCTGAGGTGTATCATTTGAAATGTTTGAATAAGAATAGGAAGGATGTGACAGGTTGCTGGTTATGTAGTCGGTGTGTAAATATGATTAAAGAGATGAGAAAGTGGTTTTTAAATGTAGGTAATCTAGAGAGAAAGTCAGAGGAGAGGGAGCAAAATGTAGTTAAGGAAGATAGGACAGAGTATGGTTTTAGTGGAGTGACAGGAAATATGGGTGGAGAAAGTAGTAATGCAATGGAGATGGTTAGACAGAGAATAAGTAAGATAGAGGAAGAAGTGAAGGATGTAGAAGTAAAATTAAAATTGTTAGAGACAAAGTGTGAGAAGATAAAGGAATTATTGGGTAGAAATGATAAGGAAAAATGAGATAAAGAGGTCCAGAAGATGGTAGACAAGGTTACAGATGGAGTAGAGAAAGTAGATTATGAGAGAGTGTTGATAGGAGATTCACTAATAAGAGAATGTGGGGATATAATTGCAAGGGAAAATAGAAGCAGGTATGTTAGAGTATGTATGTCTGGAGCAAAAATTAGGGATGTGACAGATAAATTAAGAAAGCAAGGTAGTAGAGATGTATATGTAATGGTAGGGACTAATAATTTGTTAGAGCCATCAGAGAAAGTAATGGATGAGTATGTAGAATTGATTAGGAATTTGAGAGAGATTAAAGGAAGAGTAGGAGTAGTGGGACTATTACCAAGATTTGATAAGAGGCATTTGTTAGATAGGGCATGTTCTATAAATGAGAGAGTGAAAAAATTGTGTGAGAGAAATAATGTTGTGTTTGTGGATGTATGGGATTGGTTTATTGGAAAGAGGGAGTTATATAGTAAAGATGGTTTGCACTTAGGAAAACAAGGAAGTGAAGTTTATTTAAAGAATATAGTTCGGGAAACTTTTAAAGGTGGGTGGGCTTTTAAATTTTAATATTATCAAAAACAAGACGAATGGAGGGGATAAAAGAAATAAGCAAAGATGGTTGATGTAGATATAAGTGTAGATGTGGAGAGGGAATTGTTTTGTAAGATTAATGGTAAGAAAGGTTGTTATAAATGTAATGGAGAAGAAAGAATCAAAAGAATTTATAAAAGAATAGTTAGGAAAGAAAAAATTGTTAAAATTGGGTTTTTGAATATGCAAGGTGGTAGGAGACCAGAAAAGTGGCTGGAATTAAATAAAGCAATTGAAAATGAAGAGCTGGAGGTATTAGCAGTAGTGGAAACTCATCTAAGAGAAGAAGAAGAACCTATTTTGGAAGAGGTGGTATGGCAGGGTGTAAACAGAAAAGAAAAAGAAAAAAGGGGTGGTGGTATAGGTGTTATATCGAGGAAATATTTAAATATTGTTAAGTGTCAAGAGCATTTGTGGTTTGAAATAAGGTTGGGTAGACAAGAATGGATGGTGGCTGTAGTGTATATAGCTACTGGAGATAGTCAAACTGTAATGGAGTGGAACAGTAGTATATATGAATGCCTAGTTAAGGATATACAAAGTTTTAAAGAAAAGGGGAAGAGAATAATGGTTATAGGGGATATGAATGGGCATATTGAAGAAATTGATGATGTAGATAATAAGAATGGTCAGTTTTTGAAGGAATTTTGTCAAAGAGTAAATTTGAGCATTGGGAATTGATCAAATATGTATAAGGGACAATACACATGGTCTAGGAATAATGTATTTCACACAATAGATTATGTATTGGTAGAGAAAGAGGGAATGAATAAAATACGGAAAATTAAGGTGTTTGATAATGAAGAGAGAGTATGTATGTAATAGTGATCATAATTTTATTGTAATAGAAATGGTTAGTAATGTGATGGAGGTTAGAAATAAAGGTAGAAATAATAGTGAAAGATGTGGATGGAGAGTGAATGATAAGAATAAGTTGGAAGAATATAAAATAAAAGTTGAAGAAATCATGGAGCAGATGGATGGGGATGAGTATAAGGACTGGTGTGGTGAAATAGAAAAAGTGGCAAATAGGGTTTTGGTTGAGAATATGCAGAAGAATAAAAGTAATAAAAAAATGAGAGTTAGTAAAAGTGTAAAAGAGAGGAAAGAAGCATGCAGAGAATATAAGTGTGCTATTAAGAACAAAGAAAGTGAAAATGATATTAATGCTAAATGGGGAAAGTACTTAGAAAAAAAGAAGTTGGCTAAAATGGATAATTATAGAGAGAGGATGAAGTTAAATAGTAAATTGTTAGAGGATATTAATAAAAGTGGAAGAGATGGGAGTAAAAACTTTTGGAATTACATTAAAAGGAGAAATGTAGGGGAAAGAGAGATAGTATTAATAGATGATGAGGGAATAGAATGTAGCTCTAGAGAAGAGGTAGAGAGAATCTTAAATAGATATGTAATGGATATAGAAAAGATGTTAGATGTGAAGGAAGTAGTGATAGAAAAAATAGAAGCAGTTAGTAATGGGAATATTAGGTTCACAAAAAATGAATTGAATGAGGCAGGGAAGAGATTGAGAAGTGGAAAGGTGAGAGGTTTAGAAGGATGGGCAGCAGAGATGGTAATGAATTTAGGGCCTAGAGCAAAAGCAAAGTTATTATCATGTTTTAATAAAATGGCACAGAAGACAGTTTTTCCGGTTAGTTGGAGTAATACAAGAATAAGATTATTATTTAAAGGAAAGGGTAAGGATCATAGAAAGTTAAATAATTATAGACCGATAGCGGTAACATCCGTTTTATATATAAAGTTTTCTCATATATGGTAGCTGGAAGAGTTGTAAAATGGATGGAAGAGAATAATATAGTGGGGGAAATACAAGGAGGTTTTAGGTCAGATAGGCGTATAGGAGATAGTTTGTTTGTAGTTACACAACTTATGGAGATGAGTAGGAATTCAGGTAGATCATTATATATGAGTTTTATAGATATAGAGAAAGCATATGATAGAGTAAATAGAAATAGATTATGGGTAAGGTTAGCCAATTTGGGAATGGATGAAGCTTTAGTAAATATTATTAAGAAATTATATGAAAATAATTATTATACTTACCAGTTAGGGGATATAGAATCAGTTAAAGTTAAAAATGGAGTGGGATTAAGGCAAGGATGCCCTATGTCACCTATTTTTGTTTTTGAGTGAAATGGAGAAAGCAATAGAAAGACTAGGAAGAGGGGTAGAGATACCATTAATAGGTGGCAAGGGAATATATATTTTGTCAGGTCTTTTTTTTTGCAGATGAGAGAAAGAAGAGAAGATATGGAAATTATGTTGAGGACATGTGCAAGGGTGGGTAAAGAGATGGGGATTAAATTTAGTGAAGAAAAATCAAATATAATGATGGTTAATACTGGGGAAAGAGAAGATGTAGAATTTTTATTGGGGGATATAAAGTTAAGTGTGGTGGATAGATATAGGTATTTGGGAATCATCTTATGTAATCAGGAAAAATGCTTGGATGAATGGGAGAAAAACTTGGTAAATGAAGCAAAGAAAAGAAAGGGTTTGGTAAAGAAACTAACAGTATTTTCATATAATAAATATGATGTAGCTAGAATAGTATGGAAGGGAGTTGCAGTAGCAGGGTTAACATATGGTAATGATGCATTATGGGTTAGTAAAAGAGTTTTAGATTATTTAGAGAAAGTACAAAGGGAAGTAGGAAGACATGCATTAGATGCAGAGATGTGGACAGCAAAGGAGGCAATTCAAGGAGAAATGGGATGATCAAGTTTTTATATGAGAGATGCAAAAAGTAAAATGAAAATGTTTGGTAGGTTGCAGTTTATGGATAGTAAAAATAGTGTTCAATTGGGTTATGAGTAAAGGGCAGGCAACAAGATGGGTGAGAAAGGTAATGCGGTATGCGAAAGATTTAGATAAAGAATTTATATCAATATACTTCTATAAAAGATGAGATGATTGGGTTAGGAGGATTGTTGAGTGTTATAGTGGTAAGGAATGGGAGAAAAGAATAGAAGCATTAATAAAAAATAGGGAGTTGGAGAGACGGAGAACTAGTATGGAGGGTAAGAAGAGTTTAAATATATATAGAAGTAAACGGAATATTGCATGCGAGTTAATTTATGATAATAGTAAGAAAAGTAGTTTATTATTTAAGGCTCGAACGGGATCTTTAGCAACAAGAGAATATACATGTAAATGGAAAACCATGGATAATTTAGTGTGCAAATTGTGTAAGGAAGGTATAGAAAATATTAGGCACCTGTTGATTGAATGTAAATGCTTGAAAGCAGAAAGGGTACAGATAATGAAGTTATGGGAGAATAGACATGAACAAAGTGACTATACAGAAAGTGAGTTATTAGTTTTTATGTTGGGTTTTGCAAAGAGATAAGGGGGGGTTAGATATAAAGGCTATAGAATTAACAAAGATTATGTTGTGGAAATGAAATGGGGCAGAATATGGGAAGACTTAAGGGTGGGGAATGGAGAATAAAATGTCTAACAGGTTTATCTGGGCATAATTGCTGAGATATTCTTGACTTTGTTTAAAGAGAAGCTAAAAATACATCACATCACATATTGCTTTAAGATCAGAACTAGATTAAATTGATGAATTTCTATTTATAGATTGTCTTACAACTACCATTTTCATATAATAAATTATTTAAATTAATATAAATTATTACTAGAGGGGGGAAAAAAAAACAAAAGTATAATATTTACCATTACTTTGACCTTTAACAACAGCTTTTAGTACAGTTATTTTGGAATCTGTGCCCAGAATAACAAAAAGTTTATTGTTGAAAAGAAATGACTGAGATGATCTCAAATTTGCTGAAGGAACTCTTAAATATTCTACAAATTTTGAATAACCTCTGTACTGTAGAATAACTAATTCTTCTGTATATTCACTTAACAGTGTCAAAAACACATCTGCAAATTAAATAAATGTTAAAAATGAAATAAGCAAAAAAATAAAATTGCATAAAAATAAATAAGTTTGAAAACAAAATTCTACTATACCTTCTATTTTAAAAGTATCCATAGATGTCACTCCATCCACATGGATATTTTGAACCATTTCAAATGAATTGGTATATTTTTCATAGCGATATACATCGACTGTCTTTTTATAGTTTATATTTAAGTTGTAAAGGGGGTAATCAGCAGACTTTTGATTAGCAAAGATAATAAAAGCTTGGTCATCCGCTGTTACCGAAATTACATCGCTGACTGTTTCAGTAATAATAGTTTGGTAAAGTTCAAACTAAAATTGATAAATGTTTCGACACATTAAAATATATAAAAATCAGTTTAATATTTTTTTATTATATAAATATTCATTTTGTTAAGATTCATTTGTATAATCATATGCTTAAAGTCTTAATGCCAGAATTAAAACCTATTAAGATTCAACAACAATCTGACATTGACAATAATTGATATTTTCTTATTGATTATAACAACTTCTGTTAGCAATCTTTGGAGTCAAAATTGGCTGCTTAAAAATAGATTAGTTTTGTAATTTGCATTAAAAATTTATTACCAGCTTTATATTTTAATTACCACTCAGTATAATTTTTTTTTATTTCTTTATATGATTTGCGTATATATAAAATTGTTTTAAAAAATAACCTTGAGAGAAAATTTTAAGCATGTAACCATGATATCCTGTTACCAAAATTAAAATCAATAAGTTCTAGCTTAAACTCCACAAGAGAATTTATTATAAATTAATTATAATACCTTAAAGATCAGCCTTTCAAGCTATTGTGCAAGGGCTTTTTTTACGAGTGTTAATAATAAATGAATAATTTCATTCCCAACACAAGATATAATATTTATGAAAGAATAAAATGAATCCACTTATTCTTTCAAACCCAAATGCTTATATATGGGCAAATCTTAAGTACTGGGAATGAAAGCGTGAGGATAGACCACTCACTTTAAATTACTGTTTACGATGTTTGAATGAATGACGTCAACGAAATTATCTAGAATTTACTAAATGTCACTCTCAAATGAAACTTAAACATATGTAAATAAGCATTTATTTTATAGCGCTGTGTTTATAAATTGTAATACATTAAAGATCAGCCTTTCAAACTATTGTGCAAGCGCTTTTTTACGAGTGTTAATAATAAATGAATACTTTTATTCCGAACACAAGATATAGTATTTATGAAAGAATAAAATGAATCCACTTATTCTTTCAAACCCAAATGCTTATATATGGGCAAATCATAAGTACTGGAAATGAAAGCGTGAGGATAGACCACTCACTTTAAATTACTGTTTACGATTATTAACACTCGTAAAAAAAGCACTTGCACAATAGTTTGAAAGGCTGATCTTTAATGTATTACAATTTATAAACACAGCACTATAAAATAAATGCTTATTTACATATGTTTAAGTTTCAGTGACGTTTAGTAAATTCTAGATAATTTCGTTGACATCATTCATTCAAACATCGTAAACAGTATTTTAAAGTGAGTGGTCTATCCTCATGCTTTCATTTCCAGTACTTAAGATTTGCCCATATATAAGCATTTGGGTTTGAAAGAATAAGTGGATTCATTTTATTCTTTCATAAATACTATTTCTTGTGTTGGGAATGAAAGTATTCATTTATTATTAACACTCGAAAAAAAGCGCTTGCACATTATCTTGATGATCTTTAATGTATTACAATTCATAAACACAGCACTATAAAATAAATGCTTATTTACATATAAATTAATTAGTAGTTAATAAAATTTCAAAATATTGCTTTTTCTCCAAGCTAGATAACTATTCCTCAATAACTGTTATATAACTGTATGAATTGTTTATGTTCTTGGGGATTATTTGGAAATTTTTCAACTACCTGAAACATTTCTGGAACCAATCCAGATATTTTTCAACTGCCTGAAACATTTCTGGAACCAAACCAGATTGAACACAATATCATGGACGCTGTAGGTCATTTTTGAATAGTTGTCTCAATGGAAAAACTATCTGGAGAATAAAAGATGTCTGAATCAATTTTTGACTAAAAAAAAAGCCAAAAAAAAAAATCCAAAAAAAAAAATCTTTGTCTAGCCAATTATGCTAAATTAGTATTTATTTAGCTAACTAGATTAGAGACTTCAGTACTACAAACCAGATTTCAAATGATGTTTGAGCACTTTGGTAAAATTGTGACAATCATGTGAGTGCTATTCCTAAAGAATGACTTATCATCTGTTTTTTTGCAGTTCGTCAATGATAAACAATTTCAGCCTTGTTTCTTCAGATGTAATCTAATCGAATGTCTGATCATTCATTTTTCTTGTTGTCCATGATATTCTTAAAGACTTTTCCAAGACCAAAGTTTAATGCCATCTTTACAATTAATTATATAATAATTAAAACAATTTATATATTGCAGCTATTTGAATTTTGATTTTTCATAAAACATAATATATTATTATTCAACAAAAGATTCGACTTTTAATATAAGTTTATTTGAATATAAAATATTTTAAATTAAAATATCATGGGTGTTTAAACAAAAGCAGGAAGTAATAATGGTACAATCATTATCTTTATGAATCATTAAGTTATCATAAACAAACATATGCATTGGTTTACTACAGGCAAATTCATTTTTCATTAAATTGAATTAAAACTTTTTTGTATTAAAAATAATAATTACTTTTTCTTGCGTATCTGTGTTTACCTGACTCCAATCCTGCTTTTAAATAGCAAATCCAATTACCAATTAAATGTTGGTTAATAAATGAGAATCTAGCTATTTTTAGAAAGAGACAAAGACAAAAATGAAAAGCAATTCAAATCCCCACTACCTAACAATTAGTGTTTTGCCTTGTTTTTCATTGAAGGGGATTTTGTCCTGCAGTTGACTATTCAAAGGCAGTGTTACCATTATAATTTTTATATATGTAAACAAAGAAAGTAAATCACCCTCCCTCAGGCTATGAATTAAAAACACTAAATGTTAAACCAAAGATTAATAGAATGAATCTACCTATTCCTGAAGCTCTAATGTTTGTAAGCATACTTTTAGTTTCAATAATAATTTATTATTTCTAATGTATACAGTGATGTGTAATCATACAATTGGGGTTTACATTGTTGTTCTAACTATCGTGTTATTTCCATTTGGGTTCTGATGAGTCTATGTTGTCCAATATGATGTGAACATTAGATCTTTCACATATTTGTTATCTGATTGTTAGCGCCCCCCCCCCTTTTGCCTTGTTGTTAGTTTGGCACATTGTATAATGTCCAAGTGTCTTCAAATGTTTTCGATGATGCCAGGAGTTGGTCTCTCTTCTGGATTTTTGTTAACATTTGTTCAACATTTTGAGTGCTTTTAATTCATAGCCTGAGGGAGGATGATTTATTCCCTTTGTTTGCATATATAAATTAAGCTATATTTAACTTAATGTTTATGTATTAAATCTTATTCAATTACTATAATCAATATGTTAAAAGAGAGATTCTGTCTCCAGTCTTATTATAATTATTAGTTTAAATATAGGGGATTTAAACATAGATTTTCAAGCACCCTTCAACTATCACACAATCTCATACTACTGATACACATGATCACACACATATAGAAAAGATAAATAATCACCAATATACGTATTTCGTGCTGAACCAACACTCATCAGCTGGTCCAGATCTCCCACATATAATCAGTCCACTGATTATATATGTGTGGGAGATGATAATCTGAACCAGCTGATGAGTGCTGATTTAGCACAAAATATGCTTCTTGGTGATTTTATATCTTTTCTATATATGTGTGGTCATGTATCAGTGGTATGAGATAGTATGGATAGTTGAGGAGTGCTTGAAAGTTTGTGTTCAAATCCCCTATATTTACAATTAAGCTCCCGGTATATGAAGAATGCCTGTATTTCAAATCTTAATTATTAGTTTAATAAATATCAAAAGTCACATTCCATCTGGCTATTACTTTAACTCTGAATTACCAATAATAGCTGTATTCATTCTATTCTTTTTTTTTTTTCTTAAGTGTCATAGCATCGGCCAGGACGCAAACCCGCAACCCGGGCAACTGCCTGCAAGTGCAAGGAAGTCGCGCTGGCCTCTCGACCACCAATGCAAGACTTCATTCTATTCTTGGTCCTTTATTTAACATTTAGAGTGCTTTTAATCTATAGCCTGAGGGAGAGTGATTTATTCTTTGTTTACATAACTACATTGTGCTATGTTTAATTTACAGTATATATATTTGAAATGCCCCATAGCTATATTATTCCAGCCACTCCCTTTTAAATAAATACAGTTTGAATTTTAGCACTATACTAAAAATGAAACAATATTTGTTACTTTGCTGATCCTGGCTTTCAATACAGCATATATCAAAAGTCTGGTTCAGCAAAATTTTAAGATCTATTACCAGGAGTAGTTGATAAATTATCTACATACTCTGATGGAATATATTTGCTTATATATTATCTATGGTATATACATATAATGCATTTATATACATACATATATATATATACCATGGAATAAGAATTTGGATTACACAGACACTGGCAAACTATACATAAATAATAATGTGACTAAGAAAATAGTTCATATATAGAAAGAGAGTATAAACACAAAAACTTATAAGTAAAGTTTAAAAGAGAAGTTATAAATAAAAATGTTTTCGAGGATCCATGCTTCATAATCATAGTTTTCTTAAAAATATATAATAAAATATATGCAAAGATATTTAAATTAGCACATGTTATGTGGTCCATTTCTTCGATATATCAAAGCAAATTTCTATTTATAACAGCAATATTTCCATTAATGTAGAATGCTTTTATTTTTCTCTTATAATCATTCGATTCTGTGCATATAATTACCGGATTAGCAGGTGTAAAATTGTGTCCAGATTCCATGGCGTACTCCAAAAATACTGAAGATGTATTATTGTTCTTCTGAGCTCTATTGTAAGTATACACATATTGAGCAAGTCTAGTATTAATATTAGCTTTAGTTTCACCATAATATACAGCTTGAGGGCATGAAATGGAATATACTACATGTGGGTGAATGATTGATCAATATGATTATATTTATTTATAACTTCTCTTTTAAACTTATATAAGTTTTTGTGTTTATTTATATATAACGGGAAGTAAACTATTTTAGAAAGAGAGTATGTACTACATATTCAATTACTATTGAAATGTGATGGATGATATTTAGGATAACACAGCAATTAGGATGCGACTCCAAAACCATAATTTTTTTTGAAAGTCCAAAGCTCATTTTACATTTTAAAAATAGAAGTTTGTGATCAAAATTAGTAATATTAGTTTATATTTCATTTAACAAATGGTCTTTTTTACCTTATTAAATACTTAGATCTTATAGATATGTCCATATAAGTTCCCTTCAGGAAGAAAATATATTTGTGTTGTTATAAATGTTTTCATGGGAGAAAACATCTTTTTTTTTTTGTTTGTTTGGTTTTTTTAACATGTGAAAAAGCAGGCAGAAAATGAAGCTAGTTGGAAAAAGATCAGTGTTTAGTGAGGATTCCGATTGCTATTGTGGTTATGCACAGTGCTAAAAATTCTTGCTGTTTACATATCACAAAATAAAATAATTTTATTAAAAAATTGGCAACCATTCTTGGATACATAGTTATAATCGAAAATAGCTCATTTTCATCACCTTTGTTTACCTACTGATCTTTCTCCACATAAATTATCATCTATCTGTATCTACATGAAAATTCAACAACTTTTTCCATCTTATGTTTTATAATAATTTCTTAATTCAAAAGTGAATTTTTGCATTAAGTAGTATGAGCATGTGGAGAATAATACTATCTTTATATTATATAGGGTATTATATATTCCTTTTGCTCATAATGAATTTTAATAATGCTCAAGAAACTCATTTAATTAAATAAACTACAGCAACATAATATTTTTTTAAAATCAGAATTCAATTTACTTTTACTGTGAACCCTATTAAGATTTCTAATAAATCTTTGCAAAAAACATACACAAACCATAATTATACTTTTCACAATGTTTTATTTAATTTATAACAATTTTGACTAACTAGCTTCCTCAGATCTACAAAAGCAATTGGATTACGATTATCTATTACATACTTATGATAACTGTATTTAATATATATACATATATGTATTGCTATTTACAAATATCTCATATACTTATTATATAAACTCTTAAAAAAAAGTCCAATTAAAAACTATATTTATATACAAACATATAAATTAAACATATACTTCTATATTATTCTTTCTAAATAAATAGATACATACATATGGTTTATATAAATTATTATTTTTTGGATTAAACCGCGTATTATTTGCCATTACATACCAATATTTCGACGAACTAGCATCCGCCATTGTCGAGGTTAACTTTTGAAAGAAAAATCGTTAGATCTCAAACAGTAAGGTGACTGAGTGCATTACTGTTTGAGATCTAACGATTTTTCTTTCAAAAGTTAACCTGGACAATGGTGGATGCTAGTTCATTGAAATATTGGTATGTAATGGAAAATAGTGTGTTACTGTTTGAGATCTAACGATTTTTCTTTCAAAAGTTAACCTTGACAATGGTGGATGCTAATTCGTCGAAATATCAGTATGTAATGGAAAATAATACACAGTTTAACCCAAAAAATAATAATTTATCTACATCATACAACCGTGAAAACATTAAATATAATATATGGTATATATATTTGCACTTAAAGATATTAAATATTTTTAATTCTTAATTGATGGAATTTATTAAGAATGTATATATATATATTTGTCAAAATTATAAATAATGATGTATATATTATTGTTATATATGGGGAGCATTTTACTAATTATAAGAAAGTTGTGTGTAATATAATATAAATAAAGAATAAAAGATGTCATTGAATTTAGCCAGAAGCAAAGACATTAGTTGCATGATGAATGTAATCCTTAATGTAAAGGAAATAGAATAAGTGATTGCTTTCATAAAAGTCCACTTGTCTCCTGAATCTAAAGAAAGCACTACAGTTATAAGTTAGTAGAGTTGGCTAAAGAGAGAATAGAGAAGTGTGCACCAGGCTGAATACAATGTTCAATATAAGAAGTAAATGTACAAGTGACCTAAACAAAGCATGAGCAGGTATCAGAAAGTTCAGTATAGAAGCAAGGACATACTTCAACAAGGCCTTAACAAATAATGTTAAGCAATTCACTGTAAGTGACTACACAGATCTTCACACTGCAGAGAAGGGAATAAGGTAATATGCACACACGTTATAATATGGTATGCACATAAAACGTTTGATTTCAGGTAGCGGTCAACCTTACACACAACCACCAAGGTCTTAATGGAGCTGATACCAGAGAGCAGATCACAGCATCTCATAACCAAAGCAATAAATGAAGTCTATTAGCATCAGAGAACCAATGGAGATCAAACAACCTATATTCATGCTGAAGTGAAAGATACAGAAGTGAGCGAGCTCCAGTCAGAAATGAGATCTGACCAGATAACATTCACTGTTATGTAACCTGGAACCAAGAACAGCATTTTGAATAATAACATGAAAAGTATCTAAGTATTTGCTGTTATAGAATACAATTGTGCAATGTATACACTATAATTATATAAAGTTATTATATGTTTACATAATAGATCATTGTAAGATAATTATTTTTTAAGGCCTGAAGAAGACTGCTAACCAGTCAAAACTGTCATAAATTAAATAAAGCATTGTGAATGGTGCATTATAAGAAGGATGGGTTTTCTGTAATAGCAACACAATAAGAATGGAAGAAGGAAAGATTTCTATGCATCACTTTTTCTTCCATCATTAATACATGCCCTTGGCTTAAATTCTGCAAATCAAAAAGTTTTTGTTATCTCCTACATAATGAAATTAAGATATTATAAATCCACCTAATATTTCAATTTTCATATCAGATTTTATCATTTTAATGATGAATTTTAAAATAAACATTTAATGCATCATCATACACTGTTATGAAAAAAGCTATAAAAATATTTCAACAGCTCTATAATTTCATTACGACTCCTTTATTTTCTTAAGCACTTATTAAAATTTTGATGAATTATTTCTTAGCGAAATGATAAAATTATTAAGTTGAAATTTCTTACAAATACGATCTGTTAATGAGAAAGATTTAAATACTTACTTTATTGAAGAAAAAATTCCATTCATAGATTGCTGAATTAACTTCAAATGTTTGTTTGCTTGTATTAAATTGATTTGCTATACTAAGATATATATGTCCATCTCTTTCCAGGACATCCAAAGCGATAGCACCGTAAGTATGTAACTTTTGATGAAGTTTCCAATTTCCTCTGCTGGGATCATAAATGAAAACCGTACTATCAATATCAGTAGTAGCTATAAATAAAATGTTCAAAATTACATAAATATAAAATGTATAATTATAATGCTTTAAAAAAAACGTTATATATGCATATGTAATGTCCACCTTCTCCAAAATTTTTAATATTTCAAACACACCTTTAATCAACAATTTGTTTATTTAAAAGCAGAAATATTTTTAAACAAAATAAAATTTCCAATTTCTTATTTTGTTAGGAATAAATTTCTCCCTCTATTTCAGACATCTATTATAAACTTGAGTAATCAATGGGTACAAACATGTTTATCTAAATCCTCAAACTAATAATTGACTTGTGGCCTTCTTTAGTGAGAAATCTGGACCAATATATATTAATGAAGGTCATAAGTCTATGCTAGTCTGGGGATGTAGATGTGGATATAAAAAATATTACTGTATAATAATACCCATAGATTACTCGAGCTTATAATAGATGGCTCTGAATTAGAGATATGTAAGATGGAGATAGTCATGTTTGTTGGCTCATATCAATTCATTATTAGTAATAGTTTTTAGATTTTTGTTTGAATTCCTCAGATATATCTGGAAGATAACATGACGAAGACTACAATGTCCCTTAAAATTATCTGACTTAATAACATAAGATGTATTGGTGGAGTACTCTTAAGAATGCTATGTATCCTTTAAAATGTGATGTTCACAATATCACAACTGGAAATATATGAGTGTTATGTGTAGTTTTGTTTTTTAGGAGGGATAATCAACACTCATTTCAAAACCATTGGAAAGTCATTTTGGCTCTAGTAGTGGACATTTTAAACATGGGTCTTCTCAATATTTCTAAAAGAAAAATTCTATATATTATATGTTTTGTGGAAGTATATTCATATAATTAAAGCTAATAAAATGAAAAAAAAAAAAAATTAATTAATGAATTAAAATAGCTCAGATGACATTTGGGAATGCTTAATATAATATTTAAAGAAACCACACCCACATGTTTGTGCTTAAAAAAGAAAAACTCTTAATCAGTGCTTTACATGGTTGAACCACATGTAGCTAAAATGAAAAAAACGATCCAGCTGAAAACAACAAGGAAGTATGAAAAGAAAATCAATTCAAACCCAGACTGGTGCTGGACCTACAAACAAGATGAGACAACAGTAACAGATTAAAACAATCTTTGATTATACACCAAAAACGTATGCTTATTTAAAATCTACTTTGAAGTGAAATGATGAAATAAGAAAGTTTACTGAATGATTATTAAAAAGAAAGTCTTGTAGCAGATGTTTGAGTAGTTGTGTTGAAGACGCCTTTGTTATATATATATATATAATATTTGACACACAAGAAATATATTTGTTTGTTTGGAATGTAATTTTACAAGAAGCATGTAAAGGGACATTTAGGGAAGAAAGAAGAAATGATTGGTGTGTTGGATGTGATCTGAAGAGATAGGATTAGCAAAGTTTGAACATTAAAAAAAAATGAATGAAAAAAATATATTATTGAAAAATTATGAAGAATATTTGGGCAGTAAGTTCAAGAAAGGGTGAACTATAAAAAAATGTAACAGAAGCATTAGTGCCAAAATAAAGAAAAGAAAGAGACATTAATAATTGCATTTGAGTAGAAAAAGAAAAGCTGATCTGATTTCTTTCATAGGATCTCTAAGTAACCAATAATATAAACTTGTATACACTTTATGAATGATTCTTTGAAAGCATGCCAATAATACATTAAAATATTTTCATATCAAAAGATTGCATATTGTTTACTATTATCAGGTAATGTCATATCAGCATTGACTTATAATCATCATATGAATGACATTTCTCTGGGATCATCTTTCAACTGATTGGTTTTAAGATCTTTGGTGAATCATTCATTATTGTGATGAAAGCCATTCTTCATCACTATTTGTTCTCATTTTCTTTCAACATTTTAACTATTAAACACCTTTTGTATAAATTAGATCACTTTCTAATATGACCATAAAGTCTTTGTCAACAGCGCTGTTTAAAAACTTTTTATGGTGGCGGTGCTTTTTCACATGCTTACGGAATGATAGAAAATACCATAATTTGAATAATTGTAATTTTCATTTTCAAAAATAGAAGCATGTGCAAAGTTATAAATTATGTGTGTCTATATACGTATATGTATATTCACACAAATGCATGTTTGATATCAGAATCATTATATATGTCAAGTGTTGTTAGCCGAGAGGTCAGTACAGCCACCTTGCAAACAAGTACTTGGTTGCAGACAATTGTTGCGGGTTCATCTCCTGGCCAATGCTGTGACATATGGGGGAAAAAAAGAATCATTATATATATATGCAGACACAAGTATACATTTGATATCAGTACAATTACATATATGCAAAAATGCACATCTGATATTGGAATCATTATCATATATGAAACTGTCAATAGGTTAAATTTTTATTTATAAATAACGGTACAAAATAATGGAAACAATCACTGGATTTTTTTATTTATTTATCAATCACAACATCTTTTGCTAAAGGATTTTTTGGAGTCTTAAAACTTTCCATCAAATTAACATACACGTAAATATTAAATCTGATGATAAAGTCAAAATAAATCATTTCTTTTTTATAGATAGACAACTTCCATATTTCTCCACTCTTTTTTATTTCATAAATAATTTCATATAAATAAAGATACAATAAAAGACAAATAACCCCCAAGATGCATTTTGTGCTGAACCAGCACTCATCAGTTGGGCCAGGTCATCATCTCTCATATATATCTTCATTACATGAAGAGTATTTATGTTATAGTATTGTGTGAATATGTGCATACAGAAAAACTTAAAAAATTACCAACAGTTACTTGGTCATACATACATAAATTATAATGATGTTACATGTCATTACTAAATATTTCCACAAATCATAATCAAAGCAATAAACATAGAGATAGAAAATGGATCACCCATTTTTTGCCTTCATCTTTGATATTATATAAATTGTAACTATATTCATTGACAAATAATGGAATGAAATTTATATCTGCTGTGAAATTAATCAACTTACTGTCAAAGAATTAAATATTTGCAAATAGATTAATAAATAATCATTATCAAACAGATTACGCATAATGGAATATATTAATTTATATATGTAAAGATAAATTTTCAAAAGCACATGTTAAATATATATAAATTACAATACTCTCGTCAAACATATTTACATCAATAAGTATTTCAGCAAACTGTAACCAAAAGAAAATGAATCCTTATTTCTCATCAATGATGTTACAGTGGTCATAATTGCACACATTCACAAGTAATTTACTTGAAGACATGTAATTCCTTGCTGTAATTTTAATTTACTTATCAGCAGTTGTAAATTTAACCTCGTTGTTTGTCATTATGTGCAGGTATGATCTACATAATATAACCATAGATGGGAAGTGGTAATCCACTTTCTATCTTTGTAGATTATGATTTTAAATTATGTTCTGCTGAAATATTTTTTGGTGATATATAGCTGAGATATTGAAATTTAAAGCAATTTATATATGTACGATCAATTACCTCTTGTCAATTTCTCATTTATCATATGTTTATATTAATGAATTGTGTGGAATGTAATTTAATGGATAATAAAATGTTCAATCTACCCTGCAGATGTTTAATTCTTTGGTTGACTCTTCTCAACAATTGTAAATTTCACTTTGTTATTTATTAATGTGTAGTTGCAATCTCTATATAACATGATAGATAAAGATAGGACATAAGATCCATTTTCTATCTCTCCATAATGCTGCTTTGATACAGCTTGTTGAAATATTTATTGATGATATGTAAGCATATATGGCCTAGTATTATATGCATGAATATTAAATTCACTATCTGAAGGCAGGTGGGCTAATTAGGCAATAGGATGTTAAGCCCAAGTGCAAACATTTAATTGTCCTCAGTTTAGTTTTTTTGCTTACAATCTTTTTAGCAAAATTTACTTTAACATCTCAAATTTGGAGTTAAATAATGATGCTCTTATATTAAGATATGTGTATATGCACACATGAAAATCATAACTATTTATGTAGCTATTACATAGAGAGTTATATTTTATAATGTTACAGATGAGAGCATTAAAGCATTCTTTTACTAAATCATTATTTAATTAAAATATATGATATTATACAACTGCCAAATTCTGAACTGTGACCTATGACAGCACATGGTTACCTTGTATTGATATAAATCACAATTCAAAATTTGACTGATATTTTATATTGTTAGTTATACATTGAATTAACAGACAGTGCTTAAATATTTACATTTATAATATATATAAAAGCACACACATATACACTTTTAATTGTACTTACCAGCAAATTTATCATAATAATTAGCAACAACCATAAAAACCTGAGACTTGATTACTAACACTTTTACTTCCGCTACATATGCTTTTGACACAATGTCACTTTCTCTTAGTTTATTTTTATTAAGAGAATGGATATGTGTTTTTTCAGAAATATTAGTTGATGCCGTACAGAATTTGCTTGTACTAATACTTGTAGTTATCACCCAAATAGACAAATTTTTTTCAACTATATGGAAAGGGAAAACTCGTCCTTGAAGTTTGGAATCTGTGCTTACTAAATTTCCACCATGGGTAATGATATAACTCAGGGTTTTATAACAAACACAAGAAGGATTCAGTCCATAGTTTTGTGATTTATCAATTGTCCAAATATAAGCTAAATAAGAATGTCCCATTACCGTTAAAATTCTAGTTACAGGATCACTGATGTTCACAAATACTGGAGTCAAATAAGCAAAAATAACTGTTTGTTCTGGAAAAAAAAAATAAACAATTTAAAAATTAAATACTGATATTTAAATAATCATATTTATATGCTGACTTACCTTGAGAAGCTTTTTCTTGACTTTGAATAATTGAACTTACATTTCTCAAAGTAATATTCATTTCATTCAAGTGTGAAACCAATGCATTTGCTTGCTGTGTGTGGAAGTTTGCTTCATAATCCACACTTACATTATCAATACTTTCTAATACTTTCAAATCCTTCATCATAATGACTTCAGCATCGAAAACCTACATAAAACGATTTCATATCGTTTATAAAATTTAAGATTTAAAATGGAGTAATTGAAAATCTATATCATTTTAGAGTTAATGAATTTTTGAAAGAGAAAAAAAAGGTTTGAATTGAAATGACTTGTGCCGCTTAAATCCAATTTTGATTTGAATATAAATAATTTAAAATTATACTGTACATTTTTTTGCATGCAATAAATAGCACAACCAAAAATATACTTACTGTTATAGCAGTAATATTGGAATTTTCATTTTTTAGCACAATATCACTTTCCAAATACTTTAGATCCATATTATTAACTAAACCATTTACATTGTTAAGAGCAATTACATCAGCATTGAATTGCACATGAGCAGTGATTGTTTGGTCTATTCCATTGAACACCAAATCTTTGATTAGTACATCATTTACAAAGTTATCAAAGTATATATCTGTAACCCAAGAAAAATTTCATTATTTTGCAAATTATTTTATTAATCTTAAATTTCAAGACATGAAAAAAAAAGCATTTGGTAATTTAAAGATCAAAGGTGACTATTTTAAAATATCTGATGCACATTTTTACAATAAAATTATTATAGCAAATAAAAATTATTCATCTGTTTTGTTTTAATAAAAAGTTATTACACTTATTTACTGTAGTTTGACTTATAAGAATTCTATTTGATGAAATAAAAATATTGGTTTTCCATTTACGTATTTAGCATTCATTTTTAAAATAATCATATATGTTTTTACTATATATATAAAATATTTAAATAAAAGTATATTGTCTATACTAAATGTAATGTAATTAGAACAGATTTGAACTCAGACTTTCAAGCTCCCAATAGCTATTCACTCCATCTTAAAACAACCGATACACATGGCCACACATGTGAAAAGAACAAATGATCTTCATTATACATATTTTGTGCTGAACTAGCACTCATCATTTGGTCCAGATCATCATCTCTCATATATATATATAATCAGTGCTCAGTTTATATTAAGATAGCAAATCTTCAAACTTTAATGGATAGACTTCAATCCTCCATTCTCCGATTCCTCGGCCATCCATATCATTGAAAATCTGATAGTGGAATGCTCAAAGCCCTTGTTGGTGCTACCTTAATATAAACTGAGCACTGAAAGATCCATCCTTTACCACCATTATAGTATTATATATTTATTCAAAAAAATAAATAAAAGGGAATATATATAGGAAAAGAGTGAAAGAAAATAGGGATTCCTTTCTATTGCATAAGATTTGAATTGTTTATGAGAAGAGGATAATGGATGTTTTATTATTTTGAAGCAGATATATATATATTATAGATTTGACAATTTATAAAACGTGATTTTTTTAAGCTTGCGGCAAGAAAATGTCGCAATTTTTTTTCTTTTATTATCTTCATTTGATTTCAATGTACTTTTTTTGTTCTTGTTTATTTACCTTCTTTTGTGATATATATATATATGCCTATACATGCTTCTGAAATTTGACAATAGTGGTGATAATATATAGAGTGAATAAAGAAACTATGTGAATCACTTTGAAAATATTAATGATTATAATACATAAAAACGTAAAAAAAAAATAGAATTTGTTAAAAAAGGATTTGTGACTTACAAATGTATTTTTTTTTTATATATCATAAACTGTTTGTTACATAGTACATATATATTTTAACCACTATAAAATATTGAGATTTTTTTTGAAGATCAACAATTATGCTAACAATAGAGTTTAGGTCAGTGTCTCATGAAGGTGTAGGCTAGATGCCACAATAACCAGGAATTTTTATTGACAATCACCATTAGAATAATAAATTTTGTTATCATCAATTCTTTCATTTTTTTACCTGATGTATCTGGATTTAATTCTTAAAGAATGACTGAGTAGGGGGGAAAAATACTATTTAATTCCTCCTGCCTAGTCCTCAATATTTACCATCTGTAGGGAAAAAGAGAAATTGTCAATAGGCATGCCTTTGAAGAGAAATCACTATGAAAATGAATAGCTATTTCTATCCCAGAAATCAATTTAGGAATTATCTAAAAACATCTGAAATAGTTGTGTCATCTTCCATTGATTCATCTTGACTTAACTAGGATAAAAAGATACTTCAAGAAAATCAACTTTGAATGCCTTTAAAGTCATGTGTTTGCCATTAGAGGTCATCTGACATGTTAATGAAATTTACACAAGAAAGAATATTGATCTTTCAGACAACTGTTGATATTCAAAAGAAAGTATATTATTAAAAAAAAAGAAACTAAATGATAATCAATCTGATTATATTTTTTTTAAAGTATACACATTTTATTTTAATTTTGATTTATCATGATAAAACATTACTACATTAGATATCATTTGTTTTTTTTTTTTGTTTAATAAATACATTTAATGTACATTTGGTATACATGTAGTATTTAATAAATGCTAAGCATTAATTTAGTAACAATATTTTTGTGAAAATCACTTCTATACACATATTACTACTCTCACTGCAGAACAGTTAATTTCTTTTGATAAATAACATATAATTTAAATGTGAGATATGTTTATTTAATCTAAAGATATGTTTGAATATGAATTACTCCATTAATACTTTTTACATGACCATTAATACTTTTTACATGATGGGTGTGTAGTTATATACATATAACTCTGAACCCTTTATCATTTATGAGAGCTTTCTTTAAAAATATTAGGATCACTGCATTCTGATAATCTATCAATAGACTCTCAGAATCAAGTGCAATGTAGTTGAATATCTTAATCTTATAGATGATAGCAGGATCTTGTAAGAGATTAACTTGAGAAGTTCATAGTTAACATTTCAAAAGGGAGCATAATTTAGAATATCCATGCTTATATATATATATATATAGAGAGAGAGAGATAGTCCCAGCACTCCACTGAGGTGAGCCATAAGCTTGAAACCAATTGGTCTGGAGATAGGGACTTTCCGATAGAGATTTTGAATTCTTTCTCTTTCGGCACTTATAAAATAAAGCTTGATTAGAGCTATTGGTAAGCTCCATCTAGTGATCATTTAAACGCAAGCTTAAAAGCAAATTATGAAATTTATGACTTGTTTTATTAATTTGATATATATATAACAGATATATAGCTTGCATAGTGTAAAGAGAATATTGATACATATTTATTTATTTTTTGGTTATAAGATTAGTGCAACTTTGTCCTTGAAAACATATTTATGATTTTAAACTATCTAATTTCAGTAGAATATTATTATTAATATTTTCATTATATTAATACATTTTACTTAATTTTAAAGAACAAGTGGTCTTTGTGCAGACATGAAGTATCTCAATAGATCTATTTAACTAATGTTAAGAATGTGAATAACTTTGAAGTCATGAAAAACTGTAAAGAAACAGTTGTTGTACTTTGTTTTATTATTATTATTATTATTGCCACTCAAAAAAAAAGGGAAGGTAAATATTTAATCATAAATAAAAGATATACCACTTGTTTGACTTAAAGTAACTTTGTGATTCATTCTCCTTTTAATCACTTATCAGTATGTCAGATCATCATGCCATTGAGCATTGTTAACTTAATCATCTTCCCCAAGAACATCTGAATGATGATTACCTTCTCATATACTAGTAAATATTTATATTGTCTCACATTAGTAAATTCAGACATGCTACCTGAATTATCTATAGTTATTGAAAAGTATAAATTGGATTCAATGAAATATGTCCTTTGTTTCTATTTTATATTTAGCAGATAAATCATATTTCACAAGTTATTTTGTGCGAATCCCTAAGAGTAGGCTATTTGAAACGTTGAAAGAGAGTAAGGTTAAATCTATTCTTTAGTAAGACATTACTTCAAAAGGCTAACTTATTACATATTAACTTTAGGACTTATACCTACATTTTGAATTCCAAATCTTTGAGGTGTAAGAAAGCCTTCAATGAATATGCTGGATCTTTGCACACACTATGTACAATTACAATATATATACTACATGTGTTAATAATAGTACTTGTCTGATCTATGTTAAACCAATATATATATATATATATATATATTGGTTTAACAGGTCAGACAAATACTATTATTAATAGTGTTTTCAATTTACATTTCCAATTTCTTTGTTGCCTGATTATTGTAATTGATATTTATTTTATTACATGAAAAAATTCCTATTATATTTCAGTGTTTCCACATAAATATTGCAACCAATTGGCTACATGGCTGCACTAAAAGAAAAAGATAATAAGAAATTAGATAGTTGGTAATAAATTCTTCAGTTTTAATTAAAGGATTATTTTATTAATGGGGGAAAGTATATTTCATTTTCTTAGACCTATTTTTTTAAAGAGTCATTATTTAACTCAATATTTTTAAGGTACCATATGATAGGGTAAGAATTATCAGACATTTAATTTGTTAATAGTAATATGATTTTAATATGGGAATTATTTTAATAAGTTATAAATTATTATAAAGGGGAGAGAATTGTGAAAGAATGTAAACAAGTTTTGTTTGACTCTTCCTCAGTAATAGTTATAATTAATTAGTAGTTTTAATTTAAATTATGAAAAATGTACTAAGAAAAGAAACAAAATTATTTTTCTTTGTTTTTGTACCTTATTTAATTAATGTTAATTTTAATCTTTTTTTAAGAGATTATGTTTAAGAGTATATTTTTTTAAATATATATATATATAAATTTTAACATCTTTATAAATTTTTATTTTTAATCAGAATTGTTTTTTAATGTCATGATTAATGAGGGAAATAACTGAATAATTGTATCTATGAAAATTTATTTAATTGGTTGTGGCAGAAATTATCATATGGAAAACAGATTGTGATTGGCTTGTGGGATTGTTCTAAAAAATATATAAGAGGAGGTCAATAAGATAAGACCCAAGTATGTGGTAAGAAGTAGAAGATTCCTAACTTAGCTGTTGAAGAGAGAGCAGCACAAGCTTAATCCATCTAACAAAGAAAAAATATAAATCTTTACCAAGCTATTGAATATAATAGAAGCTTTAATCAAGCTTTTAGTGCACTATGAGTTTAGCCCTAAAATAGTTTTACATTGAAAACCATGTGAAAGATTCAGCTAAAGCTAGGCATCACCATCCTCCATGTGACCTAGAAGAAAATGTAGGAAAGGTAAAATCTCCCCTAAAGTAGTCTGCAATCTTGCCTTCAACCAAAAGAATGAGTATCTACATCTATCTTACCTGGAAATTCAAGAAGAACCAAATGGACAAAATTTCTATTTTTATTTACTTGGAATTCCTATAGACCCAGAAAAGAACAAATTTAATCAGACCTATGTTTAGAAACCTTCAGGGAGAAACTCCATTGGAAACAACTGGAAAGGCCTCCATTAGCAAGAAATTCATGGCTAAAGGTATTTTTTCATTATGTGTGCACAGTTTTTTTTTGTTAATAAACAAAAAAAATTTTTTTTTGTTACATAAAAGTAATGTGGTTTTTCTGTTATGAAAGAATTGATCATGGTAAATACTTCACTAAGTTAAAATATTTCAAATTGTTAGACTTTTTTGCTTAAAAGCAGTCAAATTTCTATTACAAATGGTGAAGTAGTTTTTAAAGAAAAAGAAAGTTAATTTTTTTTTTGCTGTGCTGTATCAAAGATTATTATCTTTGATTCTGAATATGTAGTTAATTAATTCTTAAATATTTTAAAGAAACTGAACCAAAGATTGTTATCTTTAATTTTGGAAATATTGTAAAAAATAGAAAGAAGAATCTTAATTATTTTGAAGAAATAGCTTAATGAATTTAGAATTAATCCATGACTAAAATCAATTGATTGGGTAATATAATTTTAGAAAATTTTTTATGAAAGGGATGCTTGAAATTACCTACATGTCATTTTTAGTTGTTAATTAATTAGAAATTAAATAATTGTTTTTTTAACTAAAAATGTTTTTAATCTTAGTTTTTTTATTCTATCAAATTCCTGTTTCATGAATTGCAGGGTGTGACCTTATATCATGACAGCTTATATTCTAGGATTTTTTTGATGATCTTAATAAGACTATTTATTTATTACTAGGGAAGCCTATGATTTACTTAAGGTTATTTATAAGCTACTTTATTTATTTCTCTTGCTCACAGTAATAACTTATAGAATTCTTGCTTCATGAGCAAGATTTTTGAATAACAGCTATACAGAAAGGAGGTGTATATTAATGTTTATGAGCATCCAGTTCATTATCCTGGATTGACACATAGAACATTCTTTAAAGTCCATGCACTACATGTTATTTAGTTAAAGAGTTAATAGAAATTAAGCTTCTAGTAGGCCAGTACATCAGTGTACTAAATGGCCAGAGTATTGATGATGATCAGCATGTTTTAATGTCTCAGCATTAGGTTTTTTTATTATAATATTCTGATGGATAAGCACTTAGTTTGTGCATCCAAATTATGTTTAAATGATTGTCCCAATGTCCCAAGCTGGCAAGGGCTAAATAGTCAGCCTGATCTACAGTAGACCCATTTCAAATTCAGTCACAAGATTGACTGTTGATTTATTTTATCTGTGATCATTCATGATGATGAATGAGTTATACTTATTTCTAATGCTGGTGAACTTAATAGTTAATTATGCTTATATTTAGGATAGTTAGTTGCTGATCTCTTAGAGCGATCTCTCATGTTGTTATTTTATATTAAATATTGATAATTAATTTTATATTTATTTTGAACTGGGGTTGATGATGATTTGCCATCACCCCATGTTCAACCCCAAAAATGGTGGTAGCATTACAAATGTCACCCAACTTGTACAACCTCTATCTCCATACTGTTACAAATGAATACCCAATTGTGGGACATTGTAACTGCAGGTTCTCATGTATTAAACCCTGTTTTTTGTTAGCATTATAAATATATATAATTTTTAACTATTATAAATCCACTACAGAATGATCTCGCCAAGTTCAGTTCAGCTTCTCTTTTCTACATCACACCAGCAATCTTACTTATTTGCACATTTTACATGTGGACTTGCACTAGGTTACTTACAATCTTTTAAATATCCAGTTTAAAACTTCAATCATTCATTTCATCAATATATTTCATTCTCTTAATTCTTTAATAATGTGATACCTGTTTGTTCTCCCATCCACATATTTTATTTTTGATCTCTTCTTGTTATTCCTAATATACATCTCTCCATACATCACTGAGTGGTCTGAAATCTTTATATTGCTCTTTTATTAAGTGTCCAGATCTCAGATTTATAAGTAAGAACTGATAATATACATATTGAGATGTTTATGTGTTTCATGACATACAACAACATAAGTAGTGTGTGTGTGTGCATGAATATATATATACACACCTGGGTCTCATTTTACGCGGATTTATTTAACGCGATTTTGAAGTTACGCGATTCATGTTTCTTCGGAAGTCGAACTCCGATCATGCGCTATTACTTTAAATAATAAATTTTGTGCATTTACGTCATATTGAAAGTAATAGCACATTATTGGAATTCGACTTTCATCTTAATAATTTCAATATTTTCAGTGCTTTATAATAGTAAGATGAAATGCAATAATGAAATTAAAATCATGATTTCCACATTTTATGTACACACATTAAATTTTACAAGATTATAATGTAAATTTGTTCAAACATTGTGCGTGTTAATTTTGCATTTTAAATTACATTCTGTTTTTGCTTTTTAAAAAAGAACGTAATCAATTATTAATCATTTAGTGTCCGCAAGTTTATTTTTAAAAGGTGAGTAATAGCAGTGGGAACAATTAAATTTGACAATTAAAAATTAAAATCTGATTTTTAATTGTAATTAACAATTTAAAAATTACTTAAGGCGACCTGAAATTAATGTGATGTGAAATGAAATTTGATTTTTAAATGGAATTGAAAATTAAAGACAAAAATAAGAATTTAATTTTTAGTTGTTAGTTTTAATTAAATTTTTCCCAGCAGTGTAGAAAAAGATAATGAAACAAAAGTGGAACCTGTTCCTTTCACTGCAAAAATGATTCGAGAAGGTCTTCAACTTTCTAATCAGTTGGCAAATTATTTTCTTATTAATGACACTAATCACGAACGTGCTCTTAAATTCCAACGAGAGCTAAATGGTTGTATGTCTGGATATCGCGAGCTTCATAAACAATTAATAAAATCATCATCTCAAAGAATAATTACTAATTATGTTGTCACCAGAAAACCATTAACACAACATGAGAGTGAAGTTGGCGCTAGTTGTATTTCCTCTTGTGAAGACTGATTTTTTATTAGTTTGCAAACGAACCTGTTTATCGGCAAATAGCAATAATAATTAAAACGTGTATAAAAAAATGTAAATTACTGCACTGTAAATTATGCATAAAAATATATTGTTTTGAATAAAATTAAATATTATAGTTAAAAAAAGTTTGTCTTGTATCAATTTTTTTCAAATTTGAAATTTTTAGTCATATTTTATTTCCTTATTTTTTTTGCATGAATTTTAAAGTAATTTTATGTTGATGCTTTGCATTTATGAGATTTTTGAAAAATCACAGTCCATATACTCCCTTTTTCAAGGTAAGTTACGTCTATTTTTGTGCGATTTCTTTTGCACGTTTTCTGAGGAACCTATCTATCGCATAAAATGAGACCCAGATGTATATAAGTTGAAAGGAAAAGTAGAAATAAATCCAAACAATTTTTTTTTAGATATTTTCTATATAATTTTATATAATTTTTGAATGCAAAATTATTATAAACTAGTTTTGAATCAAACATTTAAAAAGATCTATTTAATGTTTTTTTTTTATCATTAAAAAAAGAAATTTAAAACAAACATGTTTTATGTTATAATAGATATAGTGGTAATTATAAAATTGCACTATTTTTACTTAGATTAAGATTTTTTTAAATTAAAGACTTAAAATCCTACAAAGTTGTTTTAGAAGGATTAAGATGAACTGAAAAGAATTATTAACTTTTTTCAATCAAGATAAAGAAAACTCACTTTTAATTACTGTATTTTTTAAATTCCATATATTATAAAAAAAAGGTGAATTTGAATAATTCAAGATTAACAGCATTATACAATACTATCATGAAGTTATAACTGAAGGCAAGAAGTAGATATGTGGCTACTGTCACAATGGTAGAGTTTGTATTTGCATGGAAGTGAGGACCAGTTTTTTTGTGTCTCATAGCTTCTATATATATATGTATGTATTAGAATGCCTGGAGTCTACCAAATTATAGTGACTGAGTACCACCAGTAGGGCAGTCTACTGTTAGAATAGGCCAACTTACAGAGATTCCATGCTTGCTGAAGGATTATATACAGATAAAGCTTTATTAATATACAAAAAAGCATAAAGGTACTGTCATGTATATAAGGTGCTTACAGATATCAGCTGGTTTTAGGGGTAAATAACTAGAACAATGAAAAAAAATGATTGTTTTCAGTTTTATTTATCAAAAGGAAAATTCAGAAACTTTATTGAAAATGATTGTTTTAAATATTTTGCAGTTAAAATCTCTCATTTAAAAGAAAAACAGATAAATAAGTTTTGCTTGAATTATATGTCTAAAAACAAAGGATTGAATTCATAAATGATTTTATTTTGAAGTTTAAAAAAAATGTAAACTTAGAAAATCTTATTGTAAATGAAGAACCAAAAAGCCAAAGGAGTTTTTTTTGGAAAAATAATTTCCACACTGGATCTAATGAACAATGTTTTTGGTAAGAGAAAAAAAAACTTATTTACAATTAAAAATAGTGAGCCAATAACTTAGATTAGTAACAAGATAATATACACAAATGTGTATGAATTTTATGTATATTTTCAACATGGAATTGTGTTTTGTGAAAATATATTTTTAATGTTATTATTTTTGACAAATGAAATATCAGTGTGTGCACACATTTGAGTGTAGATTCACATATGTGTTAAATTAATCATTTATGTATTCATGAATTAAATTTTATTAGTTTATCACAATTCTGATATGTAATTTTACTTTTATACAGCATGTCTGTACCTTTATATAGATGCTTGACATTAAAGTCACTCATTGATCACGTATATGTTAACATTAATTATGTATTATAAAAATGAATTTTTATTATTTGTTTATGACCATTCAAAGATGTTAATTTTTAAATTATTATACAGCACATCTGGGTGCTTATATGTGTGTGTTTTATGTAAACCTATTGAAATATATTTTTGTAACAGTGTATAACTTATATATATTTTTTATATTTTAATCAAAATCAAAATGCTGAATTTATAGCATACTCAACAGGCATATTTAATTTTCTTGTTATTAATAAATTTATATTTTTTTATCAAGTTATTCCAGTGAATTTATTTAATCCTAAACTAGATTTAAAACATATATTAGTATTATCTCTTATTCACAGTAACAGTTATAGAGCTCTTGCTCACTGAGCTGGATTCATATGTAATTCATTTATATAAAGATTGGGGTTTATGTTTAGTGTTACGGACATCCTATTGATGATGATTTCATTACTTCTCTATCCTTTAAAGTCTATGCAACTACATTTATTTATTTTTTATCAGAAATTAAGTTTATAGTTGGCCAGTATAGTAATGGTACTAAGAGGTCAGAGGGCATTGATGATGATCAGCATGTTTCAGTTTCCCAGCATTAATTTTTAATTGTTATATTCTTATGAATCAGCGCATAGGTTTGCGCATCCAAATTATTGTGTTGTATTGCTGCCCCAAGCTTGGCAAGGGCTAAAAACCTGGTCTATAGTGGACCACTTTCAAATCCGTAAACAATATTGACTGTTGATTAATTTTTATTGTTGATCATTCTTGATGATGAATAATTATTACTTTTGGGTAATGCTGGTGAACTTATAGTTAGTACTGTGCTGATCTCTCATGCTCATAATATTTATGTTCATCATAATCATTATATTCATTCATTTCTTGTAATTCGGATTTGATTCATTATCTGGAGTTGATGATGATGATTTTCCATCACCCCAGATTTACCTCTGAGTTCATACCATTACAATATATATATATATTAAAAATATCTTTTTCAAATACATACACATATATTTTTTAGTACCAAGTTATTCCTACTAAAAACACTCCGTCCAAATTTAATTTGTGATTAATTTCGACTATTCCATACTTCTTGTAAATCTGCTATAAAAAATATTTGAACTATGAAAGCATACTTACAATGTTAATTTACTTATCATTATATAATCTAATCATTATTATTCCATTTTTATAAATATTCTTCAGAATATGACAGCATATTATATCTTGATGATGCAAAGCTTTTATCATTATTTAAATGTTTATAGAATTAGATACTTTTTCATAATTAAGAAATCCAAAGCATAATTGATATTCATTGTTCCTTTTTATAACTTCTCCCAATATTTGGATGTGATCCACTGTTTTAAAATCACTTTTAAATACAACTTATTTTTTAAGTTAGAATATACAAATTTTGTTGTTTATGAGTTTAAATTATCTTGATAACGATTTTGTATAGAATTGAGGGAAGACTGATAGGTCTGTAATTTCTAATATCTTCTTCATCATCTTTATTAAGTATCAATATTACATCTGCATTCTTCCGGTCATCTGGCATACTTTTATCTTTTAGGCATTTAATATATAGTTTTACTAATAATTTTTCTGTTTCTTTATTTGCTTCTTTTAAATATTATAATAGAAAACTGATAGTTCTGTAATTTTTAATATCTTATTTATCATCTTTGTTAAATATCATTATTACTATTGCATTCTTTCCATCATCTGATACATCTTTATCTTTTAGATATTTAATAACAATTTTTCTCATTCTTTATCTGCTTCTTTTAAAATATTAATAATAATTCCATTGTTCGAAGCTTTTCTCCTCACAGATTTAATTGGGTTGTGTATATTTCACTTCTTTTAAAATATCTGGCAATTCAGATGTAATAATTATTGTGGATAATTTGTTTTCTTGTTTTTTTATTACTATACAGACAGAACTCTTTCTCAAAATTCATGATCTCATCACTCTTTTTAGGAATAGTTCCATCTTTTTTTTTTTTTATTGTGGAAACAACTTTCCTTCCTATACTAAGCTAATTCACAATTATATTTTCTTATATCATTATTAACTCTTTTTATATCATTTAACAAAACTATATATATATGACACAATAAGAGTCTAAAACATACTCAGCTCAATTAATTCCAATAAAAGATATGGGTTGGTATTTTTAGATCTAGTGTCTGGCACCTCTCTGAGGAGTGCCAAAGCACAAAACCATGGTCAGGGGTTTGGGGGGGGTGTCCTGACAGAGATATTTTAAATGCTTTCTCTGGCTAAGCATTTATTACAAAGCTTGTTGAGGAATTGGCAATCCTCATTGTTTATAACTTGCAAGCTTAAGAGAATAGAGTCATGTGATCTATGACTCTTATTTTGACTATATATAAACTCTGTTTTGGCATTTTATATTTATATATATTCATTTCTTAATGAATCATTTCTAAAAAAACTGACTTGTCTCAGTAGAAAATTTAAAATTTACTGGTAAATTGCTAGCTTTTTTGTACCAATTATCTTTATAACAATTCCTAACAGAATATCAATTATCTTCTTATTGATTTCGATCAAGTTTGAACCATCCTCAAAGTCTCTTAATATTTTAGAACGCTTTTCAAGCTTTAATTTATATTCACTGGCAATTTCTGAAAGTTAATTATTTCCACAGTTAATACTGTATTTTGGAATAGTTTTCACCTCTTTCATTTTGCATCCATACTTTTTTTACATCATACCAATTATAAATGTTACAATCTTGTTATACATATTTTCTGTTAGTCAAAATATAATCCAAAATTTGCTATATTTTCATTTAGATACTTTCATGTTTATTTTAATTTAGAATTTTTCTCAAAGAAAAAAATCACAACGTACATTTTTCCTTTTTCTGCAAATTCTACAACTCTGCATCTTTTCTATCACCGTAACAGAATTTATCCACAGCACTAATCATTTATCAATTCTAGCTCTAAAGTCTTCCATGATGGTTTTAAAATATTGATCTAATCAAAATCAGTTTGTACATCTATATGAAAGTCCTCTATTTCTTCATCTCAGAAAACTTGTTAGCTTATAAATTTAAATTATCTGAATTTGGTATCTTCCATTAGCTTGACTATTCTGTCGGATATACCATCAATCTTCCACTTTTTATTTATAATGATAAAAAACTCTATTCATGCTTTCAATATGTGTACCTTTGGAATAATAGAGATGTCCATTTTTAAAATCAATTTTCTCATCTTTTCTCTTAACTTCACAAAATTCAATATGTCCCATTTAATGTTAGATAGATTTTTTCCAATTTATGTAATCTTTCCTTACTTAAAATGATATGCACTTGTAAGTATCTAAATAAAATATCATAGAATAACAATTTGGGTTCAGAATTAGGATTTTTAATAACTTCTGCTGCCAATCACTGCTTCAGTCAACAACTTTACAACTTGCAGGAAATAATAGCCATAATTTAGTTTGTCTGTCATTATTATAAATATCTATATAAAAAAATATTTACATAGAGTTTCAACATTCCTTCTAAAAAAGTCAATAACTACTGAGCTATTAAGAAAAAAGATCATAATATTTTTTGATCCTTAAATTCAGAGATAAAAGGCCAGGACACATACCATGCCAGCTGACACATATTGATAAGAAATCCATTCGTATTTGTTTATCCATAAGAATAAAAATACAATGGCAAGAATTTATAAGGCCAATTCTTCAGTTCACTGTATATAATGCTATAGCTTCTATTATAAAATCATGTTTTCATTGAAATGGACATGTGAAATGAATGAATGATAACAGATTTTCCAAATAAAAATATTTTATGATCTCAGGCATAGTTTTCATAGAAGTTAGACCTTATTATATATTATAAAGATTATCTTTAAAAAGTCTCAATTCAATTGCTTTCATTGGAAAATATTTAGCTGAGAGTGGAATACCACAGAGAAGTACAATTGGACATGGGTTTGGCAGGATGGCTCAGTTGCTTAGAGCGTTATCTTAAAATTCGATAATCAAGAATCTAAGAATCCAGGTTCGAATCACATGCTAGTACTGTCACTGGTCAGGCCAGCAACAGGTGAAGAAGAGGGGAGAAAAATACCTCTCAAAACATTGTGCATATACTAACTTGTTTGCTATGATATTACTAACATTTGTTAACTGTGATATTACTGACAGTTATTGCATATACTAACTTGTTTGCTGTGATATTACTAACATTTGTTTGCTGTGATATTATTAACAGTTGGTGCACATACTAACCTGTTTGCTGTGATATTACTAACAGTTGAATGTATTTGGAAAATTAAACTTTTCTAAACACATTCAACACACATATTAGATGACTGAAATAGTCCAATATAAAAATACAGCTAGAACACCATCATTACAAACCTTCAGGAAAACAGTGGTTTTGAAATCTTTCTGAAAAAAAAAGTTTGCTGCCAAAGTTAAAATATGGCATCACAAAATATCAAATAAACAGGACAATAATGGACTAGCATGTACCATATGTAAACATATTTGTAAATCAAGCATTGGTTTGTGGTCATCACAAAATTTATCTCTAGCAGAAGCAATATCAGTCTTATTAGTTTTCAAATGGCTATTGATATAGATTAACTATTTCTTAACAAAGTTGAATCTTTGTTAAGAAGTAATTAACATATATCATTAACAATTAAGTATTCTGCATATAAGGTTTATATATATATATGCGTGTGTGTATATATATAAACTTTAGGGGATGGTTGTATCTCTTACAATATTTAAGAAATACTGAACATTTTTCATTTGTGTAAGTATATATATTTTTCTAAAAAGTTATACTTCTCACTGCAATTGAAAACTAAATAAAATCTAAACCGTATCATTGATTATTTTAGGAGTCATATGACCTTCCAGCTTAAAGTGATAGTATCATACAAATGACAGAAACAGATTTTTTTTCCTTCATATTGTAGTCAGTCCAGCTGAGAAAAGTCAACAGATCTTGACTCACGTGTTCTTACTACTGCACTAAATCACTCACAACACAGAATCTCACCTGTCACAATTATATTCTTCAAGAAAGTGTAATTTGCCATCAATTCCTGATCTGTGCTCAAGGTTACTCGATTGATTACTAACCAGTTCAGGTCTACTCCATCAACCAAGCCATTCACAAATACGTCTGCATTAGAAGTTATTTGCGCATTTATTATTGTGGTTTCAGTGAGAATTTCATTGGTGTCAGTAAGAACTATATCCTCAGGTATATGCAAACCTCGAACTTTACCTGTAAATAAAAAAAATTTGAATATGCAAATTTAAAACAATGATTAGGAATTATTTTATAAGGTTCTTAGATTAAAATATAGAGTTGAAATCATTTAGTAAACAAATTTTCTAATTTAAATATAAATTTGGCATTTTACCTTTTTACAATGTGAACCTATTTTATATAACTGGAATTGTAAGCCAAACTAAAATAATCAATGGATGTTAGGAACTGTATTTCATTCTATTTATTTTACTCCTAAGGCCATCTATTGTAATACTAAGTAGTCAGTGGACATTAGATAGCAGTTCTATATCCAAATCATCAGAAGAATCTCTGGCTCTTTGCCTTGATGAGACTGAAATTTGTACTCACATATTCAAAATCCATCCCATTCCTTTTACGTCATTCAAACTAATAATCAGATTCAAAAATATCCTAAAGTCTTGAACACACATTAAGTTGCTTAAATATAGGGTTAAACAATTACCAGAAATGATATTTCAATAGCATGTTTTAAACTGATAGTTGACCTGAATGATATAAACAAAATGGTGTTGGCTAAAGAATATGTTGGTTTAGAAACATGCTCTTTAATAAAGAAAACCATTGTCCAGAGACTGGTCTGAGAACTTGAATATTTTACTATTAGCTAATAACCAGTAATTGCTCAAATTTAGAATAGGTGTCTTTGGAACAGATTAAATGAATTATCATTCCTAATATCCATTGACACCCATTTGTGCTTTACTCTATGATGCAAATGTTAAAGGCGAAGAAAACAATCTTATAATGTTTTGTTTGATATATACCACTCTTTTCAAATAATCAGTGTTATCATAGATAGTTACGCAGAGTGATTTAAGCTACTGGATTTTTTGAATGGAAATGGCAATATTGACATTTAGGCTATTCAATAGACATCTTCAACTCGTACTTTTCAAGCTAATATTTTGGGCTTTTCACTGCTAAAATTTTTAATCAAATTTACTTGCCTGCCTAACTATATAAGCAAGTATGCTTGGATATGGGGATTATAATATCAAGTCTTTGGCTTGAGTAGCTAAATGGAAGTAAAAGATAGAAAGATGTAGACAGAATAAATCGTGTGTTACTTTAAATAATATTATTTTTTTTTTTTTACATTTTATAAGAAAATAACAGATACTTACCAGACACTTTAAGATCTTCAAATTTTACAATATTTTTGAACACTTTGAAACCATCACAAGATTGGTTACCATCTATTAAAATAATGTGTTTCGCTAATTCTGATAAGTCAACCGAATTGACAAATTTTACTTCAACATTATTACATTCAACTAATAAAGAACTATTTATAGTTAATCCATCAGCATTTAAGAATTCTATGTCCCCCAGAATTTCCTGAAAATGTAAAATGAAGGCTTTAATTAAAAATCATTATTACAAAAAAAAAAAGGACAACAAGATAAGAAAGCGGTAATAATAGAGGAGATTAATATTCAATTTTGCTTTGTTGTTAAATTTTATTTCTAATTAAAATCATAGTAGTTTTAAAACTGTAATCTATAAATTAATTTTAATTTGTTTTCATTCCAAAATGATTCTAAAACTTAAATTTTAAAGTTAATATTCCTTTAGTAATTTTAGATTGTCATAAAGATAATCAGATAAAATTACCTGATCGGTTGTCAAGGTTACAGCATCACGATAAATAAAATTCAAATCCAATCCATTGATTAGTCCATTTACCATCAAATTTCGAACTTGAAGATTTTTAAATGTCACCGAACCAAATATCTGCTGATTGGAGTGTGAAAGGACAACTTCCTTGGCTAGCTCAGATATTTTAAATCCATTTAAGAAACCATCAATCCACAAATCACCATTAATGAGCATATTTGAGAAATTTTTTAGACCGAAAATGGATTGGTTTCCTGTAGTTTTCACTACATTAGAAGAAAACTAAAAAATAATAATGATGAAAATTGTGTAGTTTGCAAGTTTTATAATTTTGAACTCATTATTTAATTTTGGATCATAGAAATTTAAATATTAGTGGATAATAAAGAAACTTAAGAATTTGGTTTTAACTGTTTTCAACAAAAAAATCAACATATTATGAAGTAAAATGTTAAATATTTTATATTATAAAACATTACATTGCCCCTAGACATTGGGAATTTGAATCATAAACAGTAACATCTATAAGATTGTAAAAAAAAATTATATGAGTTATTGCTCAAGAGTCATTTGACATTTGAATACATGTGTGATGGATGGTTCAGCATGAAATATGTATACTGGAGATTTTTTATGTTTTTCATAAGTGTGTGGTCATGTGCATCAGTTATATGAGATAGAGTGGATAGCTGGAGCAGCTTGAAAGTCTGTGTCCAAATCTCTATAATTATATCTAAACTTCAAGTATGTAAATTATATTTGTATGCAAATATTTAAATTAATTGTAAATGTATTTAGAAATTTATTATACTTTCAATCTTCACACGTTTAAATATTATTGCTTGATTGTTGATCCTTATAAAATCTTGGATCTAATTTCAGCTTGCAATGCTTAATAGATAGTTTGCTTCATTACATTTATAACTGAAAAATTACTTATAAAAATATACAGAGTATTCCCATTAAATTTTCAATCTTTAAATATATACACATATTGAAACTCGTAAAGTAAATTCCAATGTTTTATTTTAATATATATTATTTTGTTTGATATATATATATATTGTAACCTGCCACCAGCATGTGAATGAAACCACACAAGGGAATGGATTGGAAATCAAAAGCTACAAACAATCAAAAGCAATAATCTAATAATGATAATAATAACAATATAAACAAATCTTAACTACTTTGACAAATAACTATTTGCTATTTAACAACTATCTAACTCAAAATAATGATAGTAACAACAAATTTCTTAATGAGGCTGTGTTCCCATACTGAAAGGTAAAGTCCACTTTAAAGTCAAATAAGCATCAAAGATACTTATCCGACTGCATAGAAATATAATTGAACTCCAACCCTTAAAGAATTACAATCATATCTCCATGACTGACAATAATAATTCTACTTTAATAAAGCTAATATAACATTTAAATCAGATATCTTATAATGATACTACACTTGATTATAATAATAAAATAATATTCCTAACCTTAAACTCTAAGTAGATCTTTATCTAAACTATTATAACTTAATTTTCATATATCTCAGGATTATCATGTTGCAGAAAGGACAAAGCAGAGGATATTGGATAACCAAGGATACCTTTTATTGAATCCAATAATCCAAATAAATTTAGAAAAGATAAGACAATAATCAATTATGATTAATAAACTATAATGGCTCTGTTCTGGAACATGGCAACAAAATTCTAATATTAATTACTTTTGGTCTCATAAGGTTTGAAATACACCAAGAAAGATTTATACTGTAATTTTAAAAATAATAAAGCATGATTAGAATTATTAAAATAATAATAGTGAAAATTATCTCTCATGATGAACATTAATAATAATAATCTTCAATGTGATTCTTCTTCTGTAAATGCTTAAATAAAATTCTAATCTTCATCAATAAAATATTTTATATAGGAATATCCAAATATAGCTCTTCTTATACATCTTAAAGTAATGATAACAAATTCTGTATTTAAATATAAAGATAAACCAAAGAGAGTTCTTAAATTATGAAATAAATGTATGTGATTTTTCAATATGATGACTCTTGTGCATATTTAACCAAATTTTAATTTCTTTAATAATGTTCTGAATTTCTAATAATTCGTGAATTAATATATGTCTTAATAAAGGTAATAAACATCGCATAATTATTAAAAGTGTGTAATAAAGTGATTACTGATTTTAATCAGTACTCTTTTGTAAATGACCAATAGAGAAATGGAGAGCATAAATAATACTAAACAACATAATTGTTAAATTCAACAAGATTAATTTATTTACAAAAATATTCTAAAGTTGTACAAGTCCATATTTGTTTTATTTAAGGATACATAAAGTAAAAGCAAATTTTATTTACACAATTGTGCTCAACTTTGAATACAATGAGCTTAAAATAAAGTAAAAATCTTTTCCCTGACTAACAAAAATATTCATTTTGAATTACGTTTATTTACTCTGATGAATTTATTTCACATTTGTCATTAGATTAAAACAATTCTGGAATAATAGTATATATTTTTAAAAGTGGGTAAGATTTGAATTATCCCTGCAACAAATTTTACCTATTATATCACCTTTACCCTTTACTTTCACAAAGCAAGATAAATAATGCAAAGTATTCATATACTTTTTTAAAAAAAAACTATATTTTTTATTCATTTTAGTGAATAACAAATTTTAATTAATTACGTTGGTACGGTATTTGGCTAACCTAAAATATAATTAAACATGTCATTTTAATAAATTGCTAATTACATAACAATAATTTAGCTTTCTTTTAATATATGAATTTAAATAACTATTTCACCTATCTAATAGAATGTGATTATTTTCTCCAAGATGATAATTTAAATTATTTCTCATATACCAGTTTGAAGTTAGAATGGGAATTAATTTTATATTTAGTTTATTTCCAAATAACACTTACCAAAATATCTTTTCCAGAATTAATTGCATTTTTTAATTAGACTTGTAAATAGGGACTACTTCCTTGCAGTAGGAATACACTGGATATTTGTTTTGTTGAAATGAACAGGTTATGTGTAACTATATTAAACTTCTATTAGTTATTAAAGTTCTAACAGTTTAAAAGACAATATGTATATATGTAAAATATATTGTACTATTTTTTTATTAATCTATATTTATTAGAAGTGAACGGCTGTTTGATCAGATTTGTATATCTGTTAAGAATATATCCATTAGTTACCATGCCTGCACCTAATCTATGTTTCTATATATAACCATTTAAGCCTTAGCATGGGTATCATATATTTCCAGGTGATACAATTCTAATTATAATGAACCAACTCATACATTCTTGTAAAATCCAACAGCACTTACATATGGTGGTTAGGATTATCTATCTAAGTCTTAGTGTAAGCAAGGATAACTTGACTTACTTAAAATAGAAACTAACTTTCACTCACATTGTCATCTTTAATAGTTTAAATTTAATTTTTTATTAGGCACTAGAATTCTGTTTAGACATCCCTATTAAATCGACAATGGAATGATCCTAATATGTAATACAAATCCCTCTCTCCAACATGAGGGAACAAATAGCCACATATATTAACTTATACTACATAAATTTTAGACAAACTAATGAAAGTGTATTATATATATATATATCTGATCAATAGATGGCGTTTTACCAAAACAACAACAAGCGTATATTTGTTTACATAAACGTCAAAAGAGTCAGAATTCACTATCTCTTTTGTTTGCTCCACCTTCAGATCAGCTGATTTCAAGCTAATTTGCTATCATCAGTGAAGGATAGGGCTAGAAACTAGATCTAAACACTGACTCCAAGTGTTTATGCAACAAATTCCTATCAGTTTGCAAGCATGAATTTTTCAGACACGTAATGTCTTCAAACCCAGCCTAACAAGCCAGATATCTACATGGGTCAAATGAAAGAGATAGTGAATTCTGACTCTTTTGATGTTTATGTAAACAAATATATGCTTGTTTGGTGGTTTTGGTAAAATGCCATCTATTGATCATAAATACAAGCGATGGCAAGTTACGTGATTATAACTTGTTTTTGTTTTTTATAAATGTACCTTTAAAGGTTTTTGCAATGATATATATTGCAGAGGCTTTGACTATGTGGTGAAACTGAACTGATATCAGACCCATGTAGCTATCTGGCTTGTTAGGCTGGGTTTGAAGACATTACGTGTCTGAAAAATTCATGCTTGCAAACTGATAGGAATTTGTTGCATAAATGCTTGGAGTCAGTGTTTAGATCTAGTTTCTAGCTCTATCCTTCACTGATGATAGCAAATTAGCTTGAAATCAGCTGATCTGAAGGTGGAGCAAATGAAAGAGATAGTGAATTCTGACTCTTTTGACGTTTATGTAAACAAATATACGTTTGTTCGGTGGTTTTGGTAAAACGCCATCTATTGATCATAAATACAAGCGATGGCAAGTTATGTGATTATAACTTGTTTTTGTTTTTCATATATATAGATATATATATTAATACTCTGAATAATAAACCTGAAATACAATAAAGTGTATTGGCATCAACAATTGAATTTTACAAAGAAGATTGCTGAGAACATACATTTACGAGGCTTAAACAAATAACAAAAATGGTAATATAATGATAATAAATATTTCTGGAATTCATTAATCATATTTATAGTTCATTATGATCTATTAATTTTTTCATGTGGTTTACGTGATATGTGAAAAAAAAGGTTACTTCAATAAATTTAAGTTCTAGCTTTGATGCTTCTAAATCATTATAAGGACGTCCAAGGGAAAGGAATATCGGCAACTATCATGGGATAATTCTGCATCTTGTGGCATATCTAAAAAGAAGACCACTTTATTCATATCCATCCCTTTTATATTCCCAGAAAATTCATTACACGTGTGTATGTTGTACTCCTCCCAAATTCCTTCTTCAAACTTTTATCTTTCCTTAGATTTTTGTTCTCCAAGTTTTCTTTCTTGTAACTACTGTGGCCATATTTAATTAACCAATGTCACACTTTGCAGAACTTTTATCCATATTTAAAATCAGTAGTCGCTTTTATTAAGTAAATTTGCTTTTTTTTTATTTTTAATTGAAAGAAAAAAAAATGTATTGCCTCAAGGAAAAGAAATTTTCTAAGTTTAATCAAATAAAAGATTTACTTTATATATTTACAAATTTCACCTAACATTCCATACTCAGCAAAACCTTCAAATTCAACTGCCAGGTTTAATGATAGATATTACCACTTGTATATGTAATATATTACAAATTTTAAATAACGCCATCTGTTAGGGATCTCTAGCTAAATGTTAACTGAAAAAAGAAACATAATAAATTTAAAAATATTTGAACAATAATAAGCATGGTTTTGGCTGATAAATGTCCCAAATACCTGTAGAATTTGACTTTGTAACTATCAATTGGAATATTCCATAAATTACTTTATCTTTACTAACTTGTGTTATTTGTATTTATCCATTTTTAAACTAATAATACTGTTAAATGTAACATTTTGTTTTCTTCGCAATCGCTACATATAGCAGAGAACAAAGTTTTACGTGATTTTTCTAGCTCACATTTAATCCAATTGACATAGGCCTGACCTCTGTATTTCATTTCTAGAATCAATTTAGAACAGATTAGTAAGCTCATTTCTGATAACAGGTTTTCAAGTAAGAGGTGCTATATTAGTTAGGTGCATTTCTAACTAGTGTCCAGCCATTAACTAGTGTATATATAGGCTTTAAAGTAGTGATAAAAAATTACTACTAGCTAATTTAAATTAAATGTGAGCAAAATAATTAAATGGTACTTAATTTTTAAGATGTTTTTTTACTGAAATGCATCATTGTTGATCTATTTTTATACTCATATAACAAATAAGCAAATTATTTTTAAATTCAATCTGGCCACTAATTTTAATAACCTAAGAATAAAATGACACAGAGTGGACACAGTTTTGCCTACTCCAAAGATAACTTGACATCCCAAATATAAATCATCTAATGTTTGTATACTGTCCAATTCTTATAAATATTAGTTTGAAAAGAGATAAAGAAGTTCTTAATAATAATATACATGAACATAATCTTAAACAGCCCAATGCAAAGCAAGGACTTCTCCAGCAACCCTCCATAGAGAAATGATAAGAAGACAATACTCAGCAAGCTAGTCAACTAACAACTGGCGAGGAGTTTTATATATTTTCTATTTTATATTTTCCCTAAGAATAGTTATATATCCATTTATTGATCTGTAAGTAGATGACTACCTGGGTTGATCATCAAAAAAAAAATCAATCTCATTTGAATATTGACAATCTGTTATAATCCTCCCTTCTCTCAGAAGTGACTATTCCAGATTCCTTCTTATCTGATCGGATTAAGCATTGTTTGCTGCTGGACAATAGGCTGATGTACAGCTAAACACACAGCCAATGATTAGTAGAGGCCAATAAGCAAGGATGCTTGCTGAATCCAAATGTTTTCAGTAAGGTCAGGGATCTGGCTATAAATAGTAAGCCTTTTGTGAGAACTGAGGGAGAACACCTGTCTGACCTATAAAGACTGTATGTGTTCTCCCAGGAAAGCCCTGCTAACCTCAACAGCAGTAAGCATTCCCACAATAGCAATTGCTATTTGTCCATGCATCCAGGCAAGTCCACAGATGGACCGTATGCTGCTAACATTACTGTTGGCTTGAGACAAGCGGTCTTGTACAGCCAGAAGAGTCATTCTCCCTACCTGTGAGGCAAGCTATCAGGTGTAGCTGGAAGTGGTAGAACCACAAGACCCAGATCTAAGAGTTCACATTATAACTATAGTATTATGGATTGTATATATTTGTGAATATAATAAATATATTAATTGTAATACTGATGTTAGTATTACTTTCTGTTGGTTTGGTCTGTAACCCAGACTTAGCACAGTCGACAGGATGATTTTTTCCCCTTGTCTAAAAAAAAGGGGAACTTTCCCCATGGCTGTAAATAAAATGGGAGTGTAAAGACGAGTGTGCACTTATAGACACTCATTTAAGTTTACATGATTATCAAATCACACTTAAATACTGCCCAAGTCAACAGGTTTTGGTGCAGTCAGACAAGAGTTTTTTTCCCGATGACTGGAAAAAAAATGGGAGGATGCAGTCATGTTTTTATTCCCCCATGGCTGGGAAAATAAAATGTAAAATATGTGAATACACAATTATAGACATTCGTTGTATTTACTAAACAGTGATTTTTAAAATCACTTATTTCTGGGAAAATAAATTAGCTATGCTGATGACAATAATTGGGTCTCAGACATATAGTATTCTAAGGTCTCAAGTTGGGTCAGAAACACTGGCTGACTTGAATTTTAAGAAGGCATTGTTGATTCTCACAGAATATTTCTCCCAAAACCACTAACAATAATGCAGAGATATTATTTCAATCTCTATATCCAAGCAGAGGGTGAAAAAGCTAGAGAATTTGCAATGCGAATCTGGGCATTGGCACTAATGTGTCCTTTCAAAGAGTTCTTAAATGCTTATTTCATTTGTAGGATGAACGATCATAATTTAAGACTCAAATTATTAATGATACCAGATTTAGACTTTGAAATGACTGTAGTTCAAGCCATGCTGGCAGAATATATAAAATATCAATTGAGGCCATTAAAAAATGTTTTACTGTTCAAAAAGTTGACCAGAAGACTGAGTTGGTCAAGCATTCAGTTAGTTCAACAACAATAAGTGATAAGCATTGTTATAGGTGTGATGAACCGATGCAGCTCAAACAGAATGTTTACACTGCCATACTGAGAGTTCATTTTGCAAGCAAGTTGGTCATATAAAAGCTGCATGTCTAAACAGAAAAAGACACAGCCAATAGGAGAATGGAAAAACCCATTCCAAAAAATACCAAAGGCAATCTTAACATAAATAAACAAATTGCCTCAATAAACAATATTAAGAGCTGTGAACCAGATCTTAATTAATGATCCACCAGTCACAATGGAACTGGATATAGAGTCCATTGTATCAAAAAAGACCTGGGCTATCATTAATAAAAAGAACAAGTATAAGCTGCATCCTGGCAGCAAGGCTATAACGGACTATCAGGGCAAGAAAACTAAACTCTTGGGTCAGACAAGAATTAAAGTTACAAAGTCTAATAAAACTATGTACCTACCACTGGTAGTGGCATCTGGTGATCATAATAATTTATTAGGCTATGACTGGTTCCGTCACTTAGGTTTTGTAGTGACAAAGGTCAACCAATTCACTATGCTTAGTAGATTAAAGAATGATTACCCTGAAGTGGTTAAGAAAGATATAGGTCTGTATTTGGGACAACAAATTAAGTTACCACTAAATAAAGAGATAAAACTGATCAGTTGTCAGAGCAGATCACTGCCACTGACCTTGATAGCTAAAGTTGAGTCAGAGCTTGAAAGATGGCAGGCAGATGGGATAATAGAGCCTATATCATACTCAGAGTGGACCACCCCAATAGTCCCAATCATCAAAGAAAATGGTGATGTGTGGATATGTGGTGATTATCAATGCACGATCAACAAAGCACTAGCATCAGATAATTATCCACCACCATTAGTTAAGCAAATTCTATCCACACTGTCAGGTGGAAGGGTTTTTACTAAAATTAACTTGAAACATGCATACTTGCAGCTACCAGTTGATGATCAGGCAGCAAGAGCATGGTTAATAATAACTCATAAAATCTTATTTAAGATGAACTGGTTGCCTTTTGGTATATCGGTCACCCCAGCAATATTCCAGAGAGTCAATGATCAACTGGATGCAGGAATACCAGGGGTTCTACCATGCTTTGAAGATTTCTTACTGGTGACTTGGACTCCAGAGCTGCTCTGGAGTTCCACCAAAAAATGCCTTGATAAGTTCAAAGCAGCAGGCTTAAGAATAAACTTGGATAAGTGCATATTCAAAGCCAAAGAACTTAGACTTTCTGGGATTTAGGATAGATGCAAGTGGCCTTCATCCTACCCAAAGAAAGTTATGGCAATTAAAAAAGCCAAAACACCATGTAACAAGAAAGCATCTGACTTCAAATAAATGGCATTCTGCACAGCCATACAATTTTCATTATGGTATACAGGGATGAACACTTTCATGATATTTGAAATGATGATGACACAATTGTGATTAACTGCAGCATAAATTATCTTATGACTGCAGAAAAAAGTTTGCAACTATCAGAAAAGGGACCCTTTTCCTCTATGAAGCCTTAAAGGAAAAACTCTCTATATGTATTGCCACTCAGTGCAATCCGAGTAATCAATGGATGCCAGAAGGCTTGTGTATAAAATCCCCATCTAGTGCCTATTCATCCAATATCTGCAGGCTAATTTCTGGCTTGTGGTCTTTGTCAGTGAGGAGCCTTGGATCTGAGAGCACTGCACCTAGATGATCATGTGATGTTTATTAGCTTGAAGTCTTAAAGGAATTGAGGAAATAAAATTCCTAATATCCACTACATATATTCTTGTCATTGTAGTTATTATTACTACATTATTATCCTTCCATATGTTCAATGGAGACAGATAATTTGCTTATTGACATATATAAGCCAGCATGGTGAGTTTATTGATTTTTATCTCTGAGTTTAATACCAAGAAATACCACAGACTTCTTTTCAGTTGTCTGATTGTTAACACCACTAGTTTCCTTGAAGAGAGAATGTATATGTATGGGAATGATTTTTTTTCCTTTCTTTTTTATAGATATTTATAATCATGGTAGACAAAACTATATTATGGTCTTTATTTCTAGAGAGCTACACAGTCACTAGTTGAAACATTGGTTGGCTACCAAAAGCACTCAATTTTAAGAAATTCTCCTGACTGCACATGCAGGCTACTATTTAATAACAATTTTTTATTTAAGTAATTATAACTGTATAGTATTTTCAAGTGAAGGAAAAGTGCATGAATTTAAAAAGAACTGTCTAGTGTTAAATGGAACAATGTTAGACTTTGCAAAGTCAGAAGAAGAAATGATAAATATCACATGATCACTATTTCTTATGCTTGCTCATAACTGTTATTAAAACAAGTGAAACTCTCCATACAGTAGTGTCACTCAGTGCAAGCCAGAGTAATCAATAGATGCCAGATGCCTTCTTTCTGGCATCCATTGATTACTCTGGCTTGCACTGAGTCGCACTACTGTATGGAGAATTTTGCCTGTTTTAATAACAGTAATGACAAATAATTAATATGAATGTAGGCATGTATTTTTCTTCAAATACAAATATTGGAAGCATTAATGGGAATCATTATATATAAAAAGATAAAAAACAAAGTTGTGGAGATTGATGATATATCAGACAGACTGGCAATATTAGCTATTTAATGTAATGGAAGATACCAAATATAGATCATTTATATTTTTAGACCAACAAATTTTTTATGATGAAGAAGTAGATGATTTTTATATGGATGTGTGAAATGCTTTTGATCAGATTAAATATTTTTAAATTATCATGGGAGACATTAATGCTATAACTGGTAAAAGATTGAAAGATGGAAAATGTAGTGGGTAAAATTTGGTTATGGTAATAGAAATGAGAGAGAACACACATTTGTGGGAGTTTTCAGAAAAAGGAAAATTGTATATTATAAATTCTATCTTTGAAAAAAATGCTGAACAGAAATAGACATGAAACACTTCCAAATGAAGGGACAGCAGAATCGGATTACACTTCGATTAAACAAAAAAATACATATTTTAAGATTGCAATTTTGCTAATTGATTCAACACTAGAAGTAATCATAAATTAGTCAATAATACAAAACCAGAGACAGAAACTATTAAGAAAGATAGTATTAACAATTAATGTCAAAAATACTTCAATGAATTTAAATTAAAACTTGGAAAGTCATTTTAAAATATTAAAAACTTTGGATGGTTAAGACTGAATTAAATAAATAAGAAACTGGTACGCTGTTGAAAACTGCAAATAAAGATAGTTGATATAAAAAAAAGCAATTGACTGGTAAATTTTCTAATGAGATGAGAATATATGAAAAAAAAAAAAGAGAAGAAATATAACCTTTTTGTAAATGATTCATTGAGAATTGAATATTTAGAATTTTGTAAAATGGTATGAAAAAAGAGATAATAAATGATTTTCCTGACACTCTCTGTAAGGTTGGCCAGATGTAAGAAACAATTCACTTGTCCTCTTCCAGATGTTGATTCTTATTTTCTACAATCTCTTAAAAAACTTAAAAGACAGAGACAGAATCTTATCTACAAAATTTTTATTTGAGGAAACTTGGAAACTTTTTCAGCTTCCTAGATAAGGTCCTTGATGACCAAACTATCATGTATTAATTCATTAAGTTTTGTCCTTTTTACCATTGTTATCAGGTAATTATTTATTATGCCTATAGTTTAAATGTAATATTTATTCTTACCCAATTATATCATTTGTAAACATATATTATCTGTTTTAATAAAGTTATTTTAGAATAATGATATAAGAAAATATATTTGTGAATTAACAAGTAAAGCTATAAAAGAAAAGAAAATGCTTAAAAGTGTAAAATAATATTTTGGAATGGGAAGGAAGTTGTTTCATTAATAAGAAGATGATCCTTTTCTTTGTTCATAGATTTGATTGCAACTATTTTTTTTATTTAAAATATCTAGAGTTTAGTATTTAATTTTTTTATAGAATTGTTCCACACATTTCATGCATCACTTCTCTTTTAATAATGATTCCAAGGAAATGATGGAATTACTAGTGATATGTTAAAAGAAGCAGATGAAGAAATAGAAACATTATTGACAAAATATATAACAAATATTTAAATGAAAAAAATATATTGGATGATAGTAAGAAGGTAATACTAATAATAATGATATTTAAGAAAGATGTTAAAGAAAATATTAGAAATCACAGATCTATTAGTCTCTGATGATGACTGCAGGACAGTCGAAACTATTAGTTTTGATATAAATAAAGAGTATAAAGGTGTAAATGGTATGATATGCCTATTACTCTTCTAACAGTTCTGTACAAAATCTTTAGCATGAGAATTACAACTCATCTACAATAAATTTTGAATTATAACCAATCAAAATAACAAGTAGTGGTTTTAGCATAGCGGATCATATTTAAGTATTGAGATAAATATAAAGAAGGACCAATGAATATAAATGTTCATAATCCTATGGATTCAGAAAGGTTTGTATCTGAGAGCACTGCACCTAGACTCTGGCTTGCACTTAGTGGTGATACTGAATGAAGACTTTTGCCTCTGTGATAACAGCTTGTGTATGTATAGGGAATGGTGATTGCATGATGTTTAGTGGTTTAATACTATGGATTTGTAGATTAGGAAGACTTTTGATTCTATAAGAATTTTTCCAGTGATTAACACTTTATATCATTAAAGTAGACCCAAATATCATATTCTGAAAAATATTTATCAAAATGCTGCAGTAATCATTAGATTGATACTAAGAAGACTAATAATGAAGTATGCATTCGACTGGTTGACTCCATATCTCCAAAACCTTTTATAACAATTTATGGATTAAAATGAAAATTTAAAAGAGTAAAAATAAATGGAAATTATTTAAGACAACTAGATTTTATAAATGATGAGACTGTTTTTTCAAATGATTCTTTGGAACTTTAGAAAATGTTCAAAAATTATCAGATGACAGTAAGAAAGTTGGACTAAAGATAAATGCTAAAAAGATTAAAGTAAGTGGGTCTAAAAATAAAATCTAAAAAGGCTAAAATAAAGTTTAATAATTTTTTTTAGAAGAAGAAAATAAAGTTTGAAGAATATGAATTAAAAGAAATTAACAACTATAAATACCTTGGTCAGATTACTAATACAGATGGAATGGATCAATTACCAATGAATATTATTTTGGTGGAAATAAATTAATATTATACTGGGAAATATTCCACTGTATTTGAAAAAAGAAAGATTTGTAATATGTGATTTACAGTTTTTTATTTATATTTAAATACAAGTATATTGTCTATAAAAACAGGCAAAACTTACTATACGTATTGCCATTCACAGCAAGTTAGAGTAATCAATGGATGCCAGAAGGCTTGCACATAAAATCCCCATCTAGTGCCTACTTATATCCCCAGACTAGTTTCTGGCTTGTGGCCTTCATCAGTGAGGAGCCTTGGATCTGAGAGCACTGCACCTAGAGTGGTAATATGTATAGTGAGTTTTGCCTGTTTTAGTAACAGTTATAAGCAAGCCCAAGAAATGGTGATCATGTGATGTATTTTGTCTATACTGAACTTAATATAATTAGAAGGGATTTGAACTCAGACTTTTAAGCTCCCTAAATCTATCAACTCCATCTTATACAACCAATACACATGACATTATACATGTGAAAAAGATAAATGATTTCTCCAATATACATATTTCAGCTCTCCAAAATACATATTTCATGCTGTACTACCACTCATCAATTGGTCCAGATCATCATCTCCCACACCTATATATAATCAGTTCTCAGTGTATATTAAGATAGCAAATTTTCACACTTTAATGCACATCTGAGATTTATTCATTTAACAATACACAGACTTTTTACTGTTCAACAAAGTATGGAGATATATATACATTAATATTAAAAAGAAGAAATCCAAAAATAAAATATGAGAGTGAACAAGCAGCTGTCATTGAAAAAAGAGATTGAAAATAGAGCTGGGCTGGAGATATTTTTAGAAGAGATGACAAGAGATTGGCAGTTGAAATCTTAAACTGAATCCCAAGAAATTGTAAAAGACCTAGAAAGAAATCACGAATGAGGTGAATGAAATAAAGTTGTTGGCTTGTGTGATATGAAAAAAAGAAAGGCTATATGGGTTGGAGAGATTGGATTAAAAGACTATCCTGAAGTAGAGTAATAATTCAAAATGAAGATAGTATTATCCTATGTCACAGCTAGATAATGTAGATATTAATAATGTGCCATTAAAAACTAAATGAAAGTATTAGAAAAAGAAAAAAGTATTCCTCCTTCTTATGAAGAATTTCAGAGGGAAAAAGATTTAATTCAATATAAATTACTTATAAGAGATGAAATGCAACCAATAAATAAAAACATCTAGTTTAGACATTTTAATGATTTAAGTGGATCATTACAGTTCTTGAATATAAATTTAAAAATAAAATTGTAGACCAAATTGTATTAAGGGAATAACAAGCAAGAACAAATTATGTGGTCATCGATATTAATCCTAAATATTACTAAAGTTTTATTAATAGATTTAGGGCCTCACATGTTTTCTGAGTTTGTCTGCTTGTGAAATAAAATTTTAGCATTCTATGACACTTGATGGAGTACATAATCAATGATTATAAAATCTATATACACAATGGCAGAATTGAAGAATTTGATCAAGTCAATAATAAATTTACCTTCCCTTTGGAGCCTATACAGATTTCTTTATAATGCATATTAACAGTTAGATATTGAGAAAATTTTAATTTTCTATCTTAATATAAAACAAGCACTGATTATATATATGTGTGGGGAAGACAATGATCTGAACCAACTGATAATCGCTGGTTCAGCACAATATAAGTTTATTGGCAATCAGTTACCTTTTTCACATATTTGTGGTCATGTGTATAGGTTGTATGAGATAGAGTGGATAGCTGGAGGAAACTTAAAAGTCTGTGTTCAAATCCCTATAATTACATCTAAAATCCAAGCATATGTATACAAAAAAAATTATACTTGCATTCAAATATTACTAATAAATAAAAATAATTCATAATTATCCAATCTGCCTTTTTAAAATAGAACTAGCCACACACAACATGTATGTAGCATCTCTTGCTTACTAAATCTGTATTTATTAATTATGACTCCGTAAAATGAAAATATTAATATCTTTGACTACAATAGATTTTATACAGAACCATCATCTCTAATACAATGCTATATTTATAAGAAAAATTATTTATTTTACTACATGGATAAAGAAACTGGAAAAATAGTTTATAGACATGGACACAAATATTTGAGAGCAAGAATTTTTAAAATTTATTTAATTTCTAAACAAAAATATTGAATGTTATCAAATTTATTATATTCTGATAAATAATAATGGTTTAATATTAAATTGAACATTAAAAGCTTAAATCTAGTGAGAATAAGAAATTGTCAGAATACAGGAGGGTTAACCTTTTGTGGCAATAAATAATCAGAAATTAATTAAATATATATATATATTACTAATTATAATGATTAGATAGTAGTAGATTATTAAGAGAGGCTCAATGTAATGGTTTTGGTAGAAAAACAAAACACTGAAAAGGGAATGAACAGAGAAAATAAAACCATCTCTAGAAAGTAGTAGGAAATATAATGGGATGAAAGAAGAATGGAATTTAAACATCAGAAAACAATGATTAAAATGCATTAATTAATAAAATTTACCTTTACTATGTCCAAGCCATTTAAGAGGCCCTTAAGTTTAACATCTCCGTTGATGTGAATATTTTTCAAATTTATTGAAAATGGTAGTAACTCTGATCTATTAGTTAAAAATATTTCTGATAACAATATATTATCAATGGAAGCTGAATCAGCAAGACTAAATACATCTATAAAAAGAAGAGACAAATGAGTTATCCTTTAACTCAATTTATTAAAATGTATCCAGAAGAACTTAGCTTACCTATGTCAACATTATCAAATTGTAAAAAGGAGTAAATTTCTTGATCCTTTGATTTTGAAATGCAAAGAGATTCTAAAACCACTAAATCAAGTGTATTGATAAGACCATCAACTGTAACATTGCCATCTATTTTTAATGATCTAAAACAAAAATTAAAGTAATTTATCAATTAAACCACTAAACATCATATGATCACTATCTCATACTAGCACATAATTGTTATTAAACAATTCAAAACAAAGCAAAACTCTCCATACAGTAGTGCCATCTTGTGCTAACAAGAGCAATCAATGGATGCCAGAAGGCACCCATTGATTGCTCTTGTTAGCACAAGATGGCACTACTATATGGAGAGTTTTGCTTTGTTTTGAATTGTTTAATTTATCAATTGTAAAAACATTTTAGTTGATAATATTTTCGCAGTACTAATTGTTGTTTTTTTTTTAAAAAAAAAAATATGGAAAAAAGTTTTATCTTACTTTTTGTAAATTTTTTTGCCACTAATAACTTCAGAAGTATCATCCTTAAGAATAACGGTTTTAGCAAAATTTTGAAGGTCAATATTATTGACAGTAATGGCATCAACTTTATTTAGAAAACTAACATCTGTGTGAAAAATTTTATGACCTAAAAAATAATTTTAAAATAATTAGTACAAAAACTATTTTTTATTTTCATTTTACATTTACAGACATTTTGATGTAATTTCATATTAAAAATAAATAATCAAATACTTTAATGCTCAGGAAATCATGTGACATTTGAGTTCCGGAAGTGATAGAATTGAGCCTGTAGCCAGAAACCTTATCTTCATTTTAAACATCACATGATCACTATTCTTTATGTTTACACAGAAGCAAAACTCTCTATACAGTAGCACCACTCAGTGCATGCCAGAATAATCAATGGATTCTAGAAACTAGTCTGGGGATATTGGATGAGTAGGTACTAGATAAAAATTTTATGTACAAACCTTCCTGCATACACTGATTACTCTACCTTGCACTGAATGGTGCTGCTGTATGGAGAGTTTTGCCCCTGTATTAAACCATGCACATTCTATTATAAAATTAAGACTTAACATAAATAAAATATTGTAATCATTTTTTTTGCATTTTGATGCAAATAATTCATTTGCTTTTGGTGTACCTTTAAATATTCAGACTCCATTCAATCAGGGTTAGTCAGGAGGAACAGTGCTTTGATTGTAACAACATAAAATATGACTAATATAATGCAACAATTGAGAGTGGTTGGGGAGACAGAGGTGCATTATATCAATGTTGGATGTTGGGCCATGGTTTAATTATATATACTTTTGTGCTTTGTTCTTTCCAATGTAAGCATCCAGAATTATAAAAGAGAAAAATGGGGCATCATGAATGCAAAATGTTTATTGCAATTTCAGTTATATATAAAATTACAGTACACTAACTACATGTATCACAACAAAGATCCTTTGCCACATCTGTTTACATTTATACTTTGATTAAAATAGAGGTGCAAAATATTTAAAGGATATACATGCTAACATGAGTGGAAACAATATGGTATAATATAAAACCATTGACATTATAAGCTTGTTAAAACAGGCAAAACTTTCCATACAATACTGCCATCTAGTGCAAGCTAGAAACTAATCTGGGGATATTGGATGACTAGGCACTAGATAGGAATTTTATGCACAAACCTTGTTGCATTCATTTATAATTCTGGCTTGCACTGGGTAGCATTACTGCTTGAAGAGTTTTGTCTCTGTTATAATATATTGTACAATTTAACATCTTTACATAGAATCCAAACTATATGTTTTAATTATCCAGAAGACTTCATGATAAAAATAAATTGTTGCACAATTAAGACTTATGGTGCATTTGGTATGCTATGAAGACAAAATTATCCATCGTAAATAAATGAAATGGCAACTTGAACAATGGTGGTATAACAGAGAAAAAAAGATTTATTAAAAAATAAACAATCAGTTTCATATGAATAGTTATAGAAGGATTTAACACAAAATGGGTCAATTTGTTAGTTACTTTTTCTTACAATACTGAGATAGGATAACTTTTTTCAAGACTATCCTGGTAACCATCTGAATAGACTTATAAATATAAAAAGACTATAGGAAAATATGGGTTCAGTGGCAGGCCTTAGGAATATAACATCTTCCCCATCAGTAGCAAAGGTTATTATCAATTACAGTCATACTTTAGTTAACAGCATAACCATTTATTAGTCAATGTTAAATGGCTTTTTAAATGCTTTTATTGAAGTTTGTAAAATTGATTTGTTTGTTAACTTTTGATCTTTTTCAAGTTAAAATGAAAATTTAAAATTTAGGTTTAATATATTTAAATTCAATAGAATTGCTTCAAAATTGATATATAATTAAGTTATATCAGCCTAATCCATTTGGAATATTTACCTTTTCAGTATGTCAACTAGTTTTTTAGATATGGAGCAGAAAACAGTTAATAATTATTTCTAGAACTTTGATTTGTTTTAAATAATTATCTGAGAAGGCAGTAAAAAGATTTTGTCTTTCAATTTAATAACATTTTTAACTATTTTAAAATTTTAATGTATATATTATATTTAGTATGTGTACATAATTATACCAATTCAAATCCCATGAATCCCATATTTTAATGTTAGCAGCTTGTCTATTTAGTAAATGCATTTTGTTCCTATTTATAAAAATTGCCTCCTTAATTTTTCTTTCATTATGGTTTTTCTCATGAAGAATTTTCACACAATATCAAATTTATATTTACATGTTTTTTTTCATGATCAAACAAAACTGAAGCAGTCATTAAGTCACCATTATTCTTACTTTTTACATGCTTATATAACAATTCATGCTCCTTTGATCTCTTTTCAATACTGCATCTCAATTTACCTATATATAATAACATATACTCACAAAAAATTTGATATACAATATTACTTTTCTGCTTGACGGGTATGACATCCTTAGAATTATTCACTAATTTATTAACATTGTTTGGAGCATAGAATGAAACATTAAACACATTCTTATATATATATATCCTTAAAAAATTTCATTTGTGGATTTGAAATAAATGGAGTAGATATCCATTGTTTACTATCAATCTTCATTTCCTTTAAACTGTTATTAACTCTTTTTAAATTGACATAAAGTATTGTTTATTTGTTCCATTTTATACCCAACATCAAGCAATTCCTTGGCAAATATCTCAATATTTTTCAGTTTATGTTAATTGTTGGCACCTTCAGAAAGAATATTATATACCAAACAAAACATCACATGACTTTCTCTATTTACTTTCAACATCTTATTAATAGCACTGTAGCAGTAAATTTATTTTACTCACTAAAGTGAATTACTCTCCTAATGCTGCTATTGAAATTAAGCAGAAAAAGTTTTGTGATCGTTTATTCTGTAAAAATGTTAATATTAAATATAAAGTCATTAAATTGTCATCAAAGGTAAGAGAAATTAAAAATTATAAATTTATTAACACCAAAAGTTTAACAATATGGCAATTTACCAGATATAACCTGATCTGTTGACAGTGTTACTGCTTCTGTGAAAAATTCACTAACATTAAGTGAATTCAATAAACCATTTATATCAACTCTCATAGAATCTAAAATAATAAAAATAGATATGAATATATTGATATGAATATCTTCATTTGCTAATTAAAAACTTTAATAAAATCTTATAATTACCAATAGTTTGAATAAATGTTTTCACTCCAAATATTGTTACATCTTCATCAATTAAGACCGCTTCATCTGCTAATACTGAAAGATCAATCCCATTTATTAAATCACAAATGATGTTATCAACTGTGATGGAATCTTTGATTGTAGTCAAGTTTGTCAAAATCACGTGACCTGGAAAGAAAGAGCTATGTAGCTTTTTTCAATTTTGAACAATTTACCTGAGTATCAATCTTTCGATTTTGAAAGGAATTATATCACTAATTAATTACTTCTGTAAATTAAACTTTAAAAGTTTTAAATTGTTCTCAATTTTGTATAATGAATTATGGATTACCTTTAATTGTTTGTTCTTCATTAGTTAATAGTAAATCTTCTGAAATATTAAACCCATTTAATTTTCCCTTTAACATTATATCACCAGATATGGATAAGTTTCCAAATATCGTCAGATCGGTATGACTTTTATTATTGATTCTAAGAATCTAAAAATATTCAACATAAACTTTCTTTAATATTCATGAATTCATTGATAAAATTAATTTTAAAAAGTAAATGATATTTATTACATTTTGTCAATAAATAACAATGGTAAATGAAAATGTAACAATTTACTCTAGATAAATACTTTTCATATAATAAAGATATATATGAGAGATAGTGACCTGGGCTAACTGATGAGTGCTGGTTCAGCACGAAATGCATCTTGGGGTCATTTGTCTTTTATTATATCTTTATTTAAGTGAATTTAAAAAGAATGGGGAAATATGCAAGTGTTTATTATATCTATATAATAAATAATCTATATAACATAAACATGTAATCTAAATCAAGAAAAGGCAAAAAGTAGCAATGTATAGAATGACAATCAACTGGAAATATATATTTAGTGATGTAGATACGACAAATAAATACACATACAAAATACTGAAATTAATAGCAGGCTATTTAAATAAAAATCTAAAATAAATATTAATTTCAGCGCCATCTACCGGCTATTGAAAAAATACATTAAGTAATTATTAAATAGACTAATGAAATGAGATCAAAACATTTCAATAAAAAACAAATACTTAATTAACCAGTATAGCAGATTCCAATAACATTATAGTTTTATGTATAGATTATATTTTCATTTATATAAAAAAATATTAGGATTGTAATAGATCCTCTTAGAAAAGATTAAGAACAATGCATTGTATTTATTTTCAAGAAATTATTATATCAGTAGCTTTTCAAACTATCCCACCATAATAGCCAGATATATATTCAGCTAAAGATCTGAAAAGTAGTCCTTGACAGTTAAATGCACTAAAGATAATTAGAGGATTGTGAAGTTAACAAAAAAATAATAATAATAAAACATGGAATTATGCTAACTTCAAAGGCAAAAATTATGATAGTAGGAGTAGCAGCTTCTTTAAAATTGATGGATGAACAATGGTAGCCCATCCATAGGGACTGCAGCCTTGCAGCTCCCCCTGTGTAAAATGAATGTTTTCTTTAATATGTGTCATATGCTGTCTAAATAAAGGGACAAAAAAGTATCTGTAATCTCCTTGTGTAGTGATTTTTTGTCTTGTTTAGATATGTGCTCTTTTGTTTGCAATCTCTGTCAGAGGGACAAAAGTTATTGCACTCCAATAATACAACAGCGCTTTCATAGTAAAATAATTGTTCATAATATTGACTATACTTTGAAACTTTCATGGGCCACCACTGTGAGTGAAGACATAGAAATGGGCAGATTTACCTCTTTGGATCATTTGCCACTGCAGAAGCCTTAGAATTCAAGAGATATTTGATAACAGAGTTGCAGTGAAAAGTCTGGAAAAGATCTTTTAATATGGGGATTTCTTTTTAAAATAGTAATAATAAAAAAAGATATTTTCCCACACTTCTCTTTGGATGTGAGATTGGGACTGAAGAAATGAAATATTGATGATTTTTGAGCTAGTGGAAGCAAAGACTTGAGAAAATAATGAGGTCATAAAAGAAAAAAAAAGGGCTTTTACTCATAATGTTAAAAAATAATGACTGAAAATGATATGGATGGACTCCCAATATCACAATGATTAATATAACATAGAGGAAGATAGAGATCATTGTGGAAAAGAGCTTTCAATTGATCATCAAGAATTAGAACCTCCTTGTTAGTGCCTAACGATAATAATATAAAACAATAATCCACAGTTTTCTATACACCTTATACAATGCAAACACAATATTTTATTAAGCCACATTTCTAAAAATAGCTGACAGTTTTAACTATCCAGCAGGCTTCTTCAGAAATTCTTCCACTGCTCAAAAAGAAAAAAAACATTTTTAAATTCAAATTTATACCTCAAACCATAGTTTTGCTTTCAGTCACATATTTAAAATAAAATATGTATCACTTTATGAAGAGCAAACGATTGATTTTAAACAATTTTCTAATTAGAATATTGCATTAGGAGTTAAGGTAATACTCTGTGTGTATTAGCACTGTGGTAGGTCAAAAGATTGAAGCACTAAAGATTTACGAATCAAAGCTTAATTTGTCACTTCTAATTCCTAATACACATGTCCTTCCAAGCAGCAAATCAGTAGACAAATTATATTTTGTTAGAGCAATAAATGACCAATTTGTTTAAAACATTTGAATATTGTTAATGCAATCATGAAAGTTGTAATAGAAGGAATGCAACAAACTTTACACATTTTCCAATATGACATCCACATATCTCCCCGTGTTCTTTAATACAGTAGTCCTGTTTCTATTATATCTTCTCAGCATTAATAGTAGAAAATTTGTCAACTATTACAATAACTGATTTTATTTTTGTTGCAGCCTCATTGATAAGTCTTTGGATGCTTGATATCAGGAAGGATATCTTCTATATTTCTGAATTCAAAATTGTAGAAGTCACAATGATCGCCTTTAGTAAATGCATAAATGATTAATAATCTTTCTTTATTATCTTGAAAATTATTATACTCAATTTTTTCTAATAAGCTAAGTCCTACATAGTTTTCAAATGCCACAGAAATTTCGTTTGTATTTCTTTACACACATTAAACAATTTAAAATATAAATAATATTTTAGCAAGCATTTGTTCATAGTACTATATATAAATATACAAAATGTATGTTCATGTATACATGATATAAATTTTCATAAGGCTTTATATTTCAATGAATGAGCATTCGTTTTCTGATGCAAAGAAAATGGGTTCAAATTTAGATCAAATAAATATTAAACATTTTTCCAAAGGCTTGTAATTTTTTTTGTCAGGCTTTGGAGTCCATAGCAAACCCAGGTAAAAACATTAAATATTAGTTAGTAACTGAATGTCTAGGTTTTCTTAGTTAGAGAATATAACAAGGATGGGCAAATATTCAAACTCTCACCACCCAGCAACTGGAAGAATAATGAGTAGTTTTCTTTTTCATTGGTTTCTCTATGAGGTATTGATGTTAGAGAAATTTTAGTGCTTAAGCTATTTAAAAGTCATTTTACCCGTATGTAAAACAAATTAGTAAAAAGTATTTTAGTTATGCTCTATAATTATTCAAATTTCAGACTCATAATACACTTCTTCTGACACTTCAGACTTCAAAGTTTTCCCAAGAATTCAAGTATAAATACAAACAATAAAAATCATTGCTGCTAAAAGAGGGCAGCACATATCAGTTTTAAAACGTGCAAGTTTTGTAAGGCTGTTAATTGAATGTAAATGCCTGCAAGCAGAAAGGATAGAAATAATGAAGTTGTGGAAGAATAAATATAAACAAAGTGATTATACAGAAAATGAGTTCTTGGTTTTTATGCTGGGTTTGGGAAAAGATGGGGGGGGGGTAGATATAAATTGCCATGGAGTTGACAAAGATTATATTGTGGAAATGGGATGGAGCAGGATAGAGAAATAATATGGGGAAAACTTAGGATGGGGAATGGAAAAAGAAGGTAAAATAGCTAACAGGTTTCTCTGGTCATGGTGACTGAGAGATTCCTGACTCCGAATAAGGAGAAGTCACAGTGCATCGCATTGCATATTGCTTTTTAACTAATATTAATAAACGCTAAAGTTCTAAATAGATATTACAATAAAATAAACATAGACACTGAAAAATGAGTATCGTCATTTCAAATAAGAAAGGAAAGAGAATGGAAAATAAAACTCCTCTAGAAATGAGTTTTACAATGACTATATATACAAACCAAACAGTGGATCACAAATACGTCCACATATAGAACAAGCATATTTATTTTTCTGTTTACTTGATATTTTACGAAGATGTCTTTTAGTTCCCTCAGCAAAAAACTTTACTCTCTGAAATACTTCAACACTATCTTTAATTGCAGTTCTCTGATGTATCCTATTATCTGCCATATCTTTCCAATGGAGACACTTCTTTAGAATGTCTTTGAGATAATCCTTATAAAATAGATTAAGATCAGTATCCTACAAAACCCATCCTCAAGTTCACAATAAAACACTCTTTTAGGAAGTCTTCCATTTTCATTCATTTTATATATTCAATCTAATGAAGGTATGATTTTACAATAATGGACTCAACAATATCATATCCAGCAAGCTAAAGGACTCATTGATTGGTTTTACCATTTGCTATTGTATTTTTAAAATTTTATAGAGCATCAACATTTTTAATGCCTTTATATTATGCTGATATGGTGTCCAAGTTTCACATCCATACAATAAACAAAATAAAATAGCAGCTCTACATACAGCTAACTTAGTTGCAGTAGTTATTTCCTTGTGGTGAAATATTTCACCTTTTAACCTGCTAAAAGCAGTAGCAGCACTTTTGTTTTTGTAATTTATTTCAGTTAATAGATTTCCTTTGAAATACATTATAACATATAAGAATATATTATAGCATTAAAAACATATATATATATATATATATAAGCTAGTAATTAACATTTTTTAATATGATTATGGTTTTTATCATATAATGAAGACTTGGAATATTGGGATAGTGGAATATATATATAGTCAATTTTATTTTAATCCCCCCTCCCAATATTTACTAATTTTTATTATAATTAGAGGATATTTGAACACAAACTTTCAAGCTCCCGATGGCTATCCACTCCATTTATATACCAATACATATAACCACATACATATGAAAAAGATAAATGATCTCCAATATATGTGTTTCATGCTAAACCATCATCTCCCACATATATATATATAATCAGTGCTCAGTTTATATTAAGATAGCAAACCTTCTTATCTTAACGGACAGGCTTCAATTTTCTTCATCGTTCAACTCTTTATCATCCACATTATTGAAAATTCTTATGATGAAATGCTCTTATTATAATAAAAATTTTGAATGTAAACTGATAATGTAAAAAATGGGGGGGGGGGCTAAGGTCAACTTCAATGCAAAATATTTTGTGGGTTACTGTTAAGGTATATCTTACCATTCATATACCACTTTTTGAACATAGTTTAGAATAAATTTGAAAAAATGACACTCTTGATATTGTTCATAAATTATCACATTTTTACTGCATGGTTTATTGACATAGTAGAATGGCAAATTCTGGATCTCATGTTCCATGGATCATGGTACAATCTGCCTCTTCCTGTTCTTAAACTTCTGGTGAACTCCCAAACAATAAACTATTTTATTATAAATATACAAATCCAAGTCAGTTTTTTTTTTTTTAAAAAAAAAATATTAATGATATTATTAAAACTGAAGATGAATTCCAATTTCTTCAAAAGTTAAACTATCCATATTTAATCCAACAATCTGGATGTTTGTGTTGATACCTTTTCTTTACTGATTCACTATAAAACGCTTTTGAAGAAGCTTTTATCCTTGCAAGGCATCCAGTTGAAATTAATTTTGGAGAATAATTTTAAAACATACTGAAAAAGAACATTTTATATATAGAGTAAGTTAAAAACAAACTCTTATGAAGCTTCAAAAATACCCTCAACCTCAGACCGCGGTTTCTGCCTCTAGCGTCATCAGTGAGGTGCTAGGGAATAAAAATACTAGAACTAGTCCAGCATTTTATCAATGCCTAACTATTGAGAAGAAAATCTGAAACTTTCAGACATTTAAATGTCCAAAAATCCAGCTATCTAACTCAAATAGCAGTATGGGACTGAACTAAGTTCAGATACACCATATATTAATAGCTCTAGCAATATAAAATCGCCAAAGCATTAATAGCAAAAAACTAAAATTAAATTGATAAAAAAATCAAGTCAGATGACCTAATTTTAATAAAGCTCCTATTTACAAATGTTATATATAGAGTAAGTTAAAAACAAACTCTTATGAAGCTTCAAAAATACCCTCAACCTCAGACCGCGGTCTAGAGGCAGAAACCGCGGTCTGAGGTTGAGGGTATTTTTGAAGCTTCATAAGAGTTTGTTTTTAACTTACTCTATATATAACATTTGTAAATAGGAGCTTTATTAAAATTAGGTCATCTGACTTGATTTTTTTATCAATGAAAAAGAACATGTATTTAAATTGTAAAATCCATTTTATTACCTTTTTTTCCAGCTCTGATACATCCATTTTATTGACTGTAATATTTGATTGTACATTAACATTACCATTAACTTGTACCATATTATAAAAAACCTTTTTCCCTTGATTAAAAAAAAAATAGATATCAATATAATAAATACCAATATACCTATATATATATTGATTATAGTCTCTTACCTCTAATAACTTCATCACTATGCACATGCACAAAATCTTTTTTTAAATCTAAAGAATTAACTTTGTCAACATGGACATCACCGTTAATAAATACTTTATTTTGGAATTTGATCGGAACAGGAATAATTTGGTCTAATGATTTTCTCCACAAGAGATCAATTAGTTGGCTTAAATTATTTCCAAAAATAGATCCTTCTACAATCAAATTCTCAACAGTAAGCCCATCTGGAAATTCTATATGGTGATTAATATTTCTTCTTATTAAGTTCATTTTATAAAGTTCTGAAAGATCAACTCTATTGATCGTTGCATTGATTTCCATATCGATACTAGCAGCTATTTCAATATCATTTGTAAATGTTTTAATTCCTGAAAAAAAAAAGTAAGAATTATATAATCAGACATTTTAAAATCAATCATTATAATTATTTTTAAAAAAAACAACACTAAATCCCCTCCCCCAAAATTCCTAACAAATATATTATTTAATAAAATACATATCGTACATCCAAAATTTACTGTTAATATTAAGATAGTGGAATAAATTGTGTTAAAGGAATAACCAGAAATAATATATTATTATTCAATCAAGAGTTTTCATTTGGTCATAGCCTAATCATTCCATTTGGCTTTGGGTCCAGAACTTAACATGTATACTTAAACATATAATATAAAATACACTTTTCTTTATTTACTTTTTATAATGCAGTAATTTTGTTTCTTGATAACATTTCATTATAGTTTTGACTGACAATTAGTTTTCGTCTGAGCTATAATATTTAAACATGTATGACTAAATAATTAATATTTTTTAATATATAACTACATATAATTAAATATGTCATACATTATGTATAATAAAGGATCAAGAAATTGAAAAAAAAGTACACGATTGAAAATATTAAAGAAGAAATGTTTGAATCATATATGTTGAGTATTGTAGGACTGATAAAGACTGTTGGTCAATTGAAATGGTAAGAAAACACAACAAGGAATAAAATTACTATATTGTAAAAAGCAAATAAAAAAAAAATATTAGATGATATTATATGAATATAGACAAGCAATGCATGAAGGATCAAGAACTGAAGAAAAATTATATATACATAAATATGAAGTAAAAAATATTCAGATGAAAGTATTTTGAAGTTTATGTAATTAATCGCTTCACTATAATTTTTATTTTATGATTATGATCATATTTGCAGCTTTTAATACTCAGCATACATTAAAAAGTTAAAAGTTATGGTGCCAAAGTAAAAGCAGACTTTAAAATAGACTGCTACAAGGTAAAGACTTCTCCAGCAACAACAGTGAAGAACCATGTATTGCCAAATTTTCCAATTGTTACCTGGTGAGGGTTTGAGTCATTTCCTCTAATAAACAATAGCTAGATATCCATTTGTAGATCAATATTAGATATTTATCTGGGTTTCCTGTGAGCTGGATATTTAAAAGAAAAATTCTAAGCCTAATTAGAAACTGAAAAAAATCCATATTTTATCCAACCCAAATTCAAACCCAGGTAATAGGTAGAGCAGAAATATGCTTTATTAAAACAGGCACAAACTCTCCATACAGTAGTGCCACTCAGTGCAAGCCAGAGTAATCAATAGATGGCAGAAGGTTTGGGCATAAAATCCCTATCTAGTGCCTACTCATCCAATATCCCCAGACTAGTTTCTAGCTTGTGGCTTTCATCAATGAGGAGCCTTAGATCTAAGAGCACTACACCTAGATCTTAGAATCTAATGCAACCCTCCAGCAGCCACCTTTTATCTCTACTTACCTACAAAACTATGAGAATAAAATTGAAAACAATAATATTTTCAATCCAAGCTCATTAGCTTATATAGTCATATAGGTCTGAACACAGTTCAGTATCCATATATTTTGATGTCTTTTGTTTTTTAATAACCATAGCCACCACTACCCTATCAGGCAGGATTGGTATTAAACCACTAAACTTCACAGGGATCACCATTTCTTATGCTTGCTCATAACTGTCATTAAAACAGGCAAAACTCTCCATACAGTAGTGCCACTCAGTGCAAGCCAGAGTAATCAATGGATTCTGGAAGGCTTGTGCATAAAGTCCCTATCTAGTGCTTACTCATGCAATAACCCCAGACTAGTTTCTAGCTAGTGGCTTTCGTCAGTGAAGAGCCTTTGATCTGAGAGCATTGCACCTAGATCTTAAGATCTAATGCAACCCTCCAGCAGCCACCTTTTATCTCTACTTAACTACAAAACTATGAGAATAAAATTGAAGTCAAAATATTTTCAATCCTAAGATCATTAGCTTATATAGTCATATAGGTCTGAACTCAGTTCAGAACCCATACATTTTGGTGTCCTATGGTTCTTTAATAACTATAAGAAATGGTGCTTGTGTTATGTTTAGTGGTTTAGATGCTTTATTCCTATATCATGAGGTTCATAAGCTATGTACATATAATTCTAAACCAGGAAATATTACCAATCATTAAAAATATTTTTAATATTATATTTTAAACCAAATATTTTGGCAATAATATTAAATACATAAAATATTAAAGGGTATAATTCTACGAGGGACTATTTTTATCATCTAATATTAATTGTTAAATACTTTATTTAAAGTTTTAAAATACATTCAAGTACTAGTAATAGCACACAGGTTAGTATATGTATATTACAACTAATGTTAAACTCCTCCCCTCTTCTTCATGTGTTGCTGTCTGATCAGGGCTAGGGCCATCATGGGAACTGAACCTGGTAGTTATATATTTTTAAATTTTAGATGACCCAGTAATCAACTAGACAGTCTACTTAGTTAGATGACCCTCTTAAATCCTAGTTGGTTAGAGTGTCATCTTAAATTTAATATTCACAATCTAAAAATCCCAGGTTTGATTCCCATCTAGGACTGTCACTAGTCAGACCAGCAACAATTGAAAAACAGAAAAGAATAATATCACTTGAAATGCTATGTTATATTAATCTGTGTGCTATTAATAACAGTTAAATGTATTTGTAAAGTATAGATAAAGTCAGAATTTACATATATTTAATATTTGATCGAATACAACTATAATTTTTATACTTTGAGTAGATATAATTATATAAGTGATTTGAACACAGACTTTCAAACTCTCTTCAGCTATCCACTGCATCAACCACACATAAGTGAAAAAGAGAAACAATCTCCAATACACAAATTTCATGCTAAACCAGCCTTCATTGGTTCAGATCATCATCTCCACATATATATGTATAATCGGTGCTCAGTTTATATTAGAGTAGAACAAACTTTAATGGGCAGTCTTCAATCTTCTCCACCCTCCAAACTCTTCAGCCCATCAATACTATTAAAAAATCTGATGATGAAATGTCCTAATCCCTTGTTGATGCCAATGTTATTGTCATACCCATGTTGACTTAAAATCACTCTGACTCCTCAAATATAGAATCTTATTCATTTAAATATACAGAAAAGAGATGGGCAGGATACAGGCTGAGTCTAATATTTGATTGCATATCCCTCTTCTGTGTACTGTATTTAAATAAATATATTAAGGTCGTATATGTGAGGGGTCAGAGTGACTTAAAGTCAATATGGGCATGACAATGATATTGATCATCAAGGGATTTTGGCAATACATCATCAGACTTTCAATGTTATAGATGGCTGAAGAGTTGGAGGGTGGAGTAGCTTGATGCCTGTCCATTAAAGTTTGAATATTTTCTATCTTAATACAAACTGGGCATTGATTATATATGTGTGTAGGAGATGATGATCAGAGACAACTGATGAGTACTGGTTCAACATGAAATACATATTCTGGAAATTATTTATCGTTTTCGGATGTGTGTGGTCATGTGTATTGGTTGTATGAGATATAGGAGATAGATGAAGAGAGCTTGAAAGTCTGTGTTCAAATCTCTTATATAATTACATTTATTTAACTATAACTGTTCCAATAGGTTTACAATTAATAAGCACATATTAAATATTTTTGATCACTAAATTAGATACTAATTTTGATAGAAAATTATACAATTCATAAAACTATCCTATAACCCTGCACCCAACCTTTTATAATCATGGTTTACATCATGACCTATCCCATCTGATGCATATAGTTGATGTAGAAATGTAACTATGTAAAAGGCATAATATAAAAAAATATCACATGTGTTTTCTTATCATACCATTTACACCTTGCTTAAATACTTTATCAATATTCTTTATTTATATCAAAACTAACAGTTTCGACTGTCCTGCAGTCATCATCAGAGCTACAATGTTCAAATATATAATTAATACACTTATACACATATTCAAATACATAATTATATACACAAAATAAAATATACATTTTAACCTGACCATTATAAATATAATTATATTATTATATAATTATATATTTGAATATTGTAGTCTGATGATGACTGCAGGACAATCGAAACTGTTAGTTTTGATATAAATAAAGAGTATTGATAATGTGTTTAAGAAAGTTGTAAATGGTATGATATGTTACAGTAGAAATCAATACATAGGAAAAGGAAGAAGAAGAAAATTATATATGCTTTCTTACATGCTCCTAAGAGCAGTTCTCTTTGTTTGATTTAGGCTATTTATAATAAGCCTGATTAATCAATGAATTTCTGATGATTACTGAGATTTATAATAGATGGCTCAATATAAGAAAAAAACATCATAGAAAATAAAAAGTTTCATAGTATAGTAGATAATGCATTCATTTTCCATAACCAAGACTTGAAGTTCTGTTTAGATGAAACTTAAATTTTTTTCAAATCACAAGGTGGCATTTTATTACTATAATAATCAAATATGCAATACAATTTATTTGTCCATAATGCTGTCACAAATACATAAATAAATAATCAATCAAAGTAAGATTGAAATAAACAACTATTAATATGGAAATGAAATCTGGTTTGATAGATATTATAATATAGTTATTAATAGTTGTTTATTTCAATCTTATTTTGAGTGATTATTTATTTATAGTTATCTCATAGTCAATTTAAATAGCCATCCAGTTATTGACCAGTAAATAGATATCTAATTAATATTTGCTAAAGGCTAAAGATCGCATGTTATTCTGAATGATATTAGATGAATATACATAAGCTTATGAAATCTTTCCTCAACTCTGACAACACAAGTTTTTTTTCCCCCACTTCACTTGAATAAAAATTATTTTAATAGTTCCATTTTTCCTATTTTCATATTTCTTTTGTTGTTACAATAAAGACTTAAATAAAAAGAAAACTCTTATCATTTTTATTTTCTTCACTTTATGTATTTATATTCTCTATACAATTTTTTATAATACTTCATTAACATCCTGCATTGCAGAAATAAATGTGTAATCCTTTCCCATTCTCTTTCCACGTGAATCACATATACAATCCAAATACTTAATCCATTAATAGTAAATAAAACAAAGTCATACATCACATGACCTAATTTTATAAGCTTGTAAATAAAAAATAATGAGCAATGCTAACAGCTCTAACAAGCTTTATTGACAAATGCTGCGAGAGAAAGCATTTTACAATCTCTATATAGAAATTATCCCCAATCCTCAGACTGGTTTCATGCTTTGGCAATCCTCAGTGAGGTGCTAGGATAATTTCAGACACTAGATTCAAATATACCAACTCAAAGCTAGCATTTATCTAAAAGTTAACTATTAAGTAAAAAATCTAAGTTAACTATTAAGTAAAAAATCTAAAATTGTCAGACACCTATATGTCTTCAAACCCAGATATCTAACTTAAATAGCTATATAAGGTTGAGAAATCTTCATCCAAACCATATATTAATAGCCTTAGTAATATAACATTGCTTAAGATTTAAAATCAAAACAATAGTAAATAAAATAAAGTTATACATCACATGACTTAATTTTATAAGCTTGTAAATAAAAAAATTTTAGATAAGAGATTTTTAAATGCTTTCTCTTGTGGCATTTATCAATAAAGCTTGTTAGAGCTGTTAGCACCACTCATTATTTTTTATTTACAAGCTTATAAAATTAGGTCATGTGATGTATGATTTTATTTTATTTACTATTTATAGTTTTGCTTTTAAGACTTAAATGATGTTATATTGCCAAGGCTATTAATATATGGTATAGATTTCTCCACCCCATATAGCTATTTAAGTTAGATAGCTGAGTTTGAAGACATATAGGTGACTGAAAATTTCAGATTTTCTACAAAATAATTAACTTTTAGATAAATGCTTGCTTTGAGTTGGTATTTTTGGATCTAGGGTCTGAAATTACCCTGGCACCTCACTAACGATTGCTAAAGCATGAAACCAGGATTGGGGATAATTTCTACATAGAGAATTTTTAAATGTTTTCCCTTGTGGCATTTATCAATAAAACTTGTTGGAGCTATTAGTATCACTCATTACTATTTTTTATTTAATCCATTTTTTTGATTCCCCCCCCCTTACTATATAAAGCTTGCACTAAGTAATAATAAGTTACCACTATTGTTATTATACATCCATTATAACTTTTACACTTGTGCAGCTCTTAACTATGTGGTTTCATATAATAAAGTTTCTCTTTAAATAGTCAAAGATTTTTGTGCATAGCTATAGACCCAAAAACCATTCTAACCAAGTTAAGAATTGCTTCTTTACAAAACTATTATATACCATAGTAAACTTATGTACATCTTACTCTTGTCAGTCAATTACTTCTACATCCTGGTCACCCATCCCTCCTATTCCATTTTAACAATAATTGTTCATTCCCACTATCTAATATTCATATTTTTTAATCTCTACCTTTTTCACTCCTTTTACCTTTAAATTTCTCCCAATCTTCATACAATTTATCCTGACCCTCTTTATATAAGTGTTCAATAGTCTCTCGTCCATATCTATATAAATTATGTCTACAATCCATATTGTACTGGACAGATGATGTATGTTGGTTTAACCCAGTTTGAATACTAGGCAAAAGTACCTTGAGGCCACCCATATGTGAGATACTAAATCAAGAATACTATGACCTCTGCCCTCTTCACCTATTATCGAGTCTACTTACAAACCAACAACATTATCTGAGACATGCATAAATTATTTTCTCACCCGGCCCAAAGCTTAGCATCAGAGAGAGACATGGACGGGGACACTTATGGGACTAACTAAGTTAAATGTGCATAAAAACATATAATATGAAATATGTGTTTGTGCGTACCTGGATCATTGGATAAGTAAAATAAAAAACTAAGCTAATAAGAAATTGAAATAAAATTCGAAAACTTAAGCTTTTAGATTAAACAACATATTTTAATAAAACGTAACTTTTAAATATTTGAAAAGTTTTAAGTTTCTTCGCTATTACCCGATTGATTAGATATATATATAACTTTACAATAAGGCGGAAGGCAATTACATAACATTTTTGTGGTTTAAAGATTACTTTCCCAATTTGAATAAAATTATTAAATCATGTCCCCTCGATAAAGCCAAATTAAAATAACTCTTTCACAAAGAATTTTCTAGTTGCTTTGTTTTTATATTCAGTTTGAAAGTGTTTAAAGATTTCTTAAAAATAATTATTTTAAGATGGAATGAATGCAAACAAAATAGGCATTATTGAGGAGACTAAGTTGGCAGATAAAAGAAAACTTTATTATTTAAATGATGGATATTATTTCATATTGGAAAGTTTAAATGAAAAATAAATAATTTAAACAGCAAATAAAAAAAAAAAACAAGAAAACATTTATACACATTTTAAAATAAGGAATAGCGATGGGAAAAAATTTTAGTATAAGTAAATGATCAAACGATAAAAGTAAGATACAATTAATATTAGTCTAATAGAAAACAGTTACATTATATATATATAATTAGATGAAACAATTCAGAAAGGTATTTATCAAAAGGGTAAAGTAATAAATAGTTCATGAGGAGATTTTTATACAGTTACCGGTCCTTGTTCTTTGGATCCAGTTTCCCTCAGCGTGGTGGCTTGATTAGATACATGGGGATTTGTCCAGACAAGGAAATGGAAATTATGCAGCATTTTTAATGAAAGGTCACACAGACACGGCACACAGTTCAGGTTTCTCTTTTTGGCATGTTACGGCATTTTGATGGTTTTAGGACCCCGGTGGCAGGCAAAGCTGTTTACTTAACCACCAATCATGGTCATGTCCATCAAACTAATATAACTTTTAGCATGTTGCATGTTGAAACTTATGACAGTGATTTCGAGGACAAAAGTTGAATAAATTCAGGAGCAAAATCTGAACGAGTTGAATGGCAAAATCTGCCTAATTCAGGAACAATATTTTCTGCGTTTAGAAACAAAATCTCGGAGAATCACAGCACAGGATCTGCATAAATCAGCAAAAGAACCAGAGAGAGCCCAGTCTTTTGTTCTCTTCTCCTTTTTATACCTTTCTCTAAGCTACCCTTCTATTGTTTTGCGTATGATTTTAGATCTTGATAAGCCCCCTACGCTCCTTTGTTTCAAGGTAACTTTTTCTAAAAATAAACTTTTAATTTCTTATTCTAGATTTCTGTATTTAACTTTTGAATTTCTATTAATTAAAAAAGGCCATCTTTAATTTGCCTTGAATGGGCTAACTAATTAAAACATACATTCCTCTAGAAATGTTGGCAGGCTTATCTTAAAATAAAATCATACGCCATATTTTAACAAAATTTAAAAAGAAAAATATATTATTTCTTTTAACAAAATAACATTTTATTTCAACAGAATTTTGCATTAAATCATATATATACACTTGACATTTATATCTGTTTGATTAATAAGTTTCAAAAGTAAATGTTAATATCAATTTAATCTTAATGGAATTTATTTTAAAAGAAAATATTTAAACACAAATACAAATTTAAACACCGTTAAGTAAACAAAATAAACATATTAATTTTATCTTTAATGCAAAACCCTGCTGATACTGGACTATAAACTTAATTCAGGTTACAATATTGGAAAGTTTATATAAGGTTGTGAAGCATGGATCGGACTTCCGTATCCATTGCTTCAATATCCTTACTCCAAATTTATTTTCCCCCCCTGGTAACTAAAGATTTTGCTCTTACCTATATTAATAATAAATTCTCTTCAGTGTTATCAAAAATCCTGTCATATTTCAGTAATTTTTATTTTAACACACACACATATATCTAAATCTAGTGGAAGGAAATGAATCTTCACACATGCATGCATGTAAATTTAATATATCAATCCACTAGCACATTTACTTCCACAAGATTTACACACACACATATATATATATATATTGCTTTGCCATGGCAATAGATGTTGATCATGTTAATTAATGTAAGAATGAGATGTCAGTGAATACTTGGTAGTTTTTATATTTATACAAAATGTGTCAGTAACAAGTTTGTTTTTTTGTATGTTTCATAAATCTTCTATTAATAATAAATCTAGACATTATTAACACCATCATCATAAATTGGCAACAAGATATGGAAACATTCAATTTATAGTAGCATTTGATAGCAACAAGTCTTCTAGATATATGATGTGGGAATACTCTTTATGTATGAAGAACTGCTCAGGGCTATATCTTATTTAGTAAAAATCTTGGCATTCAAAAAGTATCTGTTTAAGAATAAAGAACTTATTATAAGGCACCTTACTATTATAGCCCTAAGTAATCAATGAACATTAGATAATAATGCTTTTATATTCACATCCTCAGATTAGCTCCTGGCTTCATTAGCAAGAATATAAACATCAGAACACTTGAGTTTTAAAACACAATTAAAATATTTCTTATCTAATTCATGTGTGCATAATTAAATATTTCAAATTCAATAGTATTATTTAATTAAATAAAAAAGATATATCATCTAATTAACAAAATTATCAAAAAAACAATATCTTAGCCAATATCACAATATTTTAAATATTACATATTTTCACAATCATATAATTAATATTAAAAAAATTCAGATTCGCAATACAATTTACAGATTTGCCATCCAGCACACATCAAATAATGCTGGTTTTGTTATTCCATATTCTCTGAAGGTGACTTTATTAATTTGCACTTTTAAACAAAGTATATCTCATGTCAATTTAAAATTGATTTACCTATTTTTTTCATTGAGTCCAGCATAAACAAAATAATGTTAATCTCATTATCCCCACCCTTCAGATGATAACTTTATTGATTTGGATTTTTAGGCAGATCTCATGTGCAACCATCATAGATCTTTGATTTAATATTGAAATACTTATTTTCTTATCTAGAGTATAATTATATCTTAACATCAGATTCTTTAAGATAATTCTGAGTTTAAATAAACCAGTTTGAAAGCAAAACTCTGGGGACTTGTGAGAAAATGGACTTGCTATTGCACATATATTTCTCTCTTCAATAGCAATAAATAATCTATTACATTCTTTTAGATTTAAATATTAATTACTAATTTATAGAATAAAGATATTGAAAATATAAGAGAATATTTGGAGGGGGAAAATATGTGCACTTTATAGATTTTTCATTCAATCCCAATAAAGGCAAAGAAATTATATATATAAACTTGTAGGCTTTTATCTCACAGTTCAAGATACCATAGCCTTGATGAAGAATAAAACTTCATTACATCGTGTAAAGATTTTTCTACACTTGCGATCAGTTTTTTAAAAAAAACTTGTGCCAATCAGATCTGTCATTGAGAATTTCTATATAAATTTTTTTTATTTTCATCTTTTAATTATGAAAACCTTTACTATGGATATGTATATTAGATTGCATAAACTTATATGTTTCATATTTTTTAGTAACAGTCATCTTTAATAACAAATGAGGGTATTTTTGTAGAAGCTGCATGGGAAAGTTCACCAACCGTATTGTTTTAGTTATCCATTTTCAGGGGCCTCAACTATTTGTTTATATTTATTTCGCACATGTTACTTATTAAAATTAAACAATGTTAAAAAAGTGAACTATAAGTTACTGTTACTTTTAAAAAATATTACTAAACGGCTTATAATTTTCATTTCACAACATATAATAAATAATGATTATTAACCATTTTTGATTAGACCAGTAAATATCACATGATCACCATTTCTTATACTTGCTCAGAACTCACTGACAAAAGTCACAAGCTAGAAACTAGTCTGGGGATATTGGATAAGTAGACACTAGATAGAGATTTTATGCACAAGCCATCTGACATCCATTGATTACTCTGACTTGCACTGAGTGATACTACTATATAAAGAGTTTTGCCTGTTTTCATTTTTGATTAGATTAAAAAGTATTATATTTCATCTAACTTCATATATACTCTTTAATTCTTTTACAAGTGAATCTTCATTTTTAAATCATTTCATTTCTTGCATTTCATGCATGATATTATTAATGATTCATTCTTTCATCTAAGGAGATTTGGTTGGTTGAAATGCATCTTGGGAGCCATGGTATGTGTTATTAATTATTTGTATATTTATATAATTTCAGAAACCATATTGAATTATGACACCTTATACTTTTTTTGAAAGTCAATGCAACAGACAGAAAGTCTTGAAATGAATTGTGGGATTGCTACACAGAATCTGTTCTTTTTTAGCAGTTACTTAATGATAAGGGTTTTTGAGTGAGCGCAGCTTTTATCAAGAACTGACTGTTTATAGCTTTTTCAGAAATTTTATTTTTGCTAGTTTAGATCAAGTTATATGAAAATTAATCTAAGATGTCAGATTTCCAATAGACAATTCACATAAATTCATACTTGTTAAAACACAAGATTGTACAATAATAATGATAATAATGCATGAAAAGAGATTGTAATCGTATGTGATTTCATGGTTTTTGATTGACCACTGGACCTCTGTTTTTACAGATTTATAATTTGCAGGGAGGTGGTTCAGACATGCCAAATCTGATCCCATATTTGATTATATATTCTGCATAAGAGTCACAGAACAATTAACTTTGTTTAATGCATTTTCAATTATAGAGAGATTAATATCATTAATTCACTGAAAGTTTAACTACCTCATTCATAGAATAAGTTTCTATAAAACAATCATCCTGTGGTAACTAAGAAAACTATTAAACATCACATGACCACCATCTCTCATGCTAGCATATAACTATTATTAAACAGGCAAAACTCTCCATACAGTAGTGCCACTCTGTGTCAACCAGAGTAATCAATGGATGCCAGAGGCTCTGGTTGGCACTACTGTATGGAGAGTTTTGTCTGCTTAAAAAAACTATTCTTAATCAACTTACAAGAATTTCATTAGGGTAGCACTGGGCAAAAAGTCGTAATACAAATTATACAAAAAAAAATTTATGAGTATGAATTTTAAAAGAACTCTACTAATAGATTACAATTACATAAGAATTATTGTATTTCTTACCTGTAATTATACCATCAGAATCTATGGAAACAACACTTTGGTTCAGATCTAATCCATTTACAAATTGTGACTCAACATTAGAATTAAATGTTACATTGGTGAATGTCAGATTGCCAAATATTGTCTGATTAGAATTTAGGGTAAAAAGATCTTCTATTGGAATACCATTTATTGTTGAAATGTTAAGATCTTTAACACTAACTTCACCAAATGTCTTTTTACCTTTTTTAAAAAAAAAAGATGGTTTAATTATGTGTCAAATATTAAATTATTTATTTATTTATTTATCAGAAGTTACCTGTTATGGTTTGATTGCTGTATTTATCAACAACTTGGGAAGATAATTTAAATAAATCTACACCACTTATTAAACCTTCGATTTCTAGATTTTCATTAAATATGATCGGTGCTTTGAAGTCAAGAGATGCATCAATTACTTGATCATCCATTAGGGTAACTACTGAATTAACAAATTCAGATAATTGAATCTATAAAATAAATATTTTTGTAAATTCATTATATGAAATATATTTAAAGTTTTAATGTGACTTTATAAATACATTTTTTATTTGTACTCAGAAAATAGGCCACCAAATTTCTTTAGGTTCACAAGGCATCAGACAAATAAATATTGTTTACTGGTTGTCATGAATGCATTGTTCAGAGTGAATTTTTGATTGGTTGCTTTCTCTGATAGAACATGCCTGATCTCCAATTTAAAAATACACTTATAAAATCCCATTAAAAGTTTCAACATTTATATATATATATACAATATTTAAGAATCTATAACATGTGATGATTAGAACTAATCTCTTCAAATATTTATGTATATATTAGTAATACACAACTGAATACCAATCATCTTTGTCAGGTTCTGCATGTTTGTGTGCATATATATATATGAAAATAATATAATAATAAGAGAAGAAAATAGATAGACAGTTGAAATATTCAACAGGATTCCAAGAGATTGTAAAAGACCTAGAAAGAGACCATATGTGAGATATATGAATGAAATAAGGAAGGGTGTTGGTGTGATGTGGAGAAGAAGGGTTAGAGATTGAAGAAGATGGATTGAAATTGGGTAGACCTTCATTTTGCAATGGATCAATGAAAATAATGATGACGATGCATAAATATATTAACCAAGTAATGGAAATACATACATAAATAAAACCAAACACAATTACTTCTTTACATGGTCATTTTAATATTTCATCAAGAAAACTGGTTTTTGTCAGAAACTCCAATAACCATTTTGCTGTAATTTTTGATGAAAACCAGTCTTCTGGTTGAAATATTAAAGCAGCTGTAAAGAGAATGTATTTGTTTTAATTTATTTTTATATATTCAAATTTTAAAAATTTTTGTTTTCTTTTTTAACTTTTTATAATTAAATATTACCTTATTAATTTTCTTTGTATTAATATTTTCATTAACATTTAAATCCTTGATGCATGTCTTAACACCATTAATGGTTTGATTTCCAGAAACAGTCACTAAATCCTCTTTCACATCCAAGTCATTTAATAACCCAACACTAACATCTTTCTTAACATAAACATCATTCTCAAAAGTTATAGTACCTTCAATGATTTGATCTCCAAATACTGTCATTATTTCTAAAAAGAAAGAGCCGAGAAATATAGACTAAAGATATCACTTGCTATTTTCGATGCAAGTAAATATTTAAATATATCAATGATTTTCCCTGTATATTTTCAATGATTCTTTATTTCCTATTCTTTCTTTAATGTTTTTAATGTCTTTGAATATTTTTTTTCTAGAGTACAAACAGGAAACATTAAAGAAGAAACAAGGGCAAATAAAAAAGCACCGAAAATATATGGTGAAACCCAGTGATTTATTTAGCAGTAATTATAATCAATAATATTTATTGTCAATATCAAAAAAAAGAAGATATAGACATTTATATTACATATTATAAATAAATATAAAAAATCATATACAACAGTTATATAAAAATATTATTAATAATTATACACTAAAACCTTTTCGGCACATCATTTTGTGCTCTTTTTAAACATTTATTTTAACATTAGCCAATTAAAGCAGATAGAACGCTATCTAGTGTTTCATAGTGAAAGTAAAATAACAATAATAAAATAAAGCATTAGTAAAATCGAATAATTTTATACAGAAATTCAACAAAACTTCAAAGAATTGACTATGTAACATAATAATATACAGAATAAATAATACAGTATAAAAGTCTCCATATAATAGTTTCATCCAGTACAAGCCTTAGTAATCAATGGATGCAAAAATATTTGTGCTAAAAATCTCTATCTAGTGCCTTTTCCAGACTAGTTTCTAGCTTGTGGCTTTTATTAATGAAAAACCTTGGATTTGAGAGCATTGCCTTTCAATAGCCACCTTTTGTCTCTTTAGTTAACTACAAAGTTATGATGCCATGATCAAAACACAATAATTTCAATCCACTTACATGTATAGTCATATAAATCTGAACCCAGTTAAGTATCTATACATTTTGGTATCTTTGGTTTTCTAAAAAACTGCAGATATCATGCTTTCAGATCCAAGGCTCTTCACTGAGGAAAACCACAAGCCAGAAACTAATCTGGGGATATTGGATGAGTAGGCACTAGATAGGTATTTTATGCACAAGCCTTCTGGCATCCATTGATTACTCTGGTTGGCACAGGGTGGCACTACTGTATGGAGAGTTTTGCATAATTGTTGAGAGATTCTTGACTCTGTTTAAGGAGATGTAACTGAAGACAGGATAGTAGATCTAGCAGCAGTTTATTGATTCATGATTGGGGTTTGAATTCACTTGGGGAAATGGGTCATCTTCAGTGGTAAAATTCATAGCTACAAATGTATTCTACAAGACAGCTGCTTTCCTGGAACAATCCTAGACAGAAGGGAGACCAACTACAGACTAACATTCTACATAGATTATATTTTTCCTGATGATGACAATCAACAAAATCAAATTCACCAAGAAAAATCTTTCAGCTTGACCAGGGAATCCCAGCTTGCTAAAGAAGTAATTATATGTATGCTGATGTATCTAAAAGCAGAGAAGCACAGATAAATGTATATACAATGGTGGTGAGTAGCATTATGTATGATAATGAAATTTTAAATTTCCTTAGTAAAATGACATTTTTATAACTGATAGATATATATAAAACGATATTAGTTTAAAATCGTTTATTAAAAAAGAAAAAAGGTTTAACAGTCAAGAAAAATATTTCCAAAATCTTTTAGACTAGAAAAAAGACATTTTAAACCAATCAACTGTCAAAAATTTGATAGTTCTTATTTTAAAGAAAAAGACTATATTCAGCAAAGAGAATTAAATTGTGAAAATAATCTTCAATAATTTTATTGTGATAAATATAAATGTTATGTGATAAATTAATATTTCGCACGTCTGTGCAAATTGTACATATGTGTTTCAGTAAACCTAGTATGTAAAATGTATATCATTTAACTAAAACTTTAATCATTTATTATGTTCTTATATAACTTAAGATTTTGATAATTATTTTGTAACAAGTCAAATATGTTCAGAAATTACACATACACACATGTATGTGTGCTTATATAAATCAATGCTTATTAAATAGAACTCATGAAATAATGAAACGATATGAGAATAATGCATTTGTGGTGGCAGAAGAAGGAAAGATGAAAGGGACATACAATGCTGGGCTATTATAACCCTTTGTGGAAGTAGAGTGGGGTTGTAATGATGCTTCAATTTGTACTTTTCATGTTTATGGTGGTTGTATAATTGAGCAGGGATTCTTGGATACATTGTGTTCATGATGCTCCGAAGTATATTCTCAGCACTATACAGATCTAGGGATAGAGGTCCAAGAGTAGGCCAGGGAAAATAGGTCTGGGGTCCAGGAATAGATAAGCCCCTAAGACTCACACAATGATAAGCAGGTCTGGCCCAGTGTTAAAAATATTCTCATGACTATAGTTATAGTGGATGATATCTCTATGTACAAGAGTGGCAGTGCCTAAATTTGAGATATTTTCTCATGATATCATGGTGCATTGTGTACTGGTAGTCCATGCTTGAGCATATACTTATTCTGACATGGGGAGCTGCAATTCACATATTCACTGTTTCCTATCTCACCTTGCCTACTTCATCAGTATTATCTAAACAAGCAGAAAGACATTTTGAAATTTATATTTTTTAATTCTATAAAATGATTTTATCTTTTCATTTGTTAAAAAGAAAAAATAGGTATTTTAAAAGTGAAACAAACAAGCAAATAGTTTTGCCTGGATTTGCAAAATTAAAAAAAAATAAAAAATAGATGATTCTATAATTTAAATTTAAAAATGCAAGTACTTGTCAAAAATTAACTATACTTTTTTTTAAAGAAAAAAAAGAGAACTTATAAACTGCTAACTAATTTTAAATTATATCTATATTTTGTTTATACACATGTATGTTTTCCAAATGGAATCAATTAGGAAAATATAATATTATTATTGTAACAATGTCATATATGTAAAATTTAATTATTTTTTGTCATTATTGAATATCAATAGAAATATATTAATTTTGTGTTATAAATCGTGCATCTGTGTGCATATATATATAAACCACCATATAGTAACTTGAATTTGGTATATTAATCACATGTATGTAAATTGTAATATTATAATTTGAAATTTCCTATAGTAATCAAAATCAGAAAGCTTATATATGTGTAGCCTTATTTTTATAGACCTTAATTTCAATTTATTATTTTTATTATTAATAAATTTGTATTCAACTGTTAAAACTTGTATTGCATCATCTCTTGGTCACATACAGTAATAAAGCTTATGTTCTCTGAGCTAGATTCGAGCATGGGATGAATATATGAATGGTGATGTGTATTTAGTGCTTTTGGGCATCCAGAGATGATCAATCATCATCCTGGTTGGCACAAAAGAGAATGTTCTTTAAAGCCCATGCACTACCTTTTATTTTAGTTTAGTCTTACTAAAAATTTAAGTTTATAGTTAGCCAGTACATTAATGGTACATAAGTGGCCAGATCACTGATGATGATCAGCATGTTTTTATATCCCAGAATTATTATTTACACTTTCTGGTTATATATTTCTAATGAATAGCACTTAAATGGTGCATCAAAGTTGTGTTTAAATAATTGACTAAGCTGGCAAAGGCTCAAGGGTTAGCCTGTCCTATAGAAGATCCATTTCCAATCCAGTCACAAAGTTGACTGTTGATGTATTGTACTGATTTATTTTAATTTTTGATCATTCATGATGAATGGTTCATTTTAAGTATTATTTATAAAAACTTTTACTTTATAATGCTGGTTGGTGGTTAATTATATTTGTAGTTGCTCTTCTGAGTTAGCTGGCTGATCTAGCAGAGATTTCATCTCTCATGTTCTCTTTTATAAAATTGCTTATTTATATATTTTTGATATTAAATCTTCTTTAATATCAGTAAACATCACTTTAATATCTGAAATCTCTTACTTCAATATCTCTTATTACTTAATATTATTATCTTTATTATACTTTTTGTAAATATTTCATTTTAATTTGACTTGAGTTGATGATGATTTGCCATCACCCAAGTATGACCATGATCAACCTCTTGATTATTTCCTATCATCCCATTTCATTAAAAATATATATATATAATTTTTGTTCTATGCACCAAATTTTTTTGTAGAATTCTGCTATTGCTGCTTCCAACTTGGATTAATCAGAAATAGATTTGATTATATATATATATATATATATATATCAAATCTATTTCTATATTTATATTTACATATATTTTTATTTTACATATATATATATATATATATATATATATGTAAAATAAAAAGCATGCTAATAGCTCTAAACAAGATTATTTTTTAGTTTTTAGTTTTATGATAAATGCTAAAAGAGAATACATTCAAAATCTTTATCTAGGATTGTCACAATCATATATATATAACTATAATGACATGTGAACATTTTAAAAATCTATTAAAATAATAATTGAACTGCCTTCTAGCTGCCAAGTTCGATAACTTTTAAAAGTTATCGAACTTGGCAGCAAGAGGGCAGTTCAATTATTATTTAAATAGATTTGTAAAATTTTCACATGTCATTATAGTTATTCATTATTAATATATATATATATTACAAAGAAATCAAGTCATATGTCGTATGACCTGATTTAACAAGCTTGTATTACAAATGTTATATATAGATCTCACAAATAAGTTCTTAATAAGCTTTGCAGAATATCCCCAACCCCAGACTGATAAGGTGCTAGGATATTCAAGTATTAGATTACAAATACCAAGACAAGCCTAGCACTTTATCTAATGGATAACTATTAAGTCAAAAATCTGAAATTTTCAGACATTCATATGTCTTCCAAACCATCTATGAAGCTTAAATAGCCATATGGAAACTGAACCAAGTTCAGATACATCATATATTAATAATTTTAGCAATATAAAATGACCAAAGCCTTAATAGCAAAAAAAAAAAAATCAAAAAAAAAAATCACAACATATGTCACATGACCTAATTTAACAAGCTTGTATTCCAAATTTTATATATAGAGTTCACAAATAAGCTCTTAACAAACTTTGCAGAATATCCCCAATCTCAAATCAGTTTCTGCTACTGGCTTCCTAGCACCTCACTGAGAAAGCCAGTAGCAGAAACCTGTCTTGGGTTGGGGATATTCTTTTTTTTTTAAATTTATAATAAAAACTTTATTAATAACATAAATATTTACAATTTATACAAGTAATTAAACAAATGATAATCAAAACACAAAGAATTTGACATATTTCACTATTAAGACAAAAAGGCTTCAGGCCATTAAACAGTTAACTCCAACTCAAGGAGGTTGACCTGTAACAATGTAATAGAAGGAGACTCTTAAGACCTCAAGCAAATGCAACTCAAAAGGATTAAGCATGTAACAAAATGTTGATTAGCCTAAGGAATAAGCCACCGAGTAGAATTCTAACTTTTACTCAAAACAAATGTTTATCTGATAATCTCACATGGAGTTATTCTGGGGCCATCCCAGATTCAAGTCATCATCTTCCTAGGCAAGTATCTCTGACAATGATTGAATTAAGTTTCCCAATCACTATAGTTTTCTCAGCCAGTTGAATTTCTTGTTATCAAATATCATAGTACATCTTATATACCATATTGTCTTAAGGGTATGCACAATTACCATTGCATTATGGGGGGTTAAATTTCTCAAAGTATTGACTAAATAGAAGTTTTAAGTTGATGATTGATCTGTGGAACACTCTAGCTCTTATCTGTCCAAATGCTGAACATTTTTCAAATAGATGCTGGAAAGTTTCATCACCAGATTTGCATAGTAGACAGATTGGATCCAAGTTCATATGTAGCCTTTCATTTTGAACCTAAGCTGTTGGAAACAAGTCATTCATCAGTTTGAAAACAAATTCCAAGTAGGATTGGGGTGCATATATAGAGTGGAACTTTTTCAACACTTTTGTTTTTGATATATCCAACCATGCATTGTCATGACTTTTAAAATGATTCATTAAGTCTTTATATTTAATACCTTCCAAACTGGGCACATTCAGATCATACTGGAGATCACTAAAGGCAATGACAGGTTGGTTATAAAAGATCTTCTCTTACATCCAATTTTATTAAAGGAGCTAGCATGATCAACAAAAGGTCCAAGAAATTGACTTTTAAATAAGTTATATTGACTTTTAAATAAGTTAATAAATATACTTGCCTTGATGTAAGATATATATAGCCCTGGATCAATCAGGCCAAGACCTCCATTTTCTATTGGCATTTGCAAGGTTGATATTGGGATCTATCTTGAAGTTCTATCCCAGACATATTTCTTTGCAATCTGGTTTATTCTGAGTATTGTTTTGTTATGTAGAGATTCCAAGAATGCATAGCATGCCAAAATCCCTGAAACAATGGAATTAAAGATTGATGCTCTTGTAATTTCATATAATTTAAGCAAAGAAAATTTACTTATTTTATCTTCAATTTTTGTAATAATTAATTTATTTAAGTAAGAGTTTATCTTTGTCTTGGACATATGTAATGGTATGCCCAAGAAAGCAGATCTGCAAAGCTTGTTAAGAGCTTATTTATGAGCTCTCTCTCTCTCTCTCTCTCTCTCTATATATATATATATATATATATATATATATATCATGCTTGTTCTATGTATCTTGTTCTATGTATCAAATTTTCTTGCAGAATCTGTACATTTTTTTTTCTGAATTGGAAAGCTCAGAGGTCAGTAGGAATTTTCTTGTGTCTTGTCTTTCAACTGTTGTTTGGATCTTTTTTGATTTTTTCTAGAGTCTGTAGTTTTGATACTTCGGTTGCCATCTGCTAATGGTATGGCTTGAATCAGATTTGTTTGGTTAATTCTAAGAAGGTTAAGATATCCATTAAGGAATGAACTAAACTATATATTTTAGTCAGTTTTTACAATTTAGCTGAGAAACCCCTAACATATATTTTTATAATCACTGACTTTTTGGGATTGTATTTGCATTTTATAGAATGATTGTTGGTTTGAAGCAAAAATATATAATTAAGATTTTTACTGCTTTATCATGAAGCATATCAAACAGGTGTGAGAACACTATCTACACACACAATACTTCATACATGGTTGGTCTACACATAGTAAAAAATGTCCAATTTTAGTTCGGGTTTTATTATATTAGCACAGACAAGGAATATGAAATGCTCTAAGTACACCATTCAATTCTCCAATAAGTTTAAGCTAATTCCTCTACTGAACATAAATCTTTTAAATATTGTGGTGGTAGGGGGGGGGACCTTTAAGCTGCCAAAAAAAAAATCTCATCACCAGATGTTATGTATAACTCAATGAGGAGACAAGTAAATATTACAACAATGTATTTATTCCCATATATATTATGAGGGACTTAAACTCAGACTTTCCAACACCTCACAGCTATTCAATCCATCTTATACAACTGATGCACATGACCACATACATATGAAAAAGATTAATGATCAATATATGTATTTCATGTTGAACCAGTACTCATCTTTTGGTTCAGATTACCATACATTGGAGATTATTTATCTTTTTCATATGTGTGTGGTCACATGTATCAGTTGCATAAAGTGGATTGGATAGCTATGGGCTTTTTGAAAGTCTGAGTTCAAGCCCCTTGTAATTACATTAAGTTTAGTATAGACAATTTACATATATTTAAATATTACATATTTAACTGTATTCTGCCCATCCCTCTTCTGGATAATTAAATGGACATATTTTGCATGTTTTAAACAGTTATACACAAGCATTAGAAATGGTGGTCATGTGATGTTTATTGACTTAAAAACCAATCCCGCCTAATAGGATAGTGGTGGCTATGGTTATTAAAGAACCAAAGACACCAAAATGTATGGGTACTGAACTGAGTTCAGATCCATATGACTATATAAGCTAATGGGCTTGGATTGAAAACACTAAGGTGTTTTCAATTTAAGACTCATAGTTTTGTAGTTAAGTGGAGATAAAAGGTGGTTGCTGGAGGGTTGCATTAGATCCTAAGATCTAGATGCAGTGCTCTCAGATCCATGGCTCCTCACTGACGAAGGCCACTAGCCAGAAACTAGTCTGGGGATATTGGATGTGTAGGTATTAGATGGAGATTTTATGCACAAGCATTCTGGCATCCATTGATTACTCTAGCTTGCTATGTGTGGCAATACATACAGTGAGTTTTGCCTGTTTTAAGACATATTAGAGTTCTAGGTGTGAGGGGTCAGATTGACATAAGATCAATATGAGTATGACAATAATATTGGCATTATTAAGGGGCTTTGAGCATTTCATCCTTGGATTTTCAGTGATATGGATGTCTGAAGAGTTGGAGAGTGGGGAAAGTTAAAGATTGTTCATTAAAGTTTGAAGATTTGTGAGCTTAATATAAACTGAGCAGTGATGATCTGGACCAACTGATGAGTGCTGTTTCAGCATGAAATTCATATACTAGAAATTTTTTTTTTACATGTATGTGGTCACGTGAATCAGTTGGATAGCTGTGGTGTGTTTGAAAGTCTGAGTTCAAGTCCTTATAATTATATTAAGTTTAGTATAGACAATATATATATATGTTGATGTGAAGATTTTCACAAATTACATATATAAATGATAAACTTTGTGAGTTTATCTGTGTATGATTTTGATTATGAATATACTAACATTTCATCATGATCCCACAAGGCATCAACCAGATGATGAATAGAATATTAAAAAGATAATTGTGAAGGTGCTGTAAACCTTGTACACCTATTTTTTGAAACTTTAACATTGTAATAAGCCAGTGTTGCCTGTGCTTCTATAACCATCTTTATAATATTCTATTCTTCATCTGGTTTATGCCTTGTGGTATCAAGGTGAAATGTTAGTATATTCATAATCCAAATCATACATAGATGAACTCACAAAGAATATCATATATATATAATTCAGATAAATGATGCTCAATAATACACTCTCAATTGCATAATTGCAATTGTTTACAACTGACTTAAATAATTATACACAAACAAAAAATTATACACTATCACAAGACTGATGAAGTTTGACATTTACCCCTATACATTAAATAAATTAAACTCTTTCATTTTGCATTTATTACTATTAAATTTCACTGATAGAATTTTCAACATCATTAAAGTCAAATTTGAAACATTTAATGCTTAAATACTGTGATTCGCCAATATATAAAAATTTGCAGTAATACTTAATCTTAAAACAGGCAAAACTCTCCATACAGTAGTGCCACTCACTGATGAAGGCCGCAAGTCAGAAACTAGTCTGGGGATATTGGATGAGTAGGCATTAGATAGGGATTTTATGCACAAGCTTTCTGGCATCCATTGATTACTCTGGTTGGCACTGAGTGGCACTACTGTATGGAGAGTTTTGTCTGTTTTAATAACAGTAATATGCTAGCATAAGAAATAGTGATCATGTGATGTTTAGTGGTTTAATACTTAATCTTATATACAATATTACTTCTCTGCTCTTTACAAGCAATATCCTTTATATTATTAATTTATCTGTTCGTATTAGGTAGTAATACATTGCAAAAGTTCAGAATAATTGGTTTTTTGATCAAAGGTACAGATTTCAACTATAGCCATACCATTTGTAATTTTATGATTACTTTAATTAATAGTTTAAATGTTATCTTTTACACCTTAAGGACTTGGTATTCAAGTCAGTATGCATATATAGCTATATAAATATAGCATTCAATTAGTAACTATATATTTAATGACCTCAGTTGTATGCTAACTACAAGTATCTTTGAGCTTTTAGAAAAAAACATTAATTCTAGATTGGGGCAAAATGAATATATGACCAATAACTCCTCTTGTTAAGCATATGCAATAGCATGTAATTTATATGCTACAATATATGAATGTGGTTTAACAATAAAAATCTATTTGTACATAGTAAATTTTATTATTTTTATAGTAAGAGAAAGTTGTGAAGAATAATTTGCTAGTCATAAACAAATCACAACTCATTTGAGAAGCTGCCTTAACCTAGAAATGAATATTTAAAAATACCTTCAATATAAAGATCATTAACTTTTCTTTTCACTTGCATAGATTCTACCATTAAATTACAATTAAATGTTTGTGGTGCTGTAAAGTTTTGATCTGTGGTATATTTTAATGTATTTTCATTCAAATATGTTACATCAACACCGTCAATTCCATTTCGACTTTCAATACTTTTTGCTGAAGCGGATTTGCTTATAATTCCTGAAGTAAAGGTTTTCGAACCTGAAATATATATATATATATAGTAAATAAAATTGAAAAATACTTTTAATTTGTTTAATCTATATTATATAGTATTCAAACTTGATAAATTATTTCAAAAAATTATACAATCTACTTTTCATGCATTTTTTGATAAAAGTAAGATAATAAATACTAAAACATGGAGAAAACATTGAAAATATTATAAGACCATTTTTTCTCTATGTATGGAGCAGCATTAATCATCATCATCATTGTGAACCACTATAAATCCATTGCAGGATGAAGATCTTTTCAAATTTAGTCCAGTTATTCCAGTCTCTGGCTTTTCTTTCCTACAACCACTAGAAAACTTTATTTCTTCTACCGATATCACATGTGGTTTATTTCAAGATCTTTTACAATCTCTTGGGAACTATGTAAGATTTCAATTTCATCTATTAAAATATATACATGCTTGGTGCACAGATAATGAACTTAGTAAAAACAAATAATACTCTGCAATTTAATGAACTGACCGTTTTTGAGAGGCTTTACACTCCCATAATCATAGCTACTAAAGGGTGGAGAACTATACAAATGCAATATGTAAATTAATGTGAAGTGATTAATGAGGTCATTTTTGCTGAACATGAGAGAGCCACCAGCCATGCTTTCCAACCAATTACAGCAATTGTAGTTTATTCTGAAAGAAACGACAACAAACGGAAGGTAAGCATGTTATATAGCAAGCGATCCAACATCAATCAATTGATGAGATGCATGTTTTTCTTTTGCATGAAAATGGCCTCTTTAATCACTCACATTAATTTGCATATATTTGTATATTACATTGATATAGTTCTCCACACTTTAGTAGGTATGATTGTGGGAGCATAAAGCCTTCAAAAGTGCTCAGCTTATTAAATTGCAATTATTTATTTTTACTAACATTATCTGTGCTCCAAGCACACACACAGACATATATATATTAAAACAGTAAGATTCGTATTCGAATCTTAAGTTTCACCTTTTTCTGTCGTCTCTCACTGACCGGTCTATCCCGCCCAAATTTAAACTTTTTGATATCGAATTGTGTGTGTAACAATATTAAAAATGTATAAATATATGTAGAATTCAGCATAAACACGCACACATTTCGATATCAAATTAAAGGCAATAAGTAGGGATAAAATAATATAATTTAGATTTCTTTTAGTTATATAAAAATGTATAATTTTAATCATTTATTTTGCATTATAAAGTTCGTATTTATTGCTTTGTTTAAATTCCGTTTAATAATAATTCTAAAAATATCTGATGTAATATTTAATTAAAAGTTAAAATAATCTTATGTTCCCTTTTTGTTTTTGAAATTTAAAAGCATCGGTCAGTGATAGATAATAAATTAAAGAAAAATTCCCCAAAATTAATTAGTAAATGTAAAATGTAAACAATAGAACGGCAGCTTTCTTTAATTAAAAACCAACAAAATGCATTGATTATCCTCAGGGCAGATTAAATAGAACCTAAAAATATCAACAAAATGTGAAAGATCAAGATAAGAAAAGAGGCCATCTTAGACTTGCTGGAGACATTCACTTAAACTTTAGCTTTGCTCTCGATCACTGAGAGTCTCCAAAAATAATAAAATAATTTGTTCCTGCCAAGGTATGACCGAGTAAAGCACCTAGATTATTCTCCATCGGGAGGTGGCCCATCAGATGCTGAACTTTCCATTGCTCGTCATAAATTCACCATGAAGATCTGCTGCCTGAAATTAAATGAACATCTAAATACAAGAAAGAATTGCCACACATGAACTATTTGCTACTTAACCAATGGACTCGGAAAACTTCTTATAAAACAGGTACCTGTCTGTTTTCAAACTCTAGAGTACTCCAATAATATGCTATAGCTCTTCTTCATACTACTTATCTAAATTATAAAATGTAAAACTACCATATGTATAACTAAAACTGAATAATTAATTTAATATGTAAATTTCTCTAATCTAGCTTACCTCACTCTGTCTTTCTTGGGTGCGTATTTCTATAATCTACATTTCTATCTATAGTTATTATTTAATTATTGCATGCTCATAATTATTTCAATTTTCAAAGTTTAAATCTATGATCGCTTAAAACAATGAATGCGTGTCAAATTTTCATTAATATTTACTTTCTTTAATAACTTAACTTTCATATAAATCGACACGCATTCAATGCTTCATTTATTGTAATGCAGGGGTCTACAACTTTGCAAATGGCTGACGTATTAGTTATAATAATTCCCAATTTATATATATGTTTTGTATTTACTAAATCATCATGAATAATTCCAGAAAATTACATTTCTTTGAGAGTCGCCAACGTTCTTTAATAAATGTTGATAATGTAGGACCAAATCAGAAATCTATTTAAATCTCATCATAACTGTTTATACAGTATACCTGTTACGTTTTAGAGATGCGATGACCCATTCCGCCGTGAAATTCCGGATTCTTCAGGGTTGAAATTAACCCCCGTCATCCTACACAAGCGGACATAATAAATGCTCCCGTAGGATTTGACCTGTCATGCAGCCAGCTGGCAAATTGTGACACGTACCGCTTGTCCCTGGTTATGCTTATGTGACACCTTACTTTGTCGGGCCGTGGCAGAGACCAGCCCGGCAGTTTTATAAACTCATTCGCGGCATTGCAGTTTCAATATATCGCCTTTCTAAAGCATACCACGTGTTCCTTTGCTCAATTCTATTATTCTATATATCACTCCGCCTCTGCATTATCTTCGTAATTCACTCTCAAATAAATGTTTGCCCTTAGTTATAAATAAATATTTTAATTAAATAAATATATGTCTGCCGTTACTCTTATAACCCATACTTTAGACTCTTGCATTGCAAAGGTATAAATCCATCCAGGCATGCATTAGAAATACTTACTCGAGAATTTTAGGTAGCTAGATTACGCCTTCAAATAAATGTATTCCTTTTGTAAACATTACAGTATCAGAAATACCACTACTGAAATTCTCAATATAAAATCATGTCTAAATAAATAAATGTATTCTTTAAAATATAATAATGTCGCAAATCCCGCTACTGAAGCTGTTAGTCCATAAAATATTATTAGATTGTTTTATTAAAATGTATTAATAAATAATTTTAAACTATACGTCTGCAGTTACGTTTCATTTATTCGATACCCATTCTATATACTATTTCCTCGATTATGTAAATATGGATGTTTAATTAATATTAGTTTGATTATTGGCTAACTCGAGAATAAAATCATGAGTCTCTTGAATATCCCTGACCACTGTGCCTAAGGAAATATTTACTAATGTCACATCAGATGCGTTGTTTCATGGATTGTATTGTGGAACTGATAAACTATGTTCGAACTCAGTACCACGGGTGGCTTCGCTACTCGATGGTGCTGCTGTTCTGTATGGTGGTCGAATTCTGCACTATATTTACGAGTCACACATTTTCTGACCGTTACAATATATATAATAGATTACATGCTAATGAAATATATATTTAATTATTTCATCTATTATCATTTCTTCTAGAAATAGGTTCAGCCCAGCCCTACTTCAGCCTCCTAAATGTTTCAATGATATCAATGAGACCTATTTGTTATCTCATCCATGTATTTAATTTTTGATTTGGTCTTGTTATTCATAACATATACATTTCTTTATATTTCATTGATTAATTTAAATCTCTATATTAGTCTTCTATTGGGTATCCAAGACTCAGGTCTATATAAAAAACTGCTAAAATACATCTATTAAAGACTTTCCTTTTCAAATATAAAGACATATTTGTTTTTAATTTTATACAAAATGCACTCCATTCTAAGTTTAATTCTATAATTAACTTCATTCATTATATTTCTTTCTGATCAAGATAATTTTTTCTTATTCATGACTATCTTTTTTTGTTGTTCTGAAAAAAATCATTGAACATTATTTTAGTCTTTTTAGCATTTATCTCTAATCCTGCTTTTTTACTTTAATCTGATATCTTCGCATTTCCTGAATTTTTGAAGCATTATTTTCAAAAATAGTCACATAATTTACAAAACTCTAGATGATTTAAATAATATCCATTTACTTTTATTTTCTTAGCTTCCCGTTTTGATCCCTAAATTATTTCTTGTAAAACTGCTGTAAAATATATTGGTGATGTGGAACCAATCTTCTTTATACCTATCTCAATGTTAGTCCTATTAGGAATGATCACATGTAAATTAATCATTGCTGTTGCCTTTTGAGGAATATTCTTCAGAATATGACCATTTCCTTGTTCAATATCTCGATGTTCCAATGCTTTAATCACTGAAGAAATGCTTACAGAATCAAAGGCCTTTTTACAATCTACAAATCCAAAGCATAATGACAACTCATATTCGTTGGAACTATCCATAACTTATTTCGATAATTAAAAGTAATCCATTATGCTAAAACTTTTAAATACAGCTTGTTCTTTTGCTTGGCTAGAATACAAATTTTGGAGACAAACAGTAATTGTCTTGATAAAGATTTTGGTTAGAATTGATGGATGACTGATAGATCTGTAATTCCAATACATCTGTAATTCCAATATCTTCCTTATTATTGATAGATGACTGATAGAGCTGTAATTCCAATACATTCCTTATTACTTTATTTAAATATCAATATTACTGCTGCATTCATACAACCACTAGTAAATCTTTTTCATTTAGACATTTGGTATAGAACTTTGCCAACATTTTTTATTCTTCGTCTCTTTTTTTAAGATATCAATTGTAATTTCATCATCTCCTCTTCATTTAAAATTCTGGGCAATTCAGAAGAGGTAATTACTGTAGAAGATATTTTGTTATCTTGTTTTTTGTTATAATTCTTCATAGAAATTCTTCACACATTTTATGATGTCATCTCTCTTTTTAGTAATATTTCCATCTTTTCTACTTATAGCAGTGTAATGGGCACATATGCCGTTACATTATTTTTTTTATTAAACACAAAAAAAGAAAAGTTCGCAAATAAAAACTTTTTTTTAAGAATTAAAAGTTGAAATTAAATATCATCTAAACTCAAATATATATATATATAAAATTGCACAGATGAAAAAAATTATTAAAATAAAACTTTATTAAAAATAGAAAAAGTATTTTAAAAGCAAAAACTTAAAAAGATTTAGAGATAAAAATATAGCTTTAAGTTTGGAAAACAAATTAATTAATGTTATTGATAAATGGAAATGATTATTTTAATTAGTCCAAGTGAACTAGCCCTTGAGCATTTAAATGTATAAGCAATGGTCAGATAGGAGAAAACAATAGAAACTAATAGCCAATGAAAGAAATCCCTCAAATCGGACCTCAGCGAAAGGACTATCACCATTGTCGTGACATAGTGTCCACTGGATCTGAAAGCTACTATAAAAAGTGAGTGAAGAAAGAGCTGAGGGAAGATAGAGATGTGACTATATGTGTTAGTGCAGAGAGAGTTGAACGAGAAGGAATTGAAAAGACGCACTCTTCAATCCCTTCAGTTTTGTTTAAAAAAAAAAGAGAGACAGAAATGACATCGTTTTTTTTTTTCTATATTGAGGATGACAGGACATCGGGGGAATTAACGCTGGCTCCAAAGGCAAGCAACTGCAAGAAATTAGAAACTATGGACTTGTTAAAACTGTATGAACTTTATGAAATCTAATGAACATTAATTAATTTGAAAACACTAAGAACTCTAAAATATAAACTTTCCCAGTATTTAAATTATTGCAAAGAGTATTGCCTATCTGACCAAACTAAATTATTTAATAATTATTTTTATGGAATGTATTATTATTATTATTATTTTAAATCATTTCCATTTTTTTTTTGTTCTTTTAAGTTTTTATTATGACTTCTGTTTTTCATTAAACTAAATTATATAAATGTTAAATTTAAGTCGGGCGTGAATGGCTATATAGATTTGTGAAGTTTTATTAGGGGAGGGTAATCTTAGGTTATTCATTTCATAGTTGAATTAGGTCAATGGATTGGATATATTGGTGTAATTAGTAGATGTAATACGAGATTTGCTACATGCAGAATCGCAGTATATGCCGCACACTCCCGTTTTGCCTATGGAAGGAATTATAAGACGGAGAATGCTGTTCCTTCCGATGGAGTTATTTTTTTATTGCTCTTCTCATCAGATAGATGTAGTATTCCTATCTGGATGAAAGTCAATTTCTTTTCTTAATCTATATTTGTGCTGTTGTATTTGTATTACATTGAATACATCGATATATCAGATGGATTGACGTTGGTTTAATTGCGAACTTTTGGTCTAAGGTTAAATAAGGGATAAAATATTTTCTTTTCAAATGCAACCTATGTAGTCTATTCATACTCGACAATCTAAATGCATTAAATTTAAGTTGGGTATAGACGCTTGCGTGAATTCATTATCGGTTAATTATCGTTTTGGTTTTCATATTTGATAAAATATATAGACATTCGGTAAATAATGATATCTTACGATGAGTATCTAAAATGTATTTATTCGGATGTCTTTAAGTTATTGGTGTCAATGCGGCATCTTATGATGAATGCCATTGGGTTTCTTATAAATTTCCCTCTGCAATTCCATCAATGATTTTATATTTTGATCGTTTATGTTTATTTTGAAATGTTTTTAACTGTGTAATCTATGTAACTGATCTATACTCAACATTATGGAACAAACTTTTATAAATCCATCTGTGTGAACTTATAAAAATTAAAATGTAAATTAAAATCTAAAATCAAAGTTAAAAATGTAAGTTAAATTTTAAAATGTAAAACTGATACTAAAATAATTTTAAATCTTATATATGTTTAAATAAATGTTTGTGTATAATTACTGGCAGTGGCTTATTTTATTCTTTTTTAAAAAATGTTTTTTGATAAGAATTATTTTATTATCTCTGCATCTCCATTGAGCTAGTGACAATGGGCTAACAATCAGAATCAAAATATATAAAATTTAAAAAAAAATTTTTTTTTAAACTTGCGTATCTGCCTACTTTATAAATTTTCTAGGTTCAAATGCCTAGTGGCGCCCTGTAATGTAGATACGTTAAGTCTAATTCATCCCGATCATTATAGCAGAAATAACTTTTCTTTCCAATACTAAGATGTTTTATGATTTTGAGATTTTAATTTTTTCTATAGTTTCCTTGTCTATTCACAATTATATTTTTTTACATTATTATTTACTTTTTTTTCACATTACTTTACAAAACTCCATATATTTAATTTTCTTGGTAGTCCAGTATTTACCTTGCTATGACGTAATTAGCCTGAAGGCACACAACTGTAATTATCCGATATTTGCGTCGTCGGAAGAACACATGAACGTTGTCATGGCAACGAAGACACTGACATGACTAATTCTAGAAATTTTATTTTTTGTTACATTACTATTACGTCATAAGCCTGAAGGCATACCGCTGTAATTATCCGAATTTACGAGATTTTTTTTTTTTTCATGATTTGTGGACTCGCAGTTTTTACTTACTAATTTTGTAGTGATATTTATCTTACATTTTCATATTTTGCGTCCAATTTTAGTTAATTATTCATGATGTATATATTATTTTTAATCTTTTTTTGCCATTTTTTTTTTACCATTTTTTTTTTTCAGGATGGACGCCGCCGGCATTATTCTGTACCACGTGTTTGTTTCTCCGTTTTGACCTCATGAGCCTGTACCACGTGCCTAACCCCCAGCTCTTCGTTTCTATGACGACATTGCCCTGAGGGCATCCTATTCTAATCTACCGATCTTTGACGTAACGTCACCACGTAATGTGCCAAAAAATTTTTGCGATTACATGTGTCAGCAAATCACTAGGTGACGTTATCTTAAAAATCGGGTGGTTAGAGTAGTATGCCTTCAGGCAAATGACATCATAGCAAGGTAAATATGTGACTACCATTCTGTTAATGGAATATTTGTAAAAAAATTTAAATTCTTTTTTTTTTTCAATATTCTTTCATCTCAATATAAAATTTACTGCTTCTTTGTATCAGCTATGTTTCTTGCAGTTCATAATAGAGTATCAGCTACCTTCTTATTGCCCACAGTCAAATCTGAACCATTTTCAAAATATGTTAATATCTTGGATAATTCTAATATCAACAAATAAAAAATCCTTCTCCTTTTTCTTTTCAAAAACTTTATTTTTTTATATCTCAATACTGAACATATATATATATACATTTATATTATACAAAACTCCAACGTTTCAACTGTTTTTATCTCATACAGTCATTTTCAAGGATCTGGAACAACAAAATTAAATACACATCAATAAATAAACTTCAATTACATAAAAACTTCCTCTTGCATTAACATAAACATTAACAAGCATACCAAACATATATAAATATATTTTATTTACATTTCTCTCCCACTGCTATATTTTATTATTCTTTCTTTTACAATATTTAGTTACTAATCTGTCTTAAAATCATCCAAGAAACTTTCTATACAAATTGAAATACCAACTCTAATTTCCAAAAAACCTCCCCCTTTTTTATTTTTTATCTAAAACCTATCATAAAACTACATTCCTAAACTATATCTTTAAATGAATATAAAACAAATATAAACATTTTCCCCCTATCTCTCTCTCTCTCTCTTTTATACAAAAAAACTTCTATCTATTTACCTAAACCATTAAGCATTTATTTTAATTACACCCATTTATTTAGATTCCTTATCTACTCCATTAATTCTATTTAGAGTAGGATTATATTTTTTTATATAAAAAAATTCTTTTACCATCCTTTCCCTGTAGTTTTTAACCCTTTCCAACATTTTAATATTAAATTCTTTATGACCTAAACCTTTACAATGAATGTAAATATTTGAATTTTTGTCATATAAATGTTGTCTAAGTCTAGTTTTTAATGTATTCTTAGTTGTACCAATATATGAAACCTTTACCCCCTCCCTCTTACAATTTAAACATTCAATTAAATAAATTCCATTCATTTTGTCAGTTTCTATATTTTTTGTATCATTAATTAAATTCCCTAAATTCAATTTCTTTTTATATACTGGTTTAATAATTAACCTACTTTCCCCCTTGTATTTATTATTTATACTTTTTATAATCTTTTTAATCTTCATAAAAGTATCTCTAGAAACATTATAACTATTATATATAAAATTATTTATATCTTTCCCATTGTTTCTCTTCTTTATTATTCTTTTAATATTTTTTTTATCACATAATTTATCAATAATTTTAACTGGATAATTATTTTCTATACCTTCCTGTTTTATATTACTAATTTCTTTTATAAACAATTTTTCTTCAGAACATAAATTAATTGCTCTGTTTATCCTATTATTATTAATATTAATTTTATGTTCATATTCAATATCTGAATCCCAACTACTTAACAAACCATAGAAAGTTTCTTTTCTGAATACACTAGTTTCAATAGCAACTTTACAATTTCTAATAACTTTTTTTATTATAAGTATAATGGATGTGATAATAATAAAAATAATTTTATAATTAGTTTAACTGGAATGAAATTTGATAAAAAGAAGAAAGAGATTTTAGAGAAAGGTTTAAAGTATATTCCTATAATAAATAGTAATGTTAATAAAGATATTTTTGAAATTGAGGCAAAAAATAAATTATTAATTGATAAAATTAGGGAAATTAATAATAATAGCTTAAATATGTATAATGGTTATAAGAATGATAAAAAATATGATATGATGTTGAGAGAGTTTCAATACAAAATGGAAGAGTTGGAATATAATATGATAAGTAATTTGGAGTATAAATATGAAAATGAACATGAAAGGAGAGTTATTAGTCAAATTAAAAGTAAATATAAAAATATGTTATTTTTGAGAGGAGATAAGATATCTAGTATGGTAATTATGATGAGGAAAGAATATGATGAAAAAATGAAAAAATTATTGGATGAGGATTGTTTTGAAAGAATTAAAAAGAATGATGGTATAGAAAAAAAAAAAAAATGATTAATAGGATTATAACTGATATATATAATAAAAACTATATTAATAAAGTGGATGTATTTAGGTTGAAAAGAATGGATTTTAAAGATGCAAGTATATATGGGATACCTAAAATACATAAATTAGGTATACCATTAAGACCTATTATTAGTAATGTGGATTCGTATTACGAAAATTTGTCTAAATGGTTATATAATAAATTTTTTAAAAAATATGGTGAAATAAAAAAAGAAAATAATGTAAGTAATTCATATGATTTTGTAAAGACTTTAAATGTTTTTTTAGAGGGAAATAAGTATAAAAATGTGTTTTTTGTCAAACTTAATATATGTAGTATGTACATGAATATTGTACCACATAAGGCATTTGATATAATATTAAATAGATATATTAAAGATACTAATAAGAGTATAAAAATGGAATGTAATCAATTGTATGATATGTTAAATATTTGTTGTAAAGATGTGGTATTTAAATATGATGAAGTATATTATAAACAATGTAAAGGATTGAGTATGGGGAATAGTATGAGTGGATTGTTAACTTCTATATTTATGGATGATTATGAAGATAAATATTTTTGTATTACAAAATATAAGCCTGTTTTTTGGGTTGGGTATGTTGATGATTATTTTTTAGTGTTCAATGGCAATTATAGAAAATCTGAATGTTTTATAAGGTATATTAATTCAATTGATGATGACATTAGTTTTACTATGGAAAAAGAAAAAAATAATGTAATTACTTATATTGATATTATAATAAAAAAAAGTTATTAGAAATTGTAAGGTTGCTATTGAAACTAGTGTATTCAGAAAAGAAACTTTCTATGGTTTGTTAAGTAGTTGGGATTCAGATATTGAATATGAACATAAAATTAATATTATTAACAATAAGATAAACAGAGCAATTAATTTATGTTCTGAAGAAAAATTGTTTATAAAAGAAATTAGTAATATAAAACAGGAAGGTATAAAAAATAATTATCCAGTTAAAATTATTGATAAATTATGTGATAAAAAAAATATTAAAAGAATAATAAAGAAGAGAAACAATGGGAAAGATGTAAATAATTTTATATATAATAGTTATAATTTTCTAGAGATACTTTTATGAAGATTAAAAAGATTATAAAAAGTATAAATAATAAATACAAAGGGGAAAGTAGGTTAATTATTAAACCAGTATATAAAAAGAAATTGAATTTAGGGAATTTAATTAATGATACAAAAAATATAGAAACTGACAAAATGAATGGAATTTATTTAATTGAATGTTTAAATTGTAAGAGGGAGGGGGTAAAGGTTTCATATATTGGTACAACTAAGAATACATTAAAAACTAGACTTAGACAACATTTATATGACAAAAATTCAAATATTTACATTCATTGTAAAGGTTTAGGTCATAATAAATTTAATATTAAAATGTTGGAAAGGGTTAAAAATTACAGGGAAAGGATGGTAAAAGAATTTTTTTATATAAAAAAATATAATCCTACTCTAAATAGAATTAATGGAGTAGATAAGGAATCTAAATTAATGTATAATTAAAATAAATGCTTAATGGTTTAGGTAAATAGATAGAAGTTTTTTTGTATAAAAGAGAGAGAGATAGGGGAGGGGGATGTTTATATTTGTTTTATATTCATTTAAAGATATAGTTTAGGAATGTAGTTTTATGACAGGTTTTAGATAAAAAATAAAAAAGGGGGAGGTTTTTTGGAAATTAGAGTTGGTATTTAAATTTGTATAGAAAGTTTCTTGGATGATTTTAAGACAGATTAGTAACTAAATAATGTAAAAGAAAGAATAATAAAATATAGCAGTGAGAGAGAAATGTAAGTAAAATATATTTATATATGTTTGGTATGTTTGTTAATGTTTATGTTAATGCAAGAGGAAGTTTTTATGTAATTGAAGTTTATTTATTGATGTGTATTTAATTTTGTTGTTGCAGATCATTGAAAATGACTGTATGAGATAAAAACAGTTGAAACATTGGAGTTTTGTATAATATAAATGTATATATATATGTTCAGTATTGAGATATAAAAAAATAAAGTTTTTGAAAAGAAAAAGGAGATGGATTTTTTATTTGTTGATATTATTGTAGAACGTATATATTTTAAAAGAAAAAGTGGATGTACCTTTGCTGTGTTATTATATATGATAATTCTAATTTAAATTCATTGGACTGTTTCAGAAAGTTAGGGATATGAACTATTAATACTGCTTTTCTTAATAATTTTAATCTTTACTTTTGCATTAATATATCTCACTAATCAATGATTACTTCATATATGGAATCTATTAAGAACATTAAATCTTGAAATGCATATTTCCTGTTAGTCAAATTATAATCCAATTCTGCTGTATCTTTATTTAGATACTTCTATATCTATTTCCATTTAGCATTTTCTCAACAAAAAAAAAGAATTCATAATATAATTTTTCTTTTTCTACAAACTCTCCAGGACTCTTTCATTTTTATTATCATAATCAAATTTATCTTTCATCTTTCAATTGTTTACCACTTCTAGTATTTAAGTCTCCTATGTGTGGTTTGATCTGATCTAAAGCATTTTGTATATCTGTATAAAAATCCTTTACTTCTTAATTACAATAAGAACTTGGTATAAAAATATAAAGTATTTCCACTTGGTATCTTGCATTAAGTTGAATAACTAATTTTAACCGCTCTCTCTGTTATACCATTTATATCCACAATGTTCTGTTTCACTTTTTATTTATAACTCCATTTGTGTTTCACATATTTGTATCTTGTAATAAAATATTGTACAGTAATGTTTATGTAACAGTAGGGTAGATCTTCCAAATTGTGCAATCATTCTTCACTTGAAAGTAATCTGCTGTTGTCGGTACCTAAATAAAGAATCATCGTCAAATGGCAGCCTGTATTTACATAAAGGAAATTCTTAGCACCAGCAATCTCCACCTTCAATTATTAATTGCGGTCATGGCTGTTGCCTTTTGGGATGGATTAAGGGCTATAATTTAATTTTGTTGGTCATAATAGTAAATATCCCTTTAAAAGCAAGAAGTGATCTATTTACAGTCATACATTCATTCTGCCTTCAAGAAAACCCAACTGATATTTGAGATAAAAAAACCTGTCGGGCAACTGAAAAGAAAGACTATGGTGTTTCTTGATTTTAAACTAAAAGATTAGATGTTAGTGGTCAGGCCATCTACTTTCATTTAATAATCACATAGTAATAACTGCAACTTTTAATTTACTGTGAAATATGTATTAAATAAATAACGATTACATCTTCTCGAAAATGTATTTCACAGAAAAGTTTTGCAAATTTCATTAATATTCTTAATTTTGTAAATAAATACTACAAAATCAAAACTTATTATTTTAATAAAAACATCTATTGATTAGAATAATCAGATGGTTATTTCTTAGGAATTCATATGATGTTTGAACATTAGAAGTAAGATTGAGCTGCGATTCATAAACTTTAGCTTTCATATTTTTTATCACTGCATTAAACCACACATAATTTTATTTATGATTAATACCAACAAATATAATTTTCTGTTTAAAAGAATTATTTCTAATCACATAATAAAATCAAGAAATAAATAATCGCTACTAGGTGGCAGTCTATGATTGTTGATATTCTGGTAGCTCTCAATTTTTGTGAAAAACATGGCATTTAGTTAATGTTTGGACAGAATATTAAAAAGAAGCATGTGAATATATACTAGATTATAAATTTCAAACAGCAAATATAATTTTCAAAAGTAGTAAATTAACATTTTGAAGTACGTGTGGAATGCCTGTGCTTTAAATTACATAAAAATAGATTGTAATTATAAATTTTATTAAACGCACATCATTATATCAAGTAATATTTACTAAGGCTGTAACCTTAGGAATAAGCGTCTGAAAAATTCGAAGGTAAGGATCTCTACAGGTCTTAGCCACAAGCTTACGCTTGGAAGAAAAGCGGGAAACCCTTCTTTACTTCAACCTACTTTTATATATGAAATAGATGAAGCTGAAGTGGTTAGATCTAAGAGTGTGAAGCTATTCAATACTTCACTAATTAAGTCCACAATTCTTATAATACATTAATACTCGCGAAATCTTATGATTTACAATGAGTCAATGGAAAGATCTTATAGTAAGAAATCTATTACGATAATTTAAAGTTGTAATTATAAATTTTATTAAACGCACATTATTATATTAAGTAATATGATAGATTGTAAATAAAATGACTTCCATGATTATGCAAATACGTACAGATTGTTCTTTAACTAATTATCTTAATTTTAATATACTCTAGAAGAAATCTACATACGCTAATACTAATAATTTGCAAGTACAATAAACAAATTATTATGTAAATTGGCTATTTATATAGAAAAGATCGGACTCATATAAAAAATCCTGATCTAGAACTAGGATTGGTAGAAATAATAGAAAAGATAATAATAAAATATAGAAACTAACAAAAGAGTAATAAGAGAAAAAAGACTGCACAAATGAAAGCAGAATGATTTGATTTTTTCTTTCCACACTACATGATTTGATTTTTTTTTTAATGAACATGTTTAGGCATTGCATTTTTTAAAATTAACAATAAATACTAAGAACAATAGATAGGTCATTTGTGAAGTAAATTTATAATTATTATCTTTAATATTTAAATACAAGTATAATTTATATACTTGGAATTTAGATGTAATTGTAGGGGATTTGAACACAGACTTTCAAGCTCTCTTCAGCTATCCACTCTGTCATACAACTGATACACATGAAAAAGATAAATGATCTCTAATATATATATTTCATGCTGAATCACATTCGTCAGTTGGTTAGAACATCATCTCCCACATGTATATGTAATCAGTGCTCGGTTTATATTACGATAGCAAATCTTCAAACTTTAATGGATAGTCTTCAATCTACTCCACCCCTGTCCATTAAAGTTTGAAGATTTGCTATCTTAATATAAGCCGAGCACTGATTATATGTGTGTGTGGAGATGATGATATGGACTAACTGATGAGTGCTGATTCAGCAAGGATTACACATATATTAGAGATCATTTATCTTTTTCACATGTGTGTGGTCATGTGTATCGATTGTACGAGATAGAGTGAATAGCTGAAGGGAGCTTAAAAGTCTGAATTCAAATTTCCTACAATTATTATCTTTAAATACAATTTATCCAAACCACTTCGAACACTTTTTAGCAAAACTCTTTATTTGTACATATATACATAGACCTATGTTTTGACTGTCCTGCAGTCTTCTTCAGTTTTTTAAAAAAATTAAAATGAACTGGCTCTGAAGAAGACTGCAGAACAGTCGAAATGTAGATGTATGAACATATGTGCAAATAAAGAGTTTTGCTAAAAAGTGGTTTGGATAAATTGTATTTATAGGATATTACAGCAAAATAAAGAAAAGTGTGATTTTGATAATATTTATTATCTTTAAACAGTTTTTTTTTATTCAGAAATTGTTCAGATGGCACGAATTAAAATATTAATTTCGTAATTTAAATATATTTTTGTAATTTGGATTATTATTATGTATACACATATATAACAACAAACAATCTATAAATCAATATAATAAGTTTAAAAATACCAGTAATAATGGCTGGTTGAGATGCAAAAACCACATCTTTGATTTCTTCCTTCAAATGTTCATTATGAAGTGTTATTTGGTTAACATATTCTTGAATGGCATCTTCCTTTGGGTATGAAGTTGAAGACAAAATCATAACATCATGTGTAATCAATGATGCTGCTGTTATGGAACCTAGGGTTAAATGGTGCATTGTAAGTATACAGGTGTGTGTTTATACATATATATGTAAAGGGTTTGAAAAGTGACATTTGTAATTATATATAAGCTAAATTCTCTACTCAAATTCAATCATCAGAGGTGGTTTGCCATTATCTGCCATTCTCAATTTTAAAATTACATCACAAACTTTAATGAGTCATTTACATTATAAAAATATATATTATATGTTTATATCATCATCATTTTCAACCATCATCAATTCACTGCAGAATGAAAATCTTCAAGCTTTAAATCCAGTTTGACCCATCTGCTGACTACCTTTTTTTCATATCTTTTATAATCTCTTACGATCCAGTTTAAAATTCAGCTGTCTATTTGTTATGGCCTCTTCTAGTAATATCTTTAGCTTCTCCATTTTATTCTCTTAATTTTTTCACTGATATTAATAAATACCTGTTTGTTTACTCATATAAATATTTCACTTTTGATCTCTTTTTGTTATTTCCAACATATATCCCTCTAAACTTCTTTATATAGTCTGAAGCCTTAGTATTTGTCCTCAACATTCAAGTCACAGATCCATATATATCAATTGATAAAACACATTTATTAAAAATCTTGCTTTTCAAATGCAGAAAAGCATTACCAATTAACTTTAATTCCATGATTAATTTCATCCATTATGCTCCCAACTGTATTACTAATTTGGCAAAGGAATTTGCAGTTGTTAATTTCTTCCAGTTCATGATTAATTTTTATTTTCTTTCTTCTATGAAAATCTGCCAAACATTATCTTTTTTAGAAGTAGTAATTAATTTATATAGCACACAGAAAGCTTATGTAAATAGTCTGAACAGGCATTGATTATTGCGAATTTTAAAGTGCATTGAATTCAGGTTAATGCCTATTCAGACTACTATCTTTTTTAGTATCATATATTATAACACAGCAAATGTACAGTCACTTTTTCTTTTAAAATATATATGTTCTACAATAATATCAGCAAATTAAAAATCCTTCTCCTTTTCAAAAACCCTTTTCTTATATCAATACTGAACATATATATATATTTATATAATACAAAACTCCAATGTTTCAACTGTTTTTATCTTCATACAGTTATTTTCAAGGATAATTGTAATAACACCATATATCTTTCTTCTATTTCCTTTTTTTATGTTCAAAGTCCTTATCCATATGTATTTTTTTACAACCAATATCCTCTTATATATATATAAAATAAATAAATTTTAACAGTAAATAAATTTTTACCGTTAAAATTTATTTATTTATATATATAATATTTTATAACGGGTACTGTATTTTATATATATATGTTCAGTATTGATATAAGAAAATCAAGTTTTTAAAAAGAAAAAGGAGAAGGATTTTTAATTTGCTGATATTATTGTAGAACATATATATTTTAAAAGAAAAAGTGACTGTACATTTGCTGTGTTATAATATATAATAAATATTAGTAAACTTGTATTTGGACTATATTTTTAGAAGAGGATATTTGTTGTGGAGAAATACATATGGATAAGGACTTTGAACATAAAAAAAGGAAATAGAAGAAAGATATATGTTATTATTACAATCCTTGAAAATGACTGTATGAAGATAAAAACAGTTGAAATGTTGGAGTTTTGTATTATATATATGTGTGTGTGTATTTAGTATTGATATAAGAAAATAAAGTTTTTGAAAAGAAAAAGGAATTTTAATTTGTTGGCTTTTTTAGTATCTATCCGTAGTCCTATTTTTTAACTTTCATTTGTTTGATTTTAGAATTTGAGTGTTTTAGCAATCAAATATATATATTATATGGGGTTCAATTCATAAATAGTCATAACTCGTAATAGTGAAAATAATTTATATTCACACCATTAATCAAAGGAAAGTATAACATAAGGATAATATTCACTTATGGTATAAATTAACTAAAGTGAGATATATTTTCAATCAATCAAATCTTTTAGATTTATATTATACTCTTCAAAAGTATGCTATTAAATCACAAACAAAAGATATGAAGGGTTATAAAATATCTCATGTACATTAGACAATTAGCTTTTGCTTGAAGCTAAATGTTGAGTTATATTTTGGCCTAATGGCTAAAAAAAAATAGTAATTTAATTTTTAGAATGAATGAACTTAGTTATTATTTAATGATGTTATGTTTATTTACATGTTAAGTCAATGTATAAATATTTTTGTAATTTTATAGCTGTATAGTGATTTTAGCAGTCTAGCTATGATATTTTAATCCTATGCTTAAATTTTAAATATTTGTGAACTTAAAGTCTTAGTTAATATAGTTTGTAAGCCAATAAAGTTAAAATAATCATAATTTAACTATTAAAGTATTTGAAAGATTTAATATTGGTATTGAATTTGAAAACTAAGTTCAAACCCTTATATTTAAGTATGTTAATATTTAAATTAAATGTTAATTGGCTTTAATTAAATTTCAATTGTAATATATCTTAGAATTAAATATTTTAGATTTAGTTAAGTTAATTAAAATAAGTTGATAGTTTTAAAATAGGAATTAAAAGAGTGAATACATGAATATTTGGATGAATGAATGAATGCTAAGTTATTGATTTCTTTAACACTTCTTTGTTTAAAATGTTTCTTAAATTACTTTTTTTTTAAAAAAAAAAGCATTTTAAATGTTCTGAGTACTTAAATTAAAATGAATATGTTAAATAAATATTATAAAATAATGTTTTTATTTGAAATAGTGTAATTTTCATTTTGTAATGTGTTTTTTTTTTTTTTTTTTACTATATTATTTGATGTTATAAATAATTTATTTTAACTGGAAATGTCTAGATATAATTTACTTGATTTAGAAAAAGTGAATATATAATGAGATTATTTTTAGAATTTCTCTTTAGAGTTGGTAAGATATTAGATTTAAATCAATAAAATAAAGTGGATGAAATTATAATGTCAATATTAGAAATCATAAAATAATCACATGACTTAGAATATAAATAAGAGAAACTGACATTTGTTGCACACACAATGGTTGTCACAGTCATGGTTTTACTCATTGTTACTGAAAGTTATTTAATCGTTTGAATGTAACAACTTTTATTTTATTTTATTTTCTTAGTAAACATAATGGTTTGCTAAGAAACTAACTTTATCTAGATACAATTTCTAAATTAAAGACTTCAGGTGCACATGATGTATGTTGCAGTAATCATTATAGTAAAACTAATTACTTATTATAAGATGTTTACATTTATATTACTTAAATTTCATGCTTTATGGAACTTAAAAGATAGCATTGCTATTGCTTTGACTCTATAAGAACTATTATTCATTTTCATTCTTATTTGAAGTTTATTTGATATTCAAGTTTACTTCAATATATTTTTAAATTTATCCATAGTATTAATGCCTTTAAAATTATTTCATTGCTCCGTAATACTTTTCTTAAAGATACTTATCTTTCTAAAACAATATTATTTGCGATTAATTCATTTTGAATGAAGAACTTTAAATACCTAATAATAATAACTTCCCTATCATGACAAGAATATTGTTTAAATATCTCATATAAAATTGTACATATTTTAACAAGAAAACATCTGAAATAGTTAAATTATATATTATGTGGACATACATTTATTTATGCTAATATTATAAGAAAACATTTATCATTCGATAGTAGCATAAAAAGGAATTTTAACTTATATCTATTTCCTGACAAGGAGAGAAATGTATTTTCTTGGCTCCATGGAAAAATTTTTTTTTTTCTTATATTATTGTAATATACTATTAAATAGTTCAATACAGTATTTAAGAATTATAAATGAAAATATGAATATTCTTAATATTATTATTTTTAGTAAAGTTTAATATAAAAATGTCTGCATTAATAATGAAAACCTGCTCAATCTCTCTCTCATCATCTTTGCTGTTCTCCTGCTTATTATTATCATTATTTAATAAAAATGCCTTCAAGGATAAAAGTATAAATGACTATTTTATTGTGAGAAATATTGTTATTGCTTATTGAGTGGACAATTTCTTAATATGAATGGCCATATCTATACATTTCTGCTAGAATTATTTTAAATATTTTCTTAGTTATAATTATGAAGTATTATTTATACCACTTAATTATGTCAACTTTATGTTTGCTGGTTATTTTCATTGTCTACGAACCTTTTGTTTTATTAACTGTATCCTGCTTTATGGTTAGAATCAGAAGAACTTTTATTTTACTTTATAAATGGTAAGAGTTTAATTTTAAGTATCAGTATTTATGATTTTTGATTATAATGTTATTATTATTTTTATATGCATATCATTTGCATATATTTTCATATTCTATTTTATAAATAGTTTTATCAAATTTCTCAGAATATTATCATTTGATAATATATTTTGTAAATGTTATGAATGCTCTTTTTATAAATTATTTATTGAAGGTATATAATTATACTGAATGAAGTATAAGTGGATGTATATTTTTAATGCTTTATTATTTTACTTCCTAATTTTACCAAGCTAGATTTAGCATTAATTATTTATTTGTTTTTACACATCTGTTATTGTATTTGTGTAAGAGATGTAGCTTAATCTCTCTTATTTTCTAAGAATGTTTATCTTGCCAGTATAATTTTAGAGATTGTATCTTAGTCTCTCTCTATGTTGTTATATTTTCAAATGTATTTCATTGCCCCTTATTATTTTGAAGTATAGCACTTTGCTTAAGGCAAATTCAGTTACTATTGTTGTTCACTGATGGTTCATTCTCATTGCTTCATGACTAAAGATTATGTCCTAGTTTATTTATTTACTGCCTTCAAAGTAAGTGCATTTATTTGTGAGTTCATGCCATCAAACTTATACTTTGTTTTTATTGTGTCATCCAAATGTGTTTATTTTGTTTGTAATGTATTTTGTATAAAGCCATGGGTAATATATAAACATACTTTATCCTGGCAATTGATATGTTTTTCATCAAGAATTGAGGGATGTCACCTTATCTTTTATTAAACTCCTATTTTGTCTGAGCATAAGTTATATTGTTGATGTGTAGGTCCTATAGTTATGCTTTGCTCATACTTAGGATATAAACTCAATAAATAAGATTCAAACTTTTGAGTTATGCTTAGACAAAAATAACAATATACATCTTCATTAATAGGCATCTCATCACTGGATTGATAAGCTTATAATTTTAAATTGTATCAAATATCCATATGAGACACTTTAATAGTACAATTGTTATGTAAGTGTGAAAAATTAGTCATATTTAAATTTATAGAAAGTTTTATGGAAAAGCCATATTAATATTTCTTTATTTTATTTCTTCATTCATTTATTTTTATTTTTGCATAATAAACTTGTAAGTGGTAATTTTTCTGATATATTTTTAAAAAACTTATCGATTGTAGTCGAATAGCCACTGCACTCTGCTTGAGGGCTCTGTTGCTAGTCAAAAGCCAATAGAGATAATGTTACTAGGTTGATTTGCAATTTTGTTATTATTTATTCAAAAACAAATAAATATAACAATTTCATTCTGTTTCTTTTTTTTATAGGGATTTACATTTATTTATTTTAAAAACATTTTTTTTTTAAAAAGTGCATTTGTTTTTTTTTTGGGAAAACATTAGTTTCTAAATTACTCTGATCAAAAATTTTTAAATTACATTATACATGGCAGCATGTAGCACTGGAATGTGCAGGGAGTGGGACCGATGGTTTTGATGATCTGAAGTATTGGCCAAAACATGCACTACTCTGATCAAACAAAATATATATTTACCAGAAACATTCCGTGATGACATTTTGAAAACTATTTTTAAAAAATTTACGAAACAACATTATTTAATAAAATATAAGAATTCCATTTTAAAATTACCTTCTGATCAAACAAAGTTTATGCTTTTAAAAACAATGATAAACCACAGCTGTTTTTAGTAATCTCATAGCTGTTCTTGCACAAAATTCCTTTTCCCCATGAATTTGGTAAAATGGTGCTGGGACGTACACTTTTGCAATTCGTTTCACCTTTAAAAAATGTGTATGGAAGTGCAGTGATGGGTTTACAATTATTACTATCTAAAACCACATCAGGTCATGTGAAAAATCATCACTTTGAATGCACATGAAGAGTTATGGCCACTTGAATTATATAAACCCTCACATCATACCATCGTGATCTGTGAAGTGTGCGCTATTTGTATAGTACCACAAAGCAAAAAAGCAGGCCATAATATTTGTGTGCAACACCATCTAGGCCTGCTTAATGGCTAATATGAACAGAACTGTTCTACAGGCCATGTAAACAGCATATTTCTGTGCTTTTGCATGGAATCAGCAACATCAAGCAGCATACGGTGGCTAATCGATGAATACCAACTTATCTATAGAAGTTTTTGCTTAATAACATTAGAAGATATGTCAGATTTGTGATTTGATCTTTGTTTAATGTGAAAATAAATATTGTTAATTACATTTTTTGGTCATTTTCCCACATTATTCGCTCATTGTTGTTGTTGTTGTTGTTGTTAATAATAATAATAATAATAAACTTTAAAAGTATTATAAATTACTTTAGATCTTTATGCATTAAGAGTATATGGGTATAAAAATGATGTAAGAGTCACTTTATTGAAATTGCATCTAAGATATTAAAATTACCTTTAAGAAAGAGATGATTTGTTGAACAAAAAATCATAATTGCATATTTATCATTCAAGATCACTTTAGTCAATTTTGTTTGTTTATTAAAGATCGCTGTGTGATTTTAAATTATTTTTCCATATTTATGTTATTATTTTATAATCAGTTCAAATCATGAAATGAGTTTGACTCGAATAAAATTAAATACTATGACAAATTATCAAAGACACTAGATATTTTAGATCACTTTTTAAAAAGAAAAGACCAAGAACAGCAAATTTTATTTGATACATATTAACAATTTAGTAGTATAAATCTATTGGATACACGTATAATTTACTTTGAATCATAATGAACAAAATGGGGGGAATAATAAAACTTCGGTCTGTCATGGTTACTCTGCCTTTTTTTTGGAGGAACATCAAATTTGAATCGTATGATGGTGGTAAAAAAAATATTAAAATTAAGTAATGAAATATAAATTCATAAAATCACTATTAGACTATTAATGTACCATTATAATTCATGATGAAACACGCTAAATGAAACTCCAAAATATAGTTTTAAATTTAAAAATAGTTGTTTAAGTTTAAATCCTAAATTAAAAGCTCATATTTGAACTATATACAAACTATATATATAGGAATGAAGTATGATTCATGTACATCTTATATATCTTTAGTAAACCATCAAACATCATGTGATCACCTTTCTTTATGCTTACACAAACTGTTCTTCCACAGAGATAAAACTCTCTATACAGTAGCACCACACAGTGCTAAAAAAAGTAAAAAGTGGTTGCTTGAGGGTTGCATTAGATCCTAAGATCTAGGTGAAGTGTTCTCAGATCCAAGGCTCCTCACTGATAGAAATCACAAGCTAGAAACTAGTCTGGGATATTGGATGAATAAGTACTAGATAGACATTTTATACAAAACCCTTCATGTATCCATTGATTTCTCTGGCTTGCATTGAGTGGTGCTACTGTATGTAGAGTTTTGCTTCTGTGTGTATATCTGTAATCCATGAAAGTCTTTGATTTAAAACTATTATATATAAACAATGGAACAGCATAAAAATTTCAGTGGAAAATTGAAATAATATTGCACTGAAGTTTTTTTGTTTGTTTGTTTATCAATATAGGTACAAATATACTGTAAAATTTTATTATTAATAAATACTATGCTTAATTGGCACTCCTTACAAATAGAAGAAGGGTATTATTAAGTAATTAATTTATCTTATTTAATATTTAAATACAAATATAATTAATAAACTTGGAGTTTAGATGTATTATAGGGGATCTAAACACAGATTCCAAGCTCCCTTTAGCTATCTACTCTTTATCTTATATAAACTGATACACATGATAACATACATGTGAAAAAGATAAATGATCTCCAATATACATATTTCATGCTGAACCAACACTCATCAGTGATCAGATCATCTCCCTAACACATATATAATCAGTGCTCAGCTTATTTTAAGATAGCAAATCTTCAAACTTTACTGGATAAGTTTCAGTCTACTCCATTTTCCAACTCTTCATCATCCATACTATTGAAAATCTGATGATAGAATTCCCAAATCCCTTGTTAATGCCAATATTATTATCATTCCAATGGTGACTTATTTAAATATTTATATTGAGTGTATGTACATTATTCAGTATTCATCTATATATTTTGTTGACAAAACAGGTTGTGGTAAATTGTTAATAATATCTATTGGGAATCATTATTCTCATTGTTATTCCATTTAATCAAAAGTATGCCTACTTGTCTCATTATATATATAATCTATTGAAATAATTATTTTGATAAATATTTTAAAGATATTTGTAATGAAAACTTATTCATATGATTGCTAAATATAACGTTGTACAAATTGGTGAGTAAATCAAGTTTACTATCTAAAGTCATTTAACAAATTATATTATTTTTAGTAAGATTATACTGACATATAAAGTAACTCAGGCTCCATTAATTGTTTACAATACGTGTTAATACAATTCTAGAAAGTTTATTAAACACCATACTCTATTATCTGCCAACTAAGTAATATATTGTTCGATAAATATTGATTTTCTGGAATAATATTTATTGTTTTATTTTGTTATTATTATAGAAAGAGCATTTCTTTTCACTAATTTTTTTTTATCACTCATTGTGAATTATTTCCATCATTAATCAAATATATTTGCATATTATATATTTATTGGTAATAAATTTCCGTAAGGGGATCCTTGAAAATTAAATAGTCATATGTATTATTATGTGATAAAGAATATTTAAACAGTCAATATTCTTTCAAAATATGATTTGGCTTCATTAAAATTCCTAACAATTCAAACTATATTTAATAGATAAGAGTCTCTATTCGTATCAATTATTGATATTATTTGCTAGCCAGGAAGGCCAGACAAACATTTGATACATTCTTTTATTCATTAACACCATAGTAATGTCTGGATATATTCAATAATTATAAAATATGTTGTTTCATTCACTTGTTCCCTTTACAGAGATAAAAAAATATATACATATATCTTAGTGGGGGTCCAGTTATTTTTATTTTAAATACACATATAGTTAAGCCATGAATATTTTTTTGTTGCATTTATTAAAACTTATGTTTCATTTAATATTTGGAGGTTATTAAAACTGGAATTCTCCCTTGGTTTTCTGAATATGTAAATAGTGATTTCAGATTTATTCTGTACATAAAAATTAAAATAGAAAATTTCACTCTCTAATTTAGAGCATCAATCAACTAAGCTTAACTACAAAACAGGAAATGTTAAAGAAGATAAACAAAATAAATAGAAACGAATTGAGCAAGCAATTATAACCGACCAATAAGGAAGTATACAGAAACTGACTAATAATAAAAAAATAGATGTTTTTTTCTAAGGACAGTGTGTGTGGATTATTAATACCTATGAGCTAAATAGACAATGTCTTTGTTTTGGGCATCAACATACACCCTAATTATACAGTAGAATCCCTGCTGAAGGTATAGGAAGGGGAAACAGCTGCCCCAGTTTACATAATAATTAGAATTATGGACTTATGGCATACAAAAATAATAATTCTAATAATAATTCTAATTATTATTATATTTATTGTTTCATTCAAAATGTAATTACTTAGGTAAAATATAATTCTCATATATATATTTTATAAATTCTATTTGTACATATTAATAGTGAATATTATTAATTAAGAAATAACTAAATGTGCTTGCATGCCTCATCATTTATTGTGCTATATTAGTTAGTCAATACATAGCCCAACTTGGTGTTGTCAGATAGTCAGTTGAGAAAAGCATGAACCAGAAATATGGACAAATGAAAAGCAAAGGGTATGGAATAGCCACTAAAGAATTGATAAAGACAGAGAATAAGGCAAGTGCACTATTAAGAATAGGGTAATTTTTTGGCAGTTAGCTATCCAAAGTGGTCATCTGGACAACTCACATCACAGTCAATAAGATAAAAGACAAATGTGATTAACATCACCACATTATTACTTTTTGGAGGGCCTAGAATAACTAAGATCAAGAATCAATTATTTGAACCAGAGGATCCAGAAAGCCTACCCTATAAGGAAGTAATCAAATGATTAAATAGCTACTTCTATCCCAAACCATCAAAACATATAATCCGGCTATACATACATAATAGACACAAGTGAAGGGGAAAGGTTATAGAGCTTTTGGCATGGAATTAAGACATTTGATTAGAAACTGTCCAAATGACTATTATTTATATTAAGCTTTATTGGAATAATTGCTATGGGGGATGAATGACAACAGATTTTGTGAGCATCTGTTAGCCATCCCAGACCTAACTTATACAGAAGCAATCAAAAAAAAAGCATTACTCACAAGTTGGTAATCAATAATGCTAGGGTTCCAACAGATAAATGCAGGTAATTCAAATCAAATTTTAAACCTAAAAATGAGCAGGGAAGAAAAAAATGAAAAACAAATTGGGATTGTTTTTGCTACAAAAAGGTCAGCCATATTGCATGTGACTGCAACAGCAAGAAAGTGAGAGGCAACAATTGTGGGAAGTTGGGTCATTTAGTAAGATAAAGAAACTAGAAAATTTCCAATAGAAATAACATGAAAAAAATCTGAATGTCTCACATAAATCCATAAGGCTGAGATGGATAATAGCAAACAAATAATGACAATAGTAAAAGTATGAGAAAACTAGTGGAAATTGATAATGGGCAGGCATATCTATAATGGCTCAAAGGGACTGGGTCAAGCAAAGTACTAAAAGGAAAACAGTGGAAAGTACTGAGAACGGACTAAAGTTGTGAAATGGGATAAGTTGTGAATGGAAATCCCATATACATAATCGGAGTGGTTAGAGTAATAGTAGCTACAAATACTTATAGTGAAATGTTAAGATTATTTATAGTAAAAGGCAACATAGTACTGTTAATAGGTAGGTAGGGGTTCACCATTTTGGGAATTAAAAAATATGCATGCTAAATAAGGTGTACATAGAAAAAGAAATAAAGGATAGGTTTCCAAAATTCTTTTCAGTGAAACTAAGAAAAATTAAGCACAAAATAAGTTGGATATTGGTCAGATTTTGAAAGGAAATAAAACATATTCAGTGCAAACCCAAAAAAATTCCATTTGTCTAGAGATTCCAAATAAAGGAATCCCTAAATTAATTAGTCAAAAATGAGATATTACCCATAGAAAGGGACATTGTGACAAAATTAAATGAGCAAATACATATATGCAGAGATTATAGACTAACCATAAACAAGTATATAGATAAAAGTACATACCCAGTACCTAAAGAGTTCTAGCTGGTGTAAATGAGGCCAAACATTTTGCAAAACTTGACCTGAACTCACATTTTCATTAGATCTCAGTGTTAAAGGAATCTGAAATTTTTCTACCCATTATAAATAATAAAAGTCTATACAATTATAATCGACTAGGATTTGGAATAACTATCACTCCAAACATCTTTCAAGTGAAGATTGGCACTCTGATGAAGGGTACCACATCTTTTTTTATGATACCTTAGTAATGGCCAACTCATAGGAAACCTTAAAAAGGAAACTTATCAGGGTATGTGAAAGGTTGGAGAGTTTTGGAGCCACCCTTAACATGCAAAAGTGCATTTGGGATGTTACCAAAGTAAGGCTTTTAGGCCACATCATATCTGGCTTGGGAATATAACCAGATCCTAAAAAACTAGAGTGATAAGGAAGGCCCAAATTCCAAGGAATGTCAAACAACTCCAAATATTCTTGGGTTCGATTAAATTTTTTGAAAATATTATTAATAGCAAAACCCTTGTATAAACTATTAAAAAGGAATCAACATTGGAAGTGGGAGTAGATGCAGGAGAGCATTTTATGGAAGATGAAGTCACTTTCTCATTTCAGATTGCCTATTGGTACATTACAATCACAATCTTGATCTAACACTGACAATAGACACACATGAATATAGAATTGGGGTGATTCTTAATCACCCATGTCCCACAGCATTTATGTCAACAACATTGCTGCTGAAAGAAATTATAGTCAACTTAACGAGGAAGCATTGGCGATCACTGCAGGGGTGCGGAAATTTCATCAATACATCTATGGAAGGAAATTTAAAATTTACAACAGATCATCACCCACTTCTGCTCCAGACCATCTAAGCAAAATTGTAAAATTTGTTATCAACTTATGACTATGAGATATGTTATCAGAAGAGTAGCCTGATCAGATATGCACACATCCTATCTCATGTTCCCGATACTAAAGAAAAACCAAACTACAACATAGAAATCAATTTGTTAGAGCAATGGAAGCTGGAGTCAATAAAACAGTAAAATTGTTGTCAACTGGATCCAGAAAAGAGTAGAATATCAGACACTTTGGGGTTGGATTAGAAATGGATGGTCCACTAAATGTCCATTTTATTTAAATCAAGCATTATGGATCACTCAATAATAACTATCAATGTTAAAAAAGGCACATAATAAACATGCAACAGAGTATTAATTTGACCTGTAGGCCATGAAAAAGTATTAAGACTGATTCATCAAAGGCATTCTGGCATGGTAAGAGCAAAGGCACTTGCCCAAAGCTATATATATTGACCAGGTATAAGTTTCGACATTAAAAAACGCAAAAAGTTGCATACCCTGCCAGTCTTCACAATTTAAGTAGAATGATTTATAATTGAATTACATTCGATTATTTATATGTTGACAGGAAAAGAGAAATAGGCAAATATAAATGATAAATCTATTCACTAATGTTCGGAAAATAATTACGGTTTCAAAGAATTCTCTTTTGAATACCATTCTAGATCTAATATAGAGAACAAAGCAATGCAGTAATTGACTCATTTGCATAAAGTTTGCATATTATACTGATAGAGTCATTTCAACAAATGAGTCAGAACTGACTATGATTATGAGAAGTACAGTTTCTCGAAAGCGCTCAGCCATTTTAATTGACTAATTGATATTAATCATACAGCTTTACATTATAAGGGTGATAGCACTATTTAATATTATCATAATTTGTAAGTATAAGAAATCAAAGTATAGCAAACTTTTCAAATTACATTTATCAAGCTTTTTTAATCTGTAGTGGATGAATGGAAATTCAAAATAGTATACACCCGAATAGATGTCAACTTAATAAGTCAATAATACTAATTTTTCTCTGCTCTCTTGCTCTCTCCCCCCCCTCTCTCTCTATGAATATATATATATATATGGCATTCAAATTACATTTTTAAGAGAATGATTTACAATTTGGTGACTATCAGGCATTTGAAAAAGAAAACAATAATGTCAGTAAATTCTCCATGTAAATTGATTTACTTTATTTGGATGCTCACTTAATCACATGAATAATAAATTATATGGTAATAAGAATGCATGGAGATTAAGAAATTTTTCCTGCTTAAAGGGAAATCAAAGAATCCTCTCTGTGCGGCTATATATGTAACATAATATCCAATCAACGTATTCATTAAAAACTGGCATTATTAATTGAAATCATGGCATCTAGTAATAGTATTTTTTTTCATCCACTAAACATCGGTAAGACAAGTACTATTACTAAATGGTGAGATTTTAATTAATAATGCCAGTTTTTAATTAATACTTTATCTGATTATATTACAGATGAAATTTATGTAAAATAGATGCAGGGAATTACTGTTAAAATTATTATTATATGTACATAAATTTAATTTAAAAATGCAGTAATTTTATCCAGCACAGATTCACACTGATCCTTAATTAAAAATCATTACTTTTTCTTTTATGTTACAAATTACTATTTTTTTTCTGTGTCTTTGTACTTGTTTGCCTTTCTTTCTACTCATTCTTTTCAGCAGCTGTAATCTTTAGTAATTAATAGAAGTCAGGTAATAATGCTTAACAAATTCTTATGCAATGCTGATTTATCCAATATCCCTATTACTACTTTATAGTTTATGACATTCATCTGAACAGCTTTGAATCTTGGACTACTGCAACTGAATCTTCTCACAGCTATCATTTAATTCTCTATTTTTCTATCAAGGTATCATGATAAAATCATAGGATATTTTATTAGTTTTTATTCACTCCTATATCTTTTAATCCTTGAAATCACTCATTAATCAAAACCATTCACTTGGAAATTAACTCCATACGATTCATGTAAGTAATAATAACGTAGTAGTGGTATGTAATTATTTTAGGGGAATAGGTGGGATCACCTAAGAGAAGTCATTAAGTTTTTTGCACTATCAAAGAGCTATATTTTTGAAATATAATAGCAATGCAAGTGATTCCCAGAGATAAAACGCTTTTATTTTAGCAGCTGCACAATAAAAAATAATTTAACTTAATTATAAAAGCAATTTATATAACCTATTTTAAAGTTTTTTTAAAAAAAATTTATAACAATTACTATATAAAATATATTGGGAAATAAAAACAGCTAAACATCACACGATCACCATTCTTTACACTTACACAAACTGTTTATGCAGAGGCTAAACTTTACATACAGTAGTGCCACTCGATGCAAACCAGAGTAATCAATGGATGCAAGAAGGTTTGTGCATAAAATCCCTGTCTAGTGCCTACTCATCCAATATCCCCAGACTAGTTTCTAGCTTGTGGTTTTTATCAGTGAGGTGTCTTGGATCTGAGAGCACTGCACAATCCTAAAATCTAGATGCAGTAATCTCAAATCCAAAGCTCCTCAGCGAGGAAAGCCACAAGCTAGAAACTAGTCTGGGGATATTGATGAGTAGGCAGTAGATAGGGGTTTTATGCACAAACCTTCTTGCATCTATTGATTACTCTGGCTTGCACTGAGTGGCGCTACTGTATGGAAGTTTAGCCTCCATATTGGGAAATATTTAAAAATTCTTTTTAATATACACTATAAAGTTAATTATTTTGAAAACTTTGGACATTCTATTTACTTACCTTTGATAATTACATCATGTTCAATCACAGTATTTTTTGATTTAATTAATGTTGAATTTATTTTTTCAATAATTTGAAGTAACTTCCTTTTCTGCTCAATTAGTTTCCTTGATAAATTTTCAGCATACTGATATATTTCATCCTGTTTTAGCATTGCTTTATTAAATTGAAATAAACAAATTGTCATATATATATAAAATATCACATAATAATATAAGTAAAATACTGGAATTAATTCTACTATTTTCAATTTTGTAATATTGATTTTCCCTTTGTATTTGTAATTTAAAGTTGCATATGTTTGTTTACCTGCATAATGAAATGGTTTCCTTATTCTTTATAACCTAAAGCTGAGTGCACTTTCAGCGAAGTCCATCATAATCACAAACAGGCATTCAGTTTCAGATTATAAAAAAACCACTATGCAGCCAAACAAATGTATGCAAATTTAAATATTTTAATAAATAAATGCTACTGAAGATGGCATTCATGTGAAAGCTAGCTACAGGTTTTTATTTATTTTTTTATTGGTATATTGAAAAGAGCAGAATTTAATTCCAGGATTATGTTTCATATCTTTTTTTAAAAAAGAGAAAGATATTACCTGGTGATGCTACTGTACTTAAACGGATTTCAACTACAGCTTCTCCATCAGTCAAAGGTGAATAACACAATGCTGCATAAATAGTATTATTAATTTTAAATATGTCTAATCTAATAGCATGTTTATTTAATTTTTGTACAGTTGATTGGGAAAAATGTCCAGTTATGTTTTGAGTATAAAACTGGGGACCTTCCTAAAAATTCAAATTAATTAAAATTTTGTTTCCAGCAAAATATAAAATTTATTATATATGTGTTTATAAAGTATACATATACTATACTAATTAATATACAGCTAATAATATATTCATGTATAGACAAATTATTCACCAACCAACTTTTAAAATATCCAGCCAAAGAAATTACATTTTCATATCTATGCTTTTAAACAGACTGTAAATTGTCAAATAATAACATAAATGTTCAAATCAGCCAATATTTAATTTAAATTGATTAGGGTGGATTAAATTTTTTTATTTCTTATTAGTTAGTCTAGAGATTATCCACTTAATGAATAATATTTCTGTAGTGTAATTTTCACTTCAATATTCTTATACAAGAAAGGGATTGGTTTCTAGTCACTTTTAATACCTTGTGCAGGGGTGTAATCATAAACATACAACCAAAGACATATGAAAAAGATGTATAATCCCCAAGATGCACATTTCATGCTAAACCAGAACTCATTAGTTGGCCCAGATCACAAACTCTTATGCATATCTTTATCATTGTTCAGTAAAAATAGATAGCCTAATACTACTATATATATTTCACAATGGTAAAGATATGTGCAAGAGAATGTGATTTGGGACACCTGATGAGTGCTGGTTTAACATGAAATGTATAATTTAGAATCATATTCCTCCACAAGGTATTAAAAGTGGATAGAAACTAGATCCTATCTTCTCTGACAGTAGTATAGTGAAAATTATATTATAGAAATAGTATGTATTGATTACAGTGGAGTTTCATTAACATCATCAGCTAATTTGAAAAGTCCTCATTATTTAATCATTATCTAATTTATGATCTATTTAAGAGCTTAAATGCAGATAAAAAAAATGAGATTCCATTTTTTATTTGAATGTAATTAGCCTTGATAACTGATGTCTTGGTTCAGATAGATATCTTGAACATGTGTTAGTGATTGATCTATTTATATAATAACCATATTAGTGTTAGCATATTTGATTTACTATATATACACTGTATATTGAATTAAATATTTCTATGGATTGTTATTATAATAAAGAATAGAAATGAGATTATATCCATGTAAATAGAGACAATCTTTAACCTTTGATGTTACCAAGAAATTTTCAATTACTACTAATGAACAATTCATGAGCCTAAACCAATTTTTTAATTAACCTATGACAAGAAAAAATTGTATGACATTTGAGTCAATTGTCCAAATTAACCTTTTTTCTTTATTTGACTTAATTAACATATGGCTTACGAGTTTATTACTTATTATTGCAAGCTTTCTTATTTTATAATGATTTGGAAAAACACTAAATTATTCTATCTCAAAATATATTTATTCTTATAAAGGTCTTTTTTTATTTTTTGGTATGCAATCATGAATATTGTTGATTCATCAGTCATTCTTCTCAGCTCATACATCTCCATTTTTTTTTTCATTTTTACAATAACACAATTCATGCCAGTTACAGTCTCATTTATTTATTTTTAAATCATCTAAACAGAGTAAAAGGTTTTTCAAATTGTCACTCAGTGAAAAACAATGGAGAAGGATTACCATCACACAACCAATTTCCAGATGGTGAGAATTTGAATATCCCCCCCCTTTTTTTTTAATCTCTTAACATTAGATAGTTAGATGAATTGGCTATGGTTGACTATCAGAAAAAAAAAATTCTAAATTTGATTAAATTCCAAACAATTTTTCATTTACATGATTAGGATTTGAATCCAGGTCATAGGAATAGTACATAGAAGTGCTATATCTGTAGCTTGAGATCATCAATTTTTTAAAGAAGAATGAAAATATATATATACTTAAAACTTCATTCCACCATGAATTCTTGAAACATATAAATAAAGACATTTGAAATTTGACTCTCAATATACACATTTTATACTGAACAAGCATTCATCAGTTGGCCCAAATCATAATCCCTTACATGTCATCATTCTTTGTTCAGTATTTATCAATAAAATATATATATATATACTATCATTTGCAAGTTTTAAATTTTTTGCACTTACAATTTTGTTACTAACCACTTCAGATAAATAAATTAATGATTAATATTAATCACATATTAAAGTAGAGATTATTCATAGCTTAAATATAAAATTTAAGCATCAGTTAAAGATTAATATATCTGTTTAACACAAGGAATAACTCAATTCCATCTTTTTTCCATGAATAATATATTTTTTAGTTATACTTAAAATTTTCATTCTACCACATTTAAAAAAGATATTAAACATGGAAAAATAAAGATAAAGTTGAATTATTCCATATTGATCTCTAATGGGAGCTTAAAGTTTATATAGGGTTAGGGGTCATCTCTAGTTTAATAAATGATTAGTATTAATCATTAATGCATTTATCTAATGTGGTTAATGTAAACGTTGTGTGCTTCAAAATGGGTGTGGCTAATTATAATAAATTTACCATCCCTATAAATACTGTATATTCAAATAATCATTTTTTTAAAATCAAGTATGTTTTTAAAGCCTTAATCAAGCAATGACGACTCTAATCCATATAGAATCATAGAGAAAGTGGAAATAATTAATGTTTTTAAAAAAGTTCTTTCAATAAGCATAAATTTTAACTCTATATATCATCATCTTATTTTTTTTTCCACCTTTATTACTTTAACTATTAAAAGTTGTCATGTGAACCATCTCACAGAAATTTTTAAAGAAAGCATTAACATATGTGATAGTCTGTTGGACTATTTCCATCATTTATCATTTAATGTTGACAGTCTAGAAAGTGTTAAAGTTTATTTAAACTTTTCAAATACAACCAACTTGTTGGTAATAATACACAAATAGACAACACAGGTTAGTAATTACACATCATTTCGAGTAGTAGTATTCTTCATTCTTTTTAAGGTGTTGCTGATCTGATTACTGACGTATTAGCATAGGAGTCAAAATTGCTCCTTTAGATTCTTGAAATTTTAAAGCAATGCTCTAACCAACTGCACTATTCTGTCAAAGGCAACAGTCAGTCAAAATTTCATATACTTATCTATCAGGATTGATTTAAATTCTTCTGATTCCTCTAAAAAAAACTTAGAATCAAGATTTGATCCAACCCTCATAGATAAGTATATGAAAATTATACTGACTGTTTAGCTCAGTTGTCTTAAAATTTGATATTCAAGAATCTAAAAATTTAAGTTTGACTCCTATGCTATGTAGTCACTGGTCAAGCCTAAAACATCTGAAAAAGAATAAAGAACAATACTGTCCTATCTGACCTTGTCTTTAGAAGTGAACTATTCCAGATTCCTTGCCTGATTGGCTAGTACCTGGTCACTATCCAGTGGGAATAAATCATTCATTGGAGTTCATGCACATGATCCAGGTGTTTCCAGTAAGGTAGGGATTCTACCATTAAATAGGCAGCTTTTTTGAAGGCAAAGCAGAAAACAATTACTTCTGTCAACCTGAATGACTGAACATGCTCTCCAATAACCTCTCTGTCATCAGCAAAGGTATTTTCTCTAACCTTATCGCGATATCCACACAGTGAGGCAGGTCCATCTAAGGACTGGAAACTGCTATGTCTGTAGCCAACTTGAGGCAAGCTCTCCTGTGCAGCTGGAAGAGTCTGAACTAGAGCCAACTCGAGGCAAGTTGTATTGCACAGCCGAAAGAGTTGTATTTGAACTCACGAGACAGGCTACTTATAGGGCTGGAAGTGAGTTCCATTACTCGGCATGACTACCTCAGCATTAAATTGTATAAACTATATTTATATATTTTATTAACTAACATGTGTATATATTTTTGTCACTAATAAATTATAAATATTGTTGAGTAGTGTCATCATTTGTCTGTTGGTTTGGAACCAAACTTGTAAATTTAGTCAACACCACAAATACCATTCGAAACATTGTGTAACCTACTAATCTGTGTTGTCTATTTGTGTATTATTACTAACAGTTGTTTGTATGTGAAAAAATTTAACATTTTTTAGACATTCAACATTTAATGATTAATGATGGAAATAGTCCAGCATATTATCATATCTAAAATACCACCATGACAAACCTTTAGGCAAATATTGAGCATTATTATACTTTCTTTTTTTCAAAGATATGTCTGCTTTTTATTTCATGTTAAAGAAGATTAAAATTATTTTAAGAGCACATTACTTTTAATAATAAAAGAAAGAGAGAGAAAGTATATATTTTCTGTGCAAATCTACATGAAATAGTTCATTTTCCAAATTTTGATCATAATTATGTTTGGAAAAAAGGTAATGCAATAAGTTTAGAACTAAAATCTGTTTATTCAATATATATATAAGGAACTAAATATTTCAATTTATTTTAATGTATTTGTTGTAGATTTTTTCCCCCACTTTTTTTAATGGTGGTTGTTTTAATTGAATAAAGATTATTCATATTTTACTCAAAAACTTTTAGTGGCATAAAAAGATTATATTAATCTGAAATCCATAGTTCCAGAAGTTTTTTGGTTTTGTGAATTTTTAAAAATTTCGACAATAAATATTATTTCTCCTCAGTGTAAACCCAATCTATTGAAATTTGAATATAGTAATATTTTTATAAACTAAAAATAGAAGAATTATAAACTGTAAAATTTTTATTTATTATGAATAATATAACACTTTAAAATATAGAATATGCTTATATTTATTTATACCAGCACAAATTTTATGTATAGCACTAACTAATACAAGAAATCAAAAAACAACTTTATAATTTATCCAGTGATATAAATTTTTGAATTAGAAGTCTATCAGTGATGTGATGTGATGTACTGTAGCTTCTCCTTAAACGAAGTCAAGAATCTCTCAACAATTATGCCCAGAGAAACTTGTTAGCTACTTTATTTTACATTCTCCAGTCTAAATTTTCCCATATTCTGCTCCATCCCATTTCCACAACATAATCTTTGTCAACTCTATGGCCTTTATATCTAAATCCCTCTTATCTTTTCCCAAACCCAATATAAAAACCAATAATCCACTTTATGTATAATCACTTTTTTTATCAGTATTTTTTTTTACTACTATTGTGTCACCTAGTATAAGTTTCAGTAATCAATAGATGCCAGATGTCATGCTTAAAAGGGATGCTGTTCTACCCAACATCTCAGCTTATGACCCACTTGCATATTATAGATTACACTAGATGGCATCACAATAACAAAAAAAAAAAGAAAGGCTAATCACCATTGAGTAACCATTATGTAAAACAAGGACATGCAATGATTTATTATTTGTTTAGTTACTGAGATAAATAATTTATTTTTCCAGTTATTTTGAATCTACATATTTTGTTAATTATTTACTTACTTATACGTATATTTATAAAGTGCAAAATATACACTGCTAAATAATACATAATAATTGGCATGATAAAGTGTACTGCACTAGTTAAATTAATGCATCATCCTTTAATATCGTGGGCCACAAATAAAAAGTGGATTCATTTTTTTTTTATATACTGTATAGTAATTGACTTTTGGTATTAGAGAGCATTGCATTAATATAAGTAATGTTATGCTATGGTGTACCTATCCCAATATTATAGTGAGTTATTGGTTTTTATGCTAGATTTGGGGAAAAATAAGGGGGATTTAGATATGAAGGTCATGGAGTTGACAAAGATTATGTTGTGGAAATGGGATGGAGCAGATTATGGGAAAACATAGGGTGGACAATGGAAAAGGAAGGTAAAGTGGCTAATAGGTTTCTCTGGGCATAGCTGCTGAGAGATTCCTGACTCCGTTTAAGGAGAAGTCACAGTACATCACATCACATGTTATTGTATTTGGGGTATCTTGTTTATTTTTCTGAATTGGAGATCATCATTTAAAGAAGCTGTGTCAGGCTTTATGTCCCACGTATTTACCATAACAACAGTGATTGGAGATTCAGCATGACAGTATAGTTATAAAATAACAACTCATTCTCCAATTTATAATAAATATTCTAATATAACGTAGTAAAAATGAGTTATAATAGTTCCTTTTTTATGGAATTGTTTTGAAGATATTAGTAATGCAGTATGATTTGTAATTATGTGAATAAGAAGCTTTTAACACTGTGAAAGTAGAATGTATAGATATAACCTAGTTATATAAATTTCATTACATGGAACATGTTTTTTTATAATCTGAATGTAACTATTAATCGGATGTCTTTTCATTGTGAAGGTTCTACATGTGAGGACTTAGTTTGACTTTTTTGTCCAATTTGGCAATGTCAGATTTGAGTAAATATAATATTACTTTGAAATATAGCATTATCGAAATAGTAAATAGAATATCATTAATCTGAATATTTATAACTAAAAAATTTCCATTATCCAAACAAAATTTTAAAGGTGATGTTGAACTTTTGATAATAAATAAATTAGCATGTATGCATATTTACAGACAAAATTAAAGTAAAAAAAGTTCAATAAAAATCCATAAATTAATAAGCCTAATTGCAATCAGCTGTATATTTTCCCTTTTTTTAACAGAATGAGGGATAAAAAAATCTCTTCCATCAAGCATTGGTGGCCTAGTGGTTAGCATAGCTGCCTTCCAAGCAGCTGGCCCGGGTTCGCTTCCCTGTCAATGCATTTGACATATGAAAAAAAAAAGATTTCTTGAATATGAAAAAAATCATAAATCCATAAAAGCTCTGAAACTAAGAATTTTGGATCAGTGATGCTTATCATTATCTTTGTGTGTATGCATGTGCACAATCATTAATATCTAATCATCAAAAATATGTATAGGTTTATATTTAAATAATCAGTTCTTCAGTGATCTACTGAAAAGTAAAAATAGCATAGTAAATCCTTGTAATTGGTTTTGAAATTCTACACTTTCTCATTTGCTGACATGTATCAGATCATATTCACATATCAATAAATCAACTTTGTGTTTATATAAAAAATAATCCCATCATTTAAATTAAACTGTGAAAATTACAAATCTTAAAAGTTCTTTTTGCATGCATTCAGTATATATATAGAATTAAATATTTCCATGGATTGTTATTATAATAAAGAATAGAAATAAGATTATATTCATGTAAACAGAGATAACTTTTAACCTTTGATGTTGCCAAAAAACAATTAATTATTACTAAGTGACAATCTTTGAGGCTAAAGAAGTTTTCTCATTAACCTATAATAGTTCTTTTATTGAAGTCTTTTGTTGAAGTAAAAGATGTCCTCTTTTACTGCAAACACAAGTTATTATATGGATTTAAATCAGAAAGCTATTTTTTCATAGATGTGAGAATGTGAAAGAATAATTTCTTTCTTGATAGTCTGTAAATAATATATTATATATAAATATATCACTCTACTCAAACAACAAATTTGAGAGACTGACATTGAATTTGGCTTTAAAAAAAAAAAAAAAAAAAAAAGAAAATTAATTGGAAAACATTTTTGGGTAAAAATTTTTTGAAAAAGGGGATTTTTAGGGGGGGGAAAGGGGGGGGGAAGAGTGTAATTGTTTTTTTGTTTTGAGATTTTAAACTTTTTCAAATACAAACAACTTGATAGTAAAAACACACAAACCAGGAACATCTGAAAAAGAGTGGGAATAATTCTAGTCGAAATGTGTAATAAACAGAATGAGACTAATACTGATGATTTCCACTAATCCTAAAGTATAAGATAATAAGCATTATTATCTATAAAAAATTTAGTAAATAAAATTTTAAAAAAACTTCTTTAAGAAATAAGATTATAAAAATGTAAACAACCACTATTTATAAATATGTAATCTAAACAAGTAAAATTTAAAATCTTGGATTTATTACGAAAAAGTACTTCAAAAATTAAAAAAAAAAAAGCAACATGAATAGAAAGGTCTATTTTTGGATTGGAAATTACTTTTAAGAACTTGGTGTGTATATATCTATACATAGTTTTATCTTTAAGTGAATTACTTTAGATAATTCAAACACTATTGTGAGAATATATATATATATATTTCCATTGTGTTATTAAAAGGTGTGAAGGTTGCCTTGGCAGCAGTGAGAAATATTGATTACTATATTTTACTGTGAATGTTTAGGTGGTTACTAGTTGGAATCTACTATATATATATGAAAAGCTTTTAACTAACCCACTTTAAGACAAAAGTTTATCCAGTTTCCTTCACAAAAAACAATGAAAATATATTGCTCATCACATTAATCAATTATATGGTAGTGAACGTTTTTATGTTTCATTTATTGTTTTCTCCTCTACTTAATAATATTTAAAAGTCCATATACCAAACAATAACTGTTATAGTCAGCTCAGCTGGGTTGGATGTGGACAGGCTGTTTGAAAAAATTACTAAGTTTCCTTAAAAATCCTCAACTAGATTTGAATATTAGGTAGTGGGATGGCAGATAGGTGCAATAATCATCATACTATAATAACTGTATATATGTAATAATGAATATAATGGTAATAATACATTGTAAAAATTATAATAATCCACATAAGTACATTCTTCAACTATCATTTTAATTCAAATGTAGTGGAAGTGCTTCTTCATGAGGGGAGAACCTATAAAAAAAATTAAGGAGGCAATTTTCACAAATAGAAATAGAATGTCTATAATTAATTGACAATATGCTAATGTTATAATCTGAGAATCATGGTAGATGACTTGATGATATTTCTTCCACTATATTTGAATTGAAATGACAATTAAAGAAGATTAAGTAATTAACTGAAAGTACTGCTGTGGATTATAATACTTTTTATAATATATTATTATTACAATATTTATTACATAATGAACATTTTATTTTATTTGCATATATATTACAAAGAAATCAAGTCATATGTCACATGACCTAATTTAATAAGCTTGTATTACAAATTTTATATATAGAGCTCAGAAATAAGCTCTTAACAAACTTTTCAGAATATCCCCAATCCCAGACCGGTTTTTGCTATTGGTTTCCTCAGTGAAGTGCTAGGATATTCAAGCATTAGATTTTCAGATTTTCTATTTAATAGTTATCTATTACATAAAGTGCTGGGCTTGTCCTGGTATTTTTAGTCTAATGCTTGAATATTCTAATACCTCACTGAGGAAGCCAGTAGCAGAAACCGATCTGAGATTTGGGGATATTCTGCAAGGCTTGTAAAGAGCTTATTTGCAAGCTCTATATAATATATATATATATTGTAACGGACCGTAAAATGTACCGGCAGTCTACAGGGTGTGAGATTTAATTAATCGAAGCCCCAAATGTTTGGGTTGCCAAAATATGTAACGGACTGTAAAACCCTTTAGGATAGTACACCCAGAGCCTTCTCTACTTACAGGTCCTATTACTACTCAGGGTTCTAACTCAGTGTAGACATTTGCCTTTAACTCTGCTCAAGGATGGAATTAAATAGGATGGCAATAATGTGACCTCTATATAGATCCTTAATGGCTAATGCTAATAATAAATTAAAAATCTGTATGCATGTATAATAGCTATTCTGGTGAGTGAAGTATGAATGATGCTCGACAATCTAGAGACCAGAGAAACAAAGATTTTAACTTCAAACAACAAATATTTATTAACAGATCATGCTTAAAGTTATGATATTTATAAATCAACAAAATATATACATGGTTATTATAAAATATTAATTTATCTCTACAACAATAAGACTAGCTGTAATTTAAATATTAAAATATGAGTTGAAATAAAAATTATAAAATTATAGTGCATAATTTACAATAATGTATCAATTATTTTAAATATGAAATTATATTACTAAATGTACGATTATCATTTTGTTTATGTCCTTTAAATGTACCTCAAGGTTATGTCCATGAATTGCTAATTTGTGTTTTGTATAGTTCATTCATAAACAGTTATTCATTTAAACAAGAAAATGTTATATATATTTACTTATTAATTAGTTTGATTTTAATATATTAATTGTCTAATAAATGTAAATATTTAAAATCTTACCTTTTGTTTTAGTCATTGTCCAGTTTAAATTAAGCATTAAATTACGCTAATATTTTATTTACAAACATATATAATATATTGATGTATACTTTGAGTTGTGTACCTCTCTCACCCTTTAAAAATCTAAACAAATGGGTTCTTTTTAAAAAAAAATGTTTGCTACAAATGAATAAAAGGGTGAGAAAAATTCATAACACAACTCTCAGTATACATATTAAAAAAAAATATTTAAAGCATAAAATATAATGAAATTTCGGAATTCCTTAAAACAATAGCAAGTTAAATTTTCAAGAGCAGCTTCTGTATTCCTAGCAGATAATGTCTTTCTTTTATTCACGTATATTAAGTCATGTTAAACATTCTAAGCATTAACAATTCCCACGACGAAATTGAATTCCTGGACGTTTGATTTTAAAGCCATGCATTTCCATTCCATCTCCAGATCTTTCCACGTTGATTTAAACATTAAATATACCAATGAATATGATCCTCTATCACACGCCAATGACACCAGAGGATAGAAAAATCCCCCGACACTTAATTAGCAAAAGTGCATTGTTAGATATTATTTACACACATATAAATTGTTAAATATAAATCTTTTTCCAAGGCTTACGTTATAATATAAGACAAATGCTATTTCTATGCAGTTTTATTTATATATGTATGAGATGCATGATAAAGATTTTACTTTAAAAGTAATAAAAATTAGTGTTAATAAAGTTCTATTTCATCATTAGTCGATTTTATTTTATTCAAGAAACATTTTATAGCAATTAGATTTTTTTTACGATAAATAACTATGAAGCTCTTAGCATTTATTTGAACGAACGAAAGTTTATCAATTAAACAATGTCTTTTTTTTTCTTTTTTAAAATATTTTACACTTATCAATAATAAAATTCCAAATATTAAACAGTTTATTGTTAATAATGAAAGGAAATCATAATAACTAATGTAATAACAATTAAAATATTCTTATTCTACAACTTTACTTTCATGTACTTGATTTGAACAAGAAAAACCAACAACAACTAAAAAAAAATCTGTTGCTTAGATATTTTTCCACGTTCCCCAAAATCAACAAAGGTTTACTCTTTTTTTCTCTTTTAAACAAAAGAAACGTGGTTACTAAAATTTAATGTCAAATATTTTCTCTATTATTTTTGTCACGTCATATTTTAAAATCTACATTCATGTATATATATGTGTATATGTATATATTTTATTTTACATTTAATAAAAAAAAAAAATTTGTTCATTCCTTCATGAATGTATGGTTATATTTGTGTGTATATATATGTGTATATGTCTCCAAATATCTAAAAAAAAAATTAGGTTTTAAAAGTTGGCTGCCTATTTAATCTTTATACATTTTATCCTAAAACATCAGATACCTATTATCATTTTTTTTAATAAGAATTGGGCATCACCTTACAATATATATATCAGTATCATCAAATGATAAGTTTTTCAGGAGTGCTACTTGTGATATAAACATAAAATCTTTTTTATTCAGATTTTATGTTTGTTTCATATAAACATTGATTTATTAAATAAATGAAATACTCTCAATCCAAAGCACAAGATAAAACTTTTTGAAAGAAAAGATTGGTCCATATTTACTTCAATTCCTTTATAAACCAATGTTGGAGTATTAATCTTGATATTAACCTCTAAGAAAGTTTATATATATATATACATAAAGATTCATTATATATATGTATATGTACATATAATTGTTTAATTATACAACAACGCTTATCGAATTCTTAAAATTTCCAATTAAAATATAACTTTGTTTTTTCCTTTGTCTCTATTCCCCTCCTATCATTTTGGAAGAATATATTTTAAATTAAAATACTTACATCTAGTATTCCCACAAGAAGGATTTCAGAATTTGGCATTACTATAACATTCCAGAGAGTAGATTTGACTTTTAGATTTTGATATTCTATAAATTGATCACCTGCAATTTTATAATAGCAGTTGAAATATAATTCCATATAGAAAACTAAATGGTATTTAATAGATAATATGAAAAATTATTTTACCTGACCACCAAAATACGGTTGAAAAGTTTTTGCAGTGTTTGTCATGATTGGAAGCTACTACTAAATAGGTACTGCCATCCATACTAAAACTTTTAACATCTTTACAAGCACAAATATTCAATTTCTGAACTTTGGTCATGGTAGAATCCACTGAAAAAAAAAAATAACTTTGAACATTTTTTAAGATTGAAAAGAAAACTAAGTAAAAGTAATTTTACATACCTGGATTGAAATTGTAAATGATTGGACCAAATTCAGTAGAAAAATCTGAAGATTGTGAAAATACTACATAAACATCTCCATCAATAGTAAAGAACTCAAGTGAATGACAACCGATTGTTTTAATCGATGCAATAGCGTCCATATAAGCTCCATTCCATTCATAAATCCTTAGGAAGATTATTAAAAAATATAGTTTAATAAAAACATAATATTTTATCATAAAAATGTTGATATTATATTTAAAACATTCATTTATAAATGTTTTTGACAGTGACATCTATCTTCACTCACAGGCAATTATGTATGCATTACAATATAAATAATTTTTACATTTAGTTGATATTATATTTAAAACATTCATTTATAAATGTTTTTGACAGTGACATCTATCTTCACTCACAGGCAATTATGTATGCATTACAATATAAATAATTTTTACATTTAGTTTCTCTTCAGCAACAAAGAGATAATTGATAACAATTCCATTTCTAAATCAAGAAACTTTCCATAATCATTGCCGAGAAATTATTTTTATTATTGAATCAATTGCTTAGAGTATTCAAACAATGGGTTGATCAATGATCCTACATAGTAAATGTAAATTATTATCTCAATATTTGTAGATACACAACAGGTAATTTTATTTAGAATCATATTTTCTTAATGACATGTATCTAATCAACCCAGTAGTAAAGAAATTTATACTTAAAAAGTAGTTAGATATATACGTCAACTAATTATGGATGACTAACTAGTATAGTTCAGGAAATTATCTGAAAAATTATGAATTTACTTACTATTTTGTCAGATATATGGAAAATATTGAAGATTTGCTTTGGATTTGAACCACAATCCCTGATTCTGGAAGGTAATTACACTAAGAGCAATTGATACTACACGACCTTTTGCAATAAACAGCAATTACAATTAAATTCCCTTTAATACTTTCTTGATGTTTATTTAAGCGGAGAAAATACATTTTTTTCCTCTTCCTGAATAAAGGCTGGATATTTAAAATTAAGACATGAGATTCTGCTCATACTGATTAATGGTACATAATTGGCCGAGAGTGAAAATTAGATCACCATTGTCACCAAGTACTTTACCTTAGTGTAAAATAATACTTACACTGAATCTGCTTCATATGGAGAATATGAAACTCCTTTTGAATTGGCGATCCCCATGAATATGTGCTGGTTATACTGAAAAAATCTAACAGCTTTTGCTCCAGAAGTTTCAATCTCCTGAACCAAGTCAAGATCTAAGAAACCTCGTCTGTTAACTATTTTATAAAGTTTTGACAATACTTTAGTGTTAAAATATTCGTCCTTATAATAAGTCACCATTAAATACACAGTATCATCAATCTGAATTGTCTGGAAAAAAAATCATTTTATAAGATAATATATTTACGCAAAATAAATTACCAAATATTTAATATAGCAATAGAATTGAGTAATGAAATTGTATGATATTTTGTATTTTCATAACTTTCCCTAACAATAATGCCTTAAAAAACAGAGGAGCATAAGTAAAATGCACAGAATTTAAAATAAATGTTGTCTTTTTATGGTATTAAATAAAAATTTGTAGATCCATAATAAAAATTTGATTAATGTTTACATGAGCCTCATTTATCTTAATGTTACATCATTTAAACATTATATGACCACTGTTTTTTATCCATGCACAAGCTATTAAAGAAGTAACAACTAGTCTGGGAATATTGAATGAGTAGACACTAGATAGAAATTTAAATGCACCAAGCTTACACTAGGTAGCACTATTGTGCAGAAGATAAAGTGGCTAACAGGTTTCTCTGGGCATAGTTGCTGAGAGATTCCTGACTCTGTTTAAGGAGAAGTCACAGTGCATCACATCACATACTATATTATCTTAATGTTGTATGTTTATCTTTTTTAATGATATCAGGTATAAGAAACTTTGCTATTTTATAATCAAATATTAAGCCGCAAAGCTCATTGCCATTTATAATGTTGTTTCAAAATGAAGTGATGGTCAAGAGGGAGGCAAACTATCATAAATGATGACAAAGACTTGCTTGATTGATAAACTGCTTTTGGATAAAGAATATATCTATATACAAAATACAGTCAGAAAATAATTTACACATAAACCTAGGCAAGCTTGTATTTAAAAATACATTACTTCCCTCTTTTATTATTCAGACTAGAAGGTTTTCAGATGTTTCAGCTGCTTGTTTCTTGCACATATCATCCGCTAAATATTTCAGGTGTTTGAAATTGTTTTTATACTTCAATATGTTAACAGAATTTATTAAAATCGAAATATTTAATGGATATTGTAATAAAGAGCTAAGAAACATTACTGCTGGTGGAAAATTTTGGAAATTGTGATACTGTGAGTTCAAATATTATAGTCTACTTTTGATTTTTTAGCAGTTACATTGACACTTTATTTTTTTTACTTTACATTTAAGTGAATAGATGGCGCTTTAGTGTTTTGATATATTGGCTAACAGGTTTATCTGGGCATAATTGCTGATATATTTTTGACTTCGTTTAAGGAGAAGCCAAGTACACCACATCACATCAACATCATGAATAATATAAAAATAAAAAAAATGGAAAAATATGGGTTATTTATTTTGTAAATTATGTAAGGAAGGAATAGAAAATATTAGGCATTTGTTAATTGAATGTAAATGCTTGAAAACAGAAAGGGTACATATAATGAAGTTATGGAAGAATAAATATGAAAAAAGTGATTATACAGAAAGTGAATTATTGGTTTTTATGTTGGGTTTGGGAAAAGATAAGGGGGATTTAGATATAAAAGTTATAGAATTGACAAAGATTATGTTATGAAAATGGGATGGAGCAGAATATGGGAAAATTTAGAATGGGGAATGGAAAATAAAGTGGCTAACAGGTTTATCTGGACATAATTGCCGAGATATTCTTGACTTCATTAAAGGAGAAGCCATAATACATCACATCACATTAATTGAATAGATGCATTGGTGAAGAGTGGGGAGTTGGAGAGGTGGAGAGCTGGTATGGAGAGTGAAAGGAATTTCAAAATATATATAGGAGTAAATGGAACATTGAGTGTGAGTTGATTTGTGATAGTGGTAGGGAGGGTGGTTTATTGTTCAGAATTTGAGCGGAATCTTTGGCAGCAAGAGAATGTGCACATAAATGGAAGGATGTGGGTCTGCAAGTTATGTTGGGAGGGCATGAAAGATGTTGAGAATCTGTTAATTGGGTGTAAATGCTTGAGAGTGGAAGGGGTATAAATGGTGAAGTTGTGGGAGAATGAATGTGAATAGGGTGATTATGTGGAAGATGGGTTGTTGGTTTTGATGCTGGGTTTGGGAAAAGAGGGATTTAGATATGAAGGCCATGGAGTTGACAAAGATTATGTTGTGGAAATGGGGTGGAGCAGATGATGGGGAAAACTTAGGGTGGGGAATGGAAAGGGAAGTAAAGTGGCTAACAGGTTTCTCTGGGCATAGTTGCTGAGAAATTCCTGACTCCATTTAAGGAGAAGTCACAGTGCATCACATCACATCACATGAAAGTTCAACATAATGGATTAAAAAGTTTAACAATGGGATATATGTTCAGAGAAAATACTGAAAGTGCATGGTACAAAAAGAGGATAAATGAGCTGATTAGAGAGAAAAGGAAATAGTTTATGGAAATAAATATGAATACAAATAATTTAGAATTATATAAGACACACCATTCCCCTGGAATGCCATGGACCTTTACATAAGAATTCACTATAACAATCATCATCAATTTGTACCCACTATTTTGATTTACAATTGATTATTTGATACAATGATCTTTAAAAAAGTTTGAAACTTTTTTAAAAAAATTTCTACATTTTTAAAAAATGGTAGCCATTTTGTAAGATTGATAATGTTATACTATAAATATCGGAGAATAAAATATCAACATTCATGCTAAAAAAGTACAGTATAGTACAGAGTTTTTTCATTATGCAGTGTATAATATTATGATTTCAATATAAAATTAAAATATGATTAATGTATTTAACCAATTTCATTCAGTATTCTGCACTACAACCAGTGATTTCATTTATGATATATACACAGTAAAAGATTTTCATCAGTAATGGCTACAAAAACAAAAAATGCATGTTTCGTTCAGTACAATACCTAATAAAGATCATACTTTGATCACATATAATAATAAAGCACATTAATATTAAATTTTAAAATATGTTCATTAATTAGAATATATTAATTCAATCAATTTTCAATTTAAATTCTTATGAATTCTAATTTTGCTCACAAGAAAAATATGATCATCATAATTGTAAATTTTTTTTTGGATAAAGAATAAAAAATGATTTTATGCATTTATACAGGTTTTTTTATATGCCTTAAAAATATTGTATGCTTTTAATAGGTTATAGTTAATTTTATATAAAAGAGATAGATGTCGCTATGTACGCAATGTAGATCGTAATTGTAAATTAATTGAAACACATTGAAAAAGGGCATAAATTAATATTTATAGAAAAGAATTTTTTCTGTGTGTATGATTATTTTACATATTATTACTGTTATATAAGATAATTTATATTGTATGATTTATTTAAATTTATGCATTATGTAGTCAATTATTAACTTTGTATAAATATTGAAGCATTCAGTGTGTATGAACATACAGAGCTTCATGTTAGTTGTTAGAAATAGTATACGTATATAGATTTTAAAGCTCAAATATCTAATTTTTCATTTTTGTTTGTTTGCTAAAGGGGATAATATGCAGGTGCATGTGTGTGACTTGACGAATGAGTAGACTCATGTATGTGTATATTGTTCTATTGAAATGCATTTTTTTCATATGTATATATTTGGAAAGAAAAATATATTTCCATTGTCTTATATCTTTGTCCTAAAGGCGATTCGTTCCTTGCGAATAACATTTTGATGATTCTGTTTTTTTTTCTTAAACATTCCGAAAAATATAGTTGCATGTAAGTGTGAATTCATTTTCTCATCCTTGAGGCGATTAAAAGGCAAGTAAGATTTTCATACCTTGGTGTAATCTTATCTAGATTATGTCACCTGTTTTTGGTAAAAGATCAACTCAGCTAGTTGCATGAAGTATTGAATTGTTTTTCTTATCTTTAAACTGATGTAAATCAAAAAAATCTTTAAACTGATGTAAATAAAAAAAAAATCAATCATGCGGTCTGTTTTTCATTTCTAACCAAGGCAAATATATTATAGGTGTTAAAAATATATATATATGGAAAACAAAGAGTTGCTTAGCAAAAAGTTTTTTATAAATAGAGCAAAGAAAAAGAACCAGGGTATTAAAAGTCGAGCAGTTAGAGAAGAAAAAAGTTGTTGGCAGTAAAAAAAAAAGTTGGTGTCTTTTAAGGAAAAGTTTTAAGAGAAAAGTGACTCTCAACTACTAGTGCAATACTATAATTAAGCTGAGAAGAGATCCACAATATGGTTTGTGAGTAGTACAAATTACTTTTCCCTTCTCTGGAAAGTCTCCAGAAAAATGCATCTAAAGAAGAGGAGGAGAGACAAATCCCATGCTGCTGCTATGAAAGAAAATGGAGAACCAACATCGAAGCCAGTCTATCCTGAGTCCAGTAAAGCCCAAGGTCGATCCTAATAATGAGTGAACCTGGAAAAAAATATCTGCCTCAATCAAAGTGACACAATAATCCATCGAAGGAAAATAGAGAAGCAACTTGAAGCCAGTCTATTCTGAGTCCAGTAAAGCCCAAGGTCGACCCTGACAATGAGTGAACCAGTAGAAAATTATCTATATCAAGCAAAGTGACACCGTAATCTATCGCAAGTATAAACTTTCTATCTTTAAAAAAAAAATTATTTATATCTTAAGAATGCCTTCTATAAAAATTCGAACATTTAATTTCCTTAGATTCATAAAATTCGCAAAAGACTATCTTAAAGAGATGTGTTTCAAAAGGACAGTTTTATATATATATATGAGTGTTTAGTTTTTTTATTGTTGTTTTAACAAGTCAATTTAAATTATAACTAGATTACTTATTAATGATTAAAACAAGAAAGAAAAAAAGTGTAATGTATAATTCTAAGTGGAACAAAAGATTGTTATAGAGTTTATAATTGCAGCTTTTATATATTTTATTTTGAGATATGCCGGTATGTTTTTTTTAAGTATAATATATATTTGATTGATTAATTTATTTGTGCCAATTTAGTTAAGTATGGGGACAAATGATATTACACTATGAAACCAATTTATGTATAAATTTGTTTGCTTTGTCCCGAATCTAAAGTGGGAAAGGGGTAACGATTCATTTTGAATGATAAAATAAAAATCAGTCAAAGTTAAATTTCTTAAATCGGTCTAATTCTGGCTTAGTGAAAAATGTCATTTATTTAATAAAAAAAAGAGTGATAGAAAAGAAATCAAATATATAAAAAAATCCGCCCTCTTCCCGTATATGCATAATCACAGTATCTTGGTAAAGAAATTTAAAATATAAATAAGTGTTAAAATTATTTTATTTGATTTAGATTAAGATTCTTCGTGACAATTAAAGAAGGTAGAATGGTATATATATATGAGTGTATGCGTTTATTTAAATGTGAAAAATAATAATAATGCTAGTTCTTTTAAAATTTAAAATAGGCAATATTACTTATTGCAAAGATATGTGTTCATCTCACTCTATATGTATATTTAGTGATGCATGCATTTGGGGAAAGAAATACCTCAGCAGTAGTATTTTTTTTTTTGCCTCTTTAGCATTTTATAGTTAAGATTCATATTTGAAACACTTGGGCGTTTTATAGCCTATAAGATATGGTTGTCGGATTTCTCCATTATTACTTATTAAATACAGGTTTAGGAAAAATATCTATGCAGATATAAGTTAATGCTTTTAATGGGCAAATATATCAGTAGCTTAATACATTGATCTGTGCCTATATGGCTTTTAATAATAAATATATGTCGAGTAATGCTATGCGGACTGCCACGCGGATATTTTACCGGTCATGGCGATGCGAGATAGCCAAGGTTTTCTTTGAGCCGATGAATGGGTATACTCTATAAAGATAGGGATTCAAAACCCACGCACTATTATTTCCTACACAAGCCAAGCTGAATGCGGATGTGTTACTATAGGAATATATACATTACTGCTCGACAAAGGAGATTGGCCCATGTTTGCCAATGCTAATAATATAGCCAGCACAGGATTCAAACCCCGACGCTACTGAATGCTGTAACTAGATTTCTTAATCATACCTGTTGTTAATTCTGTGTGAAATAGATAAGCCATATTTTTCATATCGTTATTAATAATAAAGGGAGATAAAATTATGCTTTTGTCCATAACTCCTGCTGAGAATACTAACAATAAAATATAATAATAATAAATATATATATATACTTAACTTCCCCTATGTATGTAAACACACGCATAAATTTGTTATATATATTCATTTGGCCTCTAACTTAATATAACCAAGTATTGTGTTTGCTCTCCAAAATTGGCCTATTAATTTTATGGTGGCATATTTCTTGATAAAATATTATCATTCTCAATATAAAAATTCGTTTTTATGCTGACACGTAATACCGATTATTTACTATGTATGTAACTGTCATTTCTGGGTAATTGATCATTATTGTTTTGATTCACAATTGTTGGTGTCATGAACTCCAGTATGACTTCATTATGATACACACACATACACCTAATACTGATGTTCATTATGGTAATTGTTATATTTAATAGTTCATAACCTTGGTTGTCATTATTGACAGGTGACTTCTTGTAAAAAATCATATATTTATCCTAGTGATATCTAACTACTGTACCTTTATAAATAACTTATGGTTGACTTCATTATGATACACACACATACACCTAATACTGATGTTCATTATGGTAATTGTTATATTTAATAGTTCATAACCTTGGTTGTCATTATTGACAGGTGACTTCTTGTAAAAAATCATATATTTATCCTAGTGATATCTAAATACTGTACCTTTATAAATAACTTATGGTTGAATATTGTAATTCTTTGTAAAAATCATATATTTATCCTGGTGATATCGAAATTCTGTACCATTATCAATACTGATCATCAAACATTGTAATTGTTATTTTTTTTGGTTTAAATGTAACCCCATACATGGATCATGATCAGATCCAAACATGATTGTTATTATTTATATTTTCTAATGAATTGTGTTAATAAATTGTATATATCTATACCGTTGTCATGTCATTCCCTGGTTCATCATATCCACTCATCTATATCCACACTTGATTAAATCATATGTATGTATCCAAAACCTATGAAATATTAATAATAATAGTTTGAGCTATATCAAAGTATTTAGTGAGTATCTTAGATTAAATTAATAAAGTCTAGTGCATGATAGGCTAAGTTTGAATTGAGAGTCCTTGTTTCTACCCTGACCACCGGGACCGAAGAAAAATGATAACCATTAGTAGCATCAGGAGCGTTGGTTGGATAGTGGAGATTTTGGAGCACTGGCAAATAGGTTAAAGCTTAGTGCTGTTCCACGACTACCATATCCTGAACATACTGGGTTTGAAGTACTTTTTCTAGGTCTCTGAATCTTGTTGGCTGATCATACGATTCTGAACGTTACAATATATAAAGGCATATGGTTTATTGCTTTGGAGTTCATAACAAGTTTAAGTGCCAGACATGCAAAAACCTGTATACAGTCATCATAGAAAAATGATTTTGTATATTATGAAATTAATAATCATCTTTATATGATCAAAGGTTATTAAACATATATTTAAAATATGATGTATGTGTTCAATTTTAAATCAATAATCTTGTAATTTATTTCTGACATATTTAAAGTAAATGATGGTTTTATCACAGATATAAAAAAAAATACTATCAACATAAAAAACAAAAAAAAATTAATCATTTACATTGTTAAAGATACAGTAATCAATGTATTGTATTCGTTTATCTAAATTTTATTTAATTTCAATTGAATTTATGTAAAATAAATAAATTTGTAAACTGTTGCTTTAAAAAAATAATAAAACTGCAAAAAAAAAAAAATTCAAAGTTTTATTGGTTAGATATTTTAAAAATAAATACTTTGATAATAAAAAGTGCACCAAAAATAAAATTTGAAATACGCATTGTGTTAAGTTACTTTTTCTGTGTGGTTTATTTTAACAAATTGTGATTTGGGAAATATTCTTGGATTATGTAAGAAGCAAAATGACACATTGTCAATCAAAAATTATATACAATATATTATAACGATCGAAATGAAAGTGAAGATCGAATCTAACCGCAAACTACGATATCTGCTCTACAAGGTGCCATCTAGGCATTTAAACCTAGAAAAATTTATAGAGTAGGCAGATACGCGCTGTTAAGATTCCACTTTATTTAAATATTCTGATCATTAGCCCAAGTCACTAGCTCAGCGGAGACGCAGAGATAAAAATCTATATCTTAATTTATATCTTAAATATCAATACATAAAAGCCACTGCCAGAAATTAACACATAAAAATATTTATTTACGCACATATAAAATAACATTTAAATTTTTAGGAATAAATGCAACATTTTAGATTTTTCTATTAATCTTTTAATTTTACATTTAACTAAGTTTCAATGAGTTTAATATTTTATTTAGATAGTCAAGTATGAATAGACTACATAGATCTGCATTTGAAAAGAAAATATTCTTCCCTGATTTAACCTTAGGCAACAAATTTCGCAACCAAACTGGCGCCAATCCATCTGATACATTCATGTATTCAATGTAGCATGATACGACAACACAAAATACTATACTGTCAGGAATGTACATCTGAACAATAAGTAGAAATAGAGAAGACATTGACTCTCCACCAACAGGAATGTTACATCTGTTGGCAAGTAGAACAATAAACAAAAAACTCCATAGGAATGGACTGCGGTCTTCTGCCGACTTACAAACCCATCCATAGGCAAACAGAGGGTGTGTGGCGTATATCTATAATCCTGCCCGTAGCGGACCTCATACTACATCTACAATTACACAAATATATCCAATCCATTGAACCAATTCAACTACGAAATGAATAACCTAAGATTACCCTCCCTTAATATAACTTTACAAAACCATATAGCCATTCACGCCCGACTTAAATTTAACATTTAAATACGTTCGCACAGATTTGTTTAAAAATGTTGGGTATAGATCGATTACATATATTCCACGGTCAAAAACATTTCAAAATAAACATAAATGATCAAAATACAAAATTATTGATACCGACAATCGCAGAGGGAAATTTATAAGTAACCCAATAGTATTCACCATAAGATACTTGCGTTGTCACCAATAACTTAAAAGACATCCGAATGAATACATTTTAGATACCGTACGGTATCATTATTTATCGAATGTCTATATATTTTGATCAAATATGAAAACCAAAATATAATTAACCGTGAACGAATCCATGCAAGCGTCTATAAACAACTTGAATTTCATGCATTTAAATAATCTTTACAATAAGAAAAAAAAAATGGAAATGATGTTTATCAATCGGAAAACATATAAAATTAAACATTATTAATTTGATTTAAAAACTTACAAAAGTCAGATAAGAGTCCGTTTTAACATTTAAGTTAGCTTGTTTATCAATTTATAAAACTTGACGAAAGTTCTTAATCGATTTTAATAATTGTTCATTTCATATAGCTTATGGTATAAGAGTCCAGGTTCCTGTTTTTAATTCCCGCGACGCCTCCATTGGAAGATAATGTTCTGGAGATGGCAATAGCTGGTTCCATTCTTGTATCACAGTCTTTTCATTTTATATATTCTTTTTTTTAAAACAAAAAAAAATGAGAGAGAACGGCAAGTGCGTCTTACCGTTCTCATCAAATCAAGTCCAAAAAAAAAACTGTCTGGAACTCAATATTTCTCTTTTTATAGTAAATCTCCAGATTGAATGAACAAAGACGTCACTAATCCAAATTTTTGTTCGGGTCCGGGCTGAGGCTTGGTGCTTCCATTGGTCAAGCTAAAATCTCTTTATTCTCTTATCTAATTTACTCTGACTTTTTAATTAGACAGCTTTTGGATAATTAATAAACAATCATTTCCATTTACAGATTACAGGAATTAATTAATATCTGTTTTTATTTTTACTTACGTTATTTCTTTTTTAAACTATTTTTATATTTAAATCTTTTTTTATAAAAAAAATACATTCAAATACCTTTTTTTATTTATTAAAAAAAAATATTTTTAAAGTTTAGCATCTGTGCGAATGTATATACGTTTAACAAACATTTTAATTTTAGCGTTTAGTTTTTTACTTTTATTTGCGAACTTTTAAGTTTTTATTTTAAATTAATGTAACGACATATTTATATATCGTTACAATATATATATATATTAAAAATATATAGCTACTAAAATATTTTATACAGTCTATTAACTCATAAATTATTATCCTTTTTTTTAAAAAAAAAAAAAAAATCAATAATATGCTTAGTAATATGTTTATTCATTAATTAATACTTTTTTCAATTTTAAGCTTTATTTTTTTTTAAATGGATTTTTATATATTTGAATTTAAGATAATGAATTAATTTTTTGTCATAGAAATTCATTACACTTGCTTATTTTTTTTTATGTAAACTTTTTGATTTATGAGGCATTTTAAAGAGTCAATTGACAAAAATATAAAAGGACAAAAAAATATTGTTGCATGAAAGAAGGAAATAAAAATGGAATAAGAAATTGAATCGGAATTGTGAAAAATGTGATTTATTTTGGAATGTCTGATAATGAAAGAATAAGATCAATTCTATGAAGAATGGTGGTAGAAACATAAAGAAGAAAAGAAATAAAATAATATTGTTTAGAACTTCGTGTCAATAATAAAGAATATGATAAAAGAACATGAAACTAACAAAACAGATTTTATTAAAATAGGATTAAAAAAGAATAGAAAAATATATTGGAAAGAGATAAAGGAAAAAAGTTGATTTACAGTAATGTTAAAAAGGTTTCAGAGGAGAAAAAAATATATACAGTATATATTATATATAATATTGTATAAATATTATCAATAATTTTTATAACAATCATAGTTGCAAATTATTTAATATATTTTTATTTCTATGTTATTGATATATTATTTTTACATATACACTTTTACTGTTTTTACCATTAAAACATTCACTGAAATGTATTGTAATATTTCCCTGCCAAAGAAAAAGTGTTAAATGTTTTAAAGACTGCTGAATAGTCAAAACTGTGTCATATCTCACCTTGCCTTCAGAAGTGGACTAGTCCAGATTTATTCCTTATCTGGACAGATTGAGCATTCATTGCTGCTAACCAATGTGTAAACATATAAATAAAACACAGCCAATGGTTAGTATGGACTAATAGGCAATGATGCTCTCTAAATATGATTGCTTCCACTAAGGTTGGGGATCTAGCAATAAATAGTCAGCATTTTTGGAGGTAAGGGGAAAATGTCTGTGTAACCTAAGTGACAGTACGCATTCTCCATTGAAATCACTGCTAACAATGAACATTTCCATTATAGCCATTTGCTATAGGTCTATGCAGTGAAGCAAGTCCATGATAGGACTGGAAGCTGATAAGACTAGAGCCAACTTGAGGCAAGTTGTCAGACACAGCTGGAAGATTTGTTGGACAAACTCATGAGGCAGGCTGAGTCGAGTCTTTTGGGCATGACCAGCCCTACATTAATTGAGATTATACATGTGGCAGTATATTTATTGATATTGTATATTATGTAAATATATTTAATCCTAATAAATCATATTAATTGAACTTCAGGTATTCATGTTACTGTTGGTTTGAGTCTCTAATCCAGACCAAGCATAAAAGTAAGAAAAAAAAAAAATTAACTTTTGAAACAATATGTTATATAGAATAAAGTGTAAATGAAAATAGTTATTAAATATATTTTACAATAAATGCTAAAGGCACTATATTCGCTTAATTCTAGCACTGGTTAAAATGTTAATTAACACATACATAGTAATATTAATAATGTATTTGCATATAAACATAATATAAAAATATAATTATATATTGTGTTGGTTTACTTTTCCTTTACAATTGTAACTGATATAAGTGCTAGGGGCACGGAATAAGAAAAGCTTAAGAATAAAAGTTTTATTACAGTATGTTAATGTAATTAATATATTTACTAATTACAGACAAAAAAATAATAAAGCATTGAAAATGGATTTATTTAAACATCAACAAGATATTCAAGTACCCAAAACATTAATTAATATAAATTTAATCACTCCTTTAGATTTAATAATAGATTCAGTAACTATAATTTCTCAACCATTTTCTTCGATAAATTACCATTTTGATTTTCTTCGTAATTATATAATTTTCTATAAAACTTTCTCACCAACTTAGCCAGATCTAGAACAGCAACTGAAATTTAGAGCCTTTAGGTTCGGTATAATTGCAAATACAACGTCAGGCCTTGTATTTGCAGTTTTTGAAAATTAAAATTATATGCCACAATCATTTATAAATTGGTTATACCTTAAGCCAATAAACATCACATGACCACCACCTCTTATGCTTGTGTATAACTGTTGTTAAAACAGGCAAAACTCACTATATGTATTGCCACACACAACAAGCTAGAGTAATCAATGGATGCCAGAAGGCTTGTGCATATGTGTGTGGCAATACGTACAGTGAGTTTTTGCCTGTTTTAACAATGGTTATATCTTACTTACAACTGCATCACTCGCTTGTCCCAAAAAATTAAAACGCCTTTCTTCTGTTAAAGATGGTTCAGCGTCAGCACAAAACTTGATTAAGTAAGCCGGTTTACTATCATAGTTGCATAAAAATAAGTAATTAACTTTATTAAACACAAAATGCGCCCAACAGCTTTCACTGTGATAATTTGTTTTCATTGGCTTAATACTTTCAATATCCCACGCAGTAAAAGCAATATCTGAAAAAAATACAAGAATACAAGTAGTTATTTTTGTTTAAAAAAATAAGAGTATAAAGTGTTCCTAATTAGAACTTTTTTAAATTTAAATATGTGTACTTGAAAAAATTATATATTACATTTCAAATTCAATTTAAAATTTTAGAAAAAATATAATTCTCTGTAAAGGATATTGTAATACAATGATGGTGCATCTGCTTTATGCTACAACCTGGGTTTGAAACCAGGCTACATAAACTTGGTATTTTTTTCAATAAGCTTGGGATTTTTATTTCAGGTAGACCAACCCAGCTAACCATCTAGTAATGGCCAGCAAATGGATATTTAGCTACTTATAGCCAGAAGGTGAAACTGTTCAAATCTTCATAACACAAAAAATGAAAATCTTGGTATATACTGCTTTTTCCATAACTGTTCCTCTATGAGGAAAGATCATTTATCTATCCAAATCTCTGCACAGAAGTGTAATTTCAAAATTTGATTTCTATAACCCAAATTTCACTATGCAATTTTTTATATTTATATATGTAATATCTGATATAATATTAACTGTGATAATATAGAGCTGGAGTTAAATACATTAAAATTTACTATAGCAATACTAATAATGTAAACAAATATTAAGTCAACATATGGCTTATTTTTATAGCAACATGTATTGCTACATCTAATATTAAATTAAATAATTAATAGTGACATAGAAATTTTACATTAACTTCAGTTTTATTTTATTACATGTATCATTTATATTGGCCTATTATATATATATTAATCATAAGATTGCGAGTTTCAATATCATTTTAAATCTTTTTACCAGTATAGCATGAGATAATTGGCTTCTTAAGTCCAAGTAGTTAACCCACTGTCTTTGCATCAATATTAAGAAAATATTCAAATTGTAAAAATATTCATTACATTATTTAATACTTCAACTTAATGGTAAACTAATATTGTATGCATCTACTTCAGGAAAATTATACTATCAAAATCTATTCTACCTTCTGGGAAACACAAGCATACAAACACATGACACATATTCAAAAAAATTTTTTAAATCTATCAGAATAACTTAAATAATCTCTCTCTCTCTCTTTTCCCCCATAAATCAGTGACATCTATTTTGATTTCATCAATATGATTCGTTTGTGATATTATAGATGTCTCTACTGTATAATGCTGAAAAATAACCTAGTATGTGTTATTTTTTAAATAAACTAGTTATATGTACCATATTCTATATTAGCCCTGTGTGGTTTAAGACAGTGGTATATGATTATTTTATTTAAATAATAATATTTATGTTGAATGCCAAAAGTAAAAAGTAGAATAATGAGCAAATAATCACATGATAAATAATACTAAATTTAATTAACATATACGTTCATTGTTCTGAATGTTTCTTATATAAGTAAATAGAAGGATTTGAACTTAGGATTTATTAGTCTATATTTGTCCTCCACTCCATCTTAACCAACTGACCCGCATGACCATATACATGCACAAAAGATAGATAATCTCCAATATATGTATTTCATGCAAAACCGGCACTTATCAGTTGGACCTAATCGTAATCCCCCACACATATACTAACAGTATTTTGTTTATATTAAAATGGCAATTCCTTAAACTTTAATAGACAGGCTTCAATTTTCTCACCCTTCCAACTATTTAATCTTCTATTTCATTGAAAAACCAATAATGGAACGCTCAACATCAAATCCACCATGGACTTTGCGATTCCCATTGTTGGTTTTTCAATAAAATATATGGTTGAATATTTGAAAAAGTGAGAAGATTGAAGCTTGTTTATTAAAGTTTAAGGAATTGCCATCTTAATATAAGTCAAGCACTGATTGCATATACATGTGGGAGATTGTGAGCTGGCCCAACTGATGAGTGCTAGTTCTGCCCAAAGTATGTATATTGGGGATCATCTATCTTTGTCACATGTATGTGGTCATGTGTTTGGTTGCTTGAGATGGAGTGGAGGACAAATATAGATTGAAAAATCCTGAATTCAAATCTCTCTAGTTTTTATAGGTATATTTTCTCTTCACTTTTTATTCCTTTATACTATGATTTGTATATATCTATATAATCCCAAAAATTATTAAAAATATATAAAGATATATTATATATAAGGGATTCGAACTCAGACTTTCACATGACTTTCAACTCTCCATGCCATCTCATACTGCTAACCCAACTGATCATGCACATGTTGAAAAGATAAATAATCATCAATATATGTATTTCATGCTAAACTAGCAATCATCAGTTGGTCCAGATTACTATCTCCACACATATATACAATAGTGCTCAGCTTTATATTAATGTTGTATCTCCAATGAAGACTGCTTGTCAATTGAAACTGTAAGAAAATATGAAGAAATCAGTTTTAGTTGATTGCATTGTAAAAAGAGATTAATGAAGATATATAAATGGTATTATATAGTTTCTATAGATATACAATTCTTTTCTTAAGTACATGAATTCACAGGCAATGACCACAAAGTATTCTAAAATTATTTTACATTCTAGAGAAAAAAAATTCTGATGTTGTATCAGTTACCAATAAAACGTTTAAATCAATTTGGTATTCGAATTTCATATAAAATACTTGATTTCAAAACTAAAGTTTATTTACAAATAAACATTTTAAAATAATACAAACCAAGATATTTCACTTTTTAAAAAATAATTTAAGGGAGAAACAACATTATTTTTTTAGTTGAACTTTATATTTCATAAATTAGTATTCAATTACAAATTATTCTGTTATATGAAGACATTAGATATTTCTTCTTAGAATCTCCATTAGATAAAAATATAAACATTTTAATCTTACAGCAATGATTAATAATAATTATATGGGTTTTCTAAATGTTAAATTGGTATCCAACAGCAAATAAGGCATTAAACTATGCAAAGACCTTACACTATTCCTTTTATTAATATCCATATGGTTAAATAAGCTTGTTTTGATTAATATGGATTTTGAGATAAATTTGAAGCAGTGTTATTAATATTGTATTTAATCACTTCTAAAGCCATGTATGTGATTCATTACATCTGATTTTAAATTAAGATTATCTGAAAATCATAATTATTTGCAATGGGCTCTACCATTTTTAGCAATGTTTCTTGACTTGATCACATCTTGTCTATTACCAAATTCTGCCTTCAGAAATGTAATCTATTATTTAGGCTAAAACGTATTTCCTATTCCCTCACAACTTTTCACTGAATACTTTCCTCATAGTCTAGATTGGAGCATATCAATCCATTCCTTATCTATTAGATGCCTGAAGTAGGACCATTGGATTAATTGATTAATCTTTTTAAATCACCCTTATAATCATTTATTTGCTTATCTTTCTTGTATTGATACTAACATGGTTAGTACCATCTCTGTATTAGGAGCAGCAATATCTTCTATTAATCTATCCCAGAGCTAGCTGTTGTAAGTTGGAGTAATCTGCAGATGCTAGGTGGCTATGCCAACTAAATCCCCTGACTAAAGTCTATTTGGTTAGCATTACAATTCAGCCCTTTTTATTTTGAAAACTTACAATAGATGATTTCTCTATTCAAAAACAATGGATCACTGCACATGATACAACTTTTGAAAGTAAGCTGAGAGAATTATTTGATGCTATTTCTGGTCACTATTCTCTGAACAAAGACTTTTCTAATTTTTCCTGCTCATAAAAGCAAATGCCTTGCTGGATTTATTCTTCTCAACATCTTTAAATGTTTTATCATAATATATTATCATATTTCCAAATTGTATTTGAATATCTTCCACCTTATCAAGAATTATCAAAGTTCGTACCTAACAATCACTTTATTTTCACATAAGTTTCAATCTTCTTTTCCCATATGAAGGATTATGGAAGTTTTTATTTAATAATTTATTTTTTATATAATTATTAATTCTTTAAAATAATGTTGTCAGATATCTTGTAGTTGTAGCTTTTCTTCTCTTTATTTCTCAGCATTCACAATTTTTAATAAGTTGCTCTCAATAGGTTAAAAAAATAATCAATAAGACTGTGAAGTATATATAAAAATATATATTACTAAAAATCAAATTTTGATAATAATAGTAATAAAACTATTACCAAAAAAGCAATTTTGTTCTTTAAATACATTATAAATTTAAAAAATATCCATAATCACCAGGAACTGATCTTTTTAAATGAAATGAAAATAAAAGTTAGATATTGAGAATAAAAAAAACCTAATGGATAATCAGCCTGATCATCATAGTTAGTTAGAATATTCAGACTAAATATATTCAGTGGTGTCATTCCTAACAATTATTAATCCTAGTGAGTAAGTTCATTCATTCTAATCAATGTAAACAAAAAGGCTTATCCCAATCCCTTTACAATATAAATATATACTACAATTTGATCTACAAACCTCGAATAATTTACATTCACATCTTTAACTTTATCCACTTCATCCAGTGATTTAAAATGTTTCCTTTGTCGTATAGTAATATGATGTGCTTGCTTTTGTGTCACAAACATATAGTGGTGGTATGAATAAGTTTAGATCAAATAAGTGACCTCTATCTTGACTACATCAATGCTACCTGTTTGTGTAATTATAGAGGTCACCAGTCTAATGGCTTATAATAGATATCATAAACATTATCCCTGATTAATCTATGTGAAATATCTTAATAAAGATACTTTGACTTTTAAATGCACTGTTCATATTTTTGCTTAATCTTTGTCTTTAATGAAAAGTCAAACACACACACACACATGACAAGGGAAGGAAAGCTTAATAACCAAGACCAGTCAAAAGAATTATTCATCTTTTCCAAGATGAATTAACCTCTTTATAAATCATTTATACTAAATTGACTTTATATAAATTCATTAATAGCAGTTAACACTTAAAATAATACCAATAACAATCAGCAATCTCAATCTATTGACATGACACAATTTCCTTTTAACAATAAAGATAGAAATCCATCTTTATTTATGATTTTAATATGTTTATATAGACATTAAAGATTGCAACTTGACCACAAAGAGTGAAATTATTGATATAAAGAAGTTTAAATAAACCTGAATTAAATAGGTAAATATAACCTGTTCTGAATGCAGACTAACCAATAGTCAATTATAACATCCAAACCTACAATGTATTAATTAAATAATAATGCTCAAGGCTAGATAGGTTTATAAATGAAATTAATTGAAAGCAGTAAATACTTAGACAATCTCAATAACAATCTTAATCTGTTGTCAAGGCAACCTCTTTTTAACAATAAATCCATCTTTATTTATGGTCTAATATATTTATAAGTCTCATGGAGAATCCACTTATGTTCATGATCTAAGGTTTAAATTCAGGTGAAACTTGGAATAATGTTCAGGTTTTAATCAGATTTTTCTTTTAGTTGACTTATAACAGAATCCATTTATTCATCCAATATTCCCATCTGTAATTAAGTAACAAGTTAATCTTAGCTAGAGGACGAATCAATGATGGAAAAATATTCAAAATACCTTTTTCTTAACAGTTTGTTATGATACATCATTAAAAGGGTGCTTGCCCTATGATGAATTACTTTAATGGCTGCTTTATTTTTAATTATAATCATGGATACAAATTAGAATTTTAAGCTAATACAATCTCAACAAAAATATAAATAATATTAAGCTCTTTTAAATTTTAAAAAAAAATAAAAATTAAAAAAAAAATAAGAAGAATAGATATAATAAAATTAAGACCTCCTCTCCCACCTAAAAAATACTCATTATTCTTTTGAGACTTTAAATGAATAATGTATCTTTCAAAACTGATTAATTTATAGATCCTTGATAAATTAAATGCTCTAAACTGAATGTCATAATGTCAAAGAAAAGCAACTTTCTATCAACAAGAATTATGTCATATATTTGAAATGAGTTCTTAGTCAGTTTACATAAGAAAACTTGCAAAATTATAATCTCTTAATACTCCAATGTCATAGTATATCATCTATTCAAGAAGAAAAAGATCTTTACAATATTTGATAAAACAAACAAAACATTAAAAATCTTTACATCTACTTTGTTTTAATATTTTTGCTTAATCTTTTTTCCTTGCATATAAAATCAGTGACATTTAACAATTTGGTGGGAAGTATTACTGAGTCAAAAAGGTCACAGCGCATATAGTTTTAGTATTAATAATTGATTACTTTCCTTAAAGGCTAATTAGTCATCTGGGCAAAGCCTTTAATTTCTGACATATGTTATGCCAAAACAAGTATGATATAATTTCTGTAAACATCATTAAATAATGAAGATCCTTGTGTTCCAACCACAGAATCAACTTTGAATACTAAATAATCAATAAACTTAATGCCTTGTGTGGATTATCTAGTAACAGAGTGACAGACTTGAGAACTAAAAATGTTCAAATCAAAGGGATAACTTGTCACCTCTGGTGTTGGAATATCACACGACCACCTGGGCAACTAATCATTCAATTGTTTTATTAATGGATCTAATGCTGAATTTAATATAAAAGTTAATAAGTTCTGTCTCAAAACCTTAGGTACTGGCAATTTTTGAGCTATTAGGTTTAATTAGCATAATAAAAGATGATTTCAAAACTGTACTCGAGAGAAAAAAAAGAGTTTAGAAAATAAAATTTAGAAAAATTTGTAATGCCAACTATACTCATCGATTACTTAGTGCTAATATAATCTATTCTAGTTGGGTTATAGAGAAAACCCCATGTGGTTTAGTATGATAGTATGACTAGAGGGCTCTGATACTAAAATTCTCTAGAATGAATCCCAGATGAGAGGAAAAAAGTTCTCTGATTGGCTAAACTATTGTGCTCAGTCTATCATTTTAGTGCTCAAATGTCATTTGACCTTCTGAGCAATTAACCATACAATTATTTACTTTTGATTACTTTACAAAAGAAATTTGTGATTCATAGATAGCTTTATGTAAATCAATCATCTCTATAAATATTAAGAGATACTATATACAAGCAATGGATTTTCTTTCACAGATAATATATTAAGACTTATATTTAACCTAAACATAGAATTAAAAATCAGTACTTATGTATTAGACGTTACCTGTGTTTGTGCAAGTAGAATGACTTACCTTTCTTCTCTGGGGAGATATTAAAAAGTCACCATTACCTATTTTTATTTAGTATCATACCGTATTTATTATTTGTGTACAATTTTATACTTTTCATATTGTTAAAAATTTAATCTTCCTAATACGGCTGTCACAAATATCCGCCCCACATTAAAGAAAGATACAGCATTTTCTCATCGCAAACACAAACAGCTGACATAGTACGTAAGTACTGAAAAATCTAACTCGCTAATAGAATAACAATGTTATGCCAATTTTGTGCTCAAACATGGCTTGTTTTCCAAAAAAATTAGAATTGATTAAGCTTTCTTTCAATTCTCATATCATAGAATTAAACCTCCCCACCCCCTATTCAGTCGTTGCTTCAATTTATTTTTATCTACTTCTTGCAATATTTACCATGTTACCTATTTCCAATTACAGTAATCTATCTTATTAACTCATCTTTGATGTTATTCAATTTAATCTTGTATTTTTTCATTGCCTATCACCAACTTAATATCCTTTATTCTACCCTATCAATCTTAAAATAATTATTATAATGTATAAATATGCTATCACATAATATCCACACACACTTTATTTATAACTCTACAGCATTAATTTTAAATAAACACTAAAAAGATTTATAACAAACTAAAACATTTATTATAAAACAAAAATGATCAGAATGTCAAATATTGCTCTGAATTGTACGTTTACCTACGGTCTGCAAATTTAATTCATTTATTTATCACGTTTTGATTCTTAGGAAATTTTTTCCTTATACTGTACTTTTCTTTCTTTGTGTTGAATGCCTTCATATGACTTTATAAATTCAAAGTACAACCAACTTACAATTACACTGGTTGCGTAGTTACTATTATTCAAATTGATTTGTTTCCGTCACAAGTAAGAGATTTGATAAAATTATTTAAATCCCTCAAATTTTAAAATAATCTTTATCCTTATCAAAAAAAACTATTTTCTATTTGTAAATTTGGAATATAAACATTTAAAAAAAATGTGTATAAACTTATTTCAAATAAAATGTTATATTTATTTTTACATTCTTTCATGTTACACCAAAACATAGTAACTTATTTTTTTCTATACAGTATTCCGAAATGCGTGCAACAAGCAACTATTTTACACTTAGCATTTAACAACCAAGCACTGGCCGTGTTTTTAGTATTTCTTTTTTTAACCATATGACAGTCCTTTTCTTTCTCCACTATCTTCTATAATTTCTCTAATGTATCCATCATTATTTCCCCAAGTCTTGTGCAATCCAATTCTCCTAATTTTTCAATATTTTTCTCACAACTTTTCAAATACAGTCTGCACTTCTAATTATATACTATTTCAAATATCTCTTTCTTTTTTTCCAGCATATCCCCCCCGCCCTCTTACATAATTAGAATAACGATATATCATATTCCATATCTAGTATTGTTTCAGTATTACTTCTAGTGTTTATATTTTCAACGGTTATTTAGATTTTCCACATAGGTTTCACAGAACTTTAGTTACGTAATTAATATAAAAGAAGATAATGATTTTGACCAGTTTTGTAATTAATTTAAGCAATAGAAATTCTTTAATTCATTTCGTACTTGCGTAACTGAAACTCTTACCTCAAACTGTGGAACGAAAAGTGAAATATTTCTCTAAATAAACAAAATAATTCAGTGGAATTTCACTAAAGCTCTTCATTCCAATATTGTTTTTTCACATGTATATACTTTTACTTTTCATCGAACTAAAATAATTCAAAACTAAAGTATAAAGAACTGAATATTAATCCAGTTCAATTCATTAACGAATTCACTTAACTATTAAACTTTCTCTCTTAAAAAAGAAACAAAAGCTTTATATTTTACAAAATAAAACAATTATTAAATATGCATTAAAAATACTTTACCAGTTGATCCTTTAAGTTGTTTTTGCCTCTCGGCTTCATAAGTAAAATGAATCTTTTTTTTGTATTCCAGAATTTTTTTGTTTCCATATCGAATAGCTTCATCTTTAAAATATTCCGACATATCATCCATAATAGCGTTTACCACAACAAATGTTAAAATTTGGAAGTAACTCCAAAAGTGCTTTTTGTACGAGGTGCCCATGTCTACTAAAATTGGAAAGCCAAAACCAAACTTCGAAATTAACCGAAAATCCCAAATAAAAAGGATTTTATAAATAGTAATTAAAATTTGGATATACCGAAAGTTTTAACTATGTCTTCAATAAAACTATATTTATAGAAATAAAGTCAGAAAACGACAATAACATAGGGAAAAAACAAAATGCTTAATTAATAAATCACATTTCACGTCGATTTCATATTGGATTTTTTAATATTAAAAAAAAAAGGAGGAGGGGGTGGAGAAAAATTTGCATAATTGTTTTAACAAACACTTTATTAACAGTTTAAATAATAATCATTAGTATAAAAAATTATTATTTTTATCTTACTTTATAGAAAAGTTGAAATATATTTATTGTTTATAAGTTTCATTAAATTATGAATTGTCAAAAACTTTGACAGTGTATGTAGAATGATTTTATTTAATTTAATATTCATATTTTGGAAAAACGAGGAGTTTAGAATATGAATCAGCTCTTTACTGTAAACCATATTGTGTGCAATCGTGATCTACAATACAAACTCCAAAAATACTTCTAACAATTTATTAATACTATATATATATATATATTCATGGCTACACAAATAATATGAAAACATTATTAAAACAGGCAAAACTCTCTATACGTATAGCCATTCAAAGCAAGCCAGAGTAATCAATGGATGTCAGAAGACTTGTGTATAAAATCCCCATCTAATGCCTACTTATACAATATCCCCCGACTAGTTTCAAGCTTGTGGTCTTCGTGATAAAAACATTAGTTAGACAATCCATTCCATCTGCTGCTACTTTTAGGTCTTGGGGTTTACAGAGCGCAGGGATTCATTGTCACCTTCAAATCAAGATATGGTTCAATGCCTGATGGGTCTGCTGTAGTAATCGCTGATCCTTGATACATTATATTATGTCTTCAGTACTCGGGCTGCCTGATGATCCTGATTAGCTCTGGTTCAACTGCTCCCTCTGATGATAACTAAAGCCAAAACTATAATATGCACATATAATATGAATTACTAAGTATGTGTGTTTAAACACATACATTGCTATGTAATCTATATTTATTCACTCCCAAGTCAATCCAGTTAGTCTCTTCAGGAGTTTGCTTTGACATTGCTCATGGCTTAAGCCTTTTATTTTCCTTGTCACTCTGTACATGGGTAAAGATTACTGTAATATGTTGTAGGCTTATTGATATTGCTATCTTAAAGACTACTGGCAGTGCTATACGTCCGTGTTTGCTCGTGCCAACATTCCTCACGGTACTTTTCCTTGCCGAGATTAGCTTCCATACACTTCTGTGTACGACATAGTTATGGTATCTGCAACTTGTAGATATTTCTTACATGATACTTACTAAACCTTTATTTTCATGTATTTATAATTTACTATTGGATTCAAAATACATGCGATGAGTAATCTTTAAATCTGACCACTTCCTCTATATATATTTCTTGTCATTGTTCTAGAATAGCATTCCAATGCAATGTGATGAAACTAGTAGCTTTTGCACTTGGAAATATCCATTTACTAGTTTGATCTTTATCTACACAGCACACATAGAAAATCTACAATCTGCAGACAGGTGTATAAAAAAAGAATGACCAAGCACGTTTACCATTGTTCATGGCTTTTTATCATTACTTGATACAGTAGCAAGCCATATTTGCCATTTATTTTCTAACATTTCCATATATTATTAAGCTTCATTATTCCTGTGATACAGCAAAAAAGCTTGAACTCTTAAGCAGAAATATTTCACTTTGGAATAAGATTGTTCCTTCAGTTGGGTGAATGAGATTTTTGTTATACTTTCTTAATTTAAAAATCTTTCAAACTACAACTTTTCCAAATAAACTGTATCCCATAAATTCACTAATATGGGGGTGGTGGGGGTATTTTATTTATAGAATTTTCTCAATGTGTTTGCATAATTATTCTCAGTGCTCAAATGTAGGTATTTCGTTCAACAAATAAGATTAATGACATTACATACTTAAATAATGTACTTAAGCAAATATTCAATCTTTCTAATTCTATCTGTATATCCTATCCTTTTTTAAAAATTCTATCCTAAAAATAAGCAAACAGTTTTTTTGGAACTTTCTCCAATAAGTAAGAATAGAGGTCACTGCATAACTTTTCGTTGATCTCAAATGTGTGCTACATGGCTTGTCATATACTAATCCTCTTTCTTTATATTTTGCAACAAGTTTGTTAACACAAAACTTTGGATGCAATTTAATTTTCTTTAAATGTTTCATTTATCATTATAAAGGCATATTTAGACTAAATTAAATATCATCCTCAGTCTGTTTTAAAATAATTTATTTAAAATAGTTAAATATAGATATAATTCACTTTTTTTATATTAAAGTTATTGATCTTTAATAGTCATGCAGTTATTTTAATTTTGTAATGTTATTGCCTAGTTTGCATCTCAAACTGATTTTGAAGAATCTAGATATTTTAATGTTCTGAGGAAATATTTAATTTTACTTGCTTATTTAAAGTCAATATCATGATTGGCTGAACAACAAGCAGATACCATATTTTTAGTGTGTTTATACATTATGTAATATTTTTTATCATCACAAGTCACATATAATTCAATAAAAAACACATATACATTAAACAGTGTAAAATAATGTCAGTTGTATTAGAAAGATAAATATTAGATAGAAACACATGCGAAAAGACACATCTTGAATCAAGTTGCTGGGTTTTCATGAAATTGGAAAGGTTGCAGATTTAATTTAAAGATAACTTTGTCTTATATTATGTTGGTCTACTTCAGAATTACTTACACTGGGGTTTGTGAAATCCATGTTTTCTGTATGAACTATCATTGGTTCTATGATCAATTTCAAAGAAATAAATTATTCATATTCAGAGTTTTGAGAATTGTGATAAAAAAAAATCCAAATCCCATTGTATTTTCTTATTATTTTTCTGAGGACACATCCATCAAATGTGATAACATAAACATAATATAATGACAGAAATATTTAAAAAAGAAAAGCAAACAATGTATAAAGTTTCATTACCATTTCCCAAATTGTTAATTTATTTTCATTAAAAAGGTCAAACTTAAAATTATAATAAACTATATATAAACGTCTATTAATATTTTTTTATGATAAAGTACATGGCCACTTTTTAAATCAATTAACTCTTCACCTTTTTTTCTAACTTCACAAAGTCCAATAATGTCCCATTTAATATGACAGTTCTTCTAATTCTTGCAATCTTCCTTCACTTGAAAGTGATCTGCAGTTGTAAGTACCTAAATAAAAAGTCATCATCAAATGGCACAAATATTGGAAATACAAGTGGATTCATTATAAATAAAAAGTAGAAGAACAACATTCTGGAGATTGATGGTGTATTGGACAGAATGTCAAGATTACTTACACAACTTAATAGCAGATACCAAATGCAGATAATTCAGGTTTATGCCCCCAAACAAGTTCTCATAGTGATGAAGTAGTAGAAGATTTTTATATGGATGTACAAAAGGCTTTTGATCAGAGTAAACAACATTTTAAAATTGTTATGGGAGACTTTAATGCTTGAATTGGTAAACAAATGAAAGATGAAAGGGCTGTAGGTAATTTTGGTTATGGTAATAGAAATGAGAGGACCTAGACTTGTGGAGTTTGCAGAAAAATAAAAATTTTATATTATGAATTCTTTTTTTGAGAAAAATGTTAAAAGGAAATAAACATGAAAGCATCCAAATGAAAGTACAGCAGAATTGGATTATATTTTGACTAACAGAAAATACATATTTCAAGATTGTAATGTTCTTAATAAATTTAACACAGGAAGTGATCATCGATTAGTAAGATGTAAGATATGTGTTAATGCAAAACTAGAGAGACAAAAATTATTAAGAAAAACAATATTTACAGTTAATATTCCTAATCTTCAGAAACATTCTAATGAATTTAAATTAGAACTTACAAATCGGTTTCAAGTATTAATAGATTTTAAACATAATTCAGATTTGAATGAAATTAAAATGAAAATAACTGATACACTTTTAAAAATTGCAACAAAAGTAGCTGGTAGAATAAAGCAGCAATTGACCAATAAAATTTCTACTGAGACTAGAGAAGATATACAAAAATGATGTATTAAAAAGGATTGAATATCTCGAATTTTGTAAAATGGTGCGGAAAAGGGTTGAAAATGATATAAGAAAGTATAACTGTGAACTAACAAGGAAAGCTATAGAAGAAAATAAGTCTCAAGAAAATAAAACAACATTTTCATATTGGTAAAAAATTTATATCTGCAATAAAAAAAAAGATGGAATTATTACTAAAAAGAGATGACATCATGAAATGGATAGAAGACTTTTATCAAGAATTATATAGTAATAAAGAACAAGTATCTCCTATATCTATCATATCTTCTGAATTTCCCAGAATTTTAAATGAAGAAATGAGACATGCAATTAAATGTATGAAGAAAGGAAATGCTCCAGGTAATGATGGAATTACAATTGATATATTAAAAGAAGCAGGTGAAGAAATAAAAAATTTTTTTAGCCAAGTTATATACTAAATGTCTAAATGATAAAGATGTACCAGATAATTGGAAGAATGCAGCATTAATATTAATATTTAAAAAAGGTGATAAAGAAGATATTAGAAATTACAGACCTATCAGCCTTTTATCAGTTTTATACAAAATTTTTACCAAGATAATTACAACTTGTCTTCAGAGAACATTGGATTTCCACCAACCACGAGAACAAGCTGGATTTAAAAGTGGTTTTAGTACAGTAAATCATATCCATGTATTGAGAGAAGTTATAGAAAGGACAAATGAATATGAGTTGCCATTATGTTTTCTATAAACATTTCTTCAGTGATTGAAGCATTGGATCATCAAGGTATAGATCCAGGACATTGTCATATTTTAAAGAATATTTATAAAAATACAACAGCAACAATTAGATTACATAATGATACTGGGAAAGTCAACATTGAAAAGGGTGTAAGACAGGGTGACTCCATATCTCCAAAACTTTTTACAGCAGTGCTGCAAGAAGTATTTTGTGGATTAAAATGGGAAGCTAAAGGAGTGAAAGTAAATGGAGATTATTTAAGTAATTTAGATTTTGCAGATGATGTAGTTGTTTTTGCAAATAATACATTAGAGCTGCAAGAAATGTTGCAGGAGTTATCAGATGAAAGTAGGACTAAAGATAAATGTTAAAAAGATTAAAGTAATGTTTAATCGATTTTTCTCAAAATATGAAAATAAAGATTGCTTATGATGAGTTAGAAGAAGTTAACAGTTACAAATACCTTGGTCAGATTATTAATACAGATAGAAACATAATGGATGAAATTAATCATAGAATTAAACTTGTTTGGAGTGCTTTTGGTAGAAATAACTTGATACTAAATGAAATATGTCTGTGTTTGAAAAGAAAGGTTTTTTAATAAATGTGCTTTACAAGTTCTTACTTATGGTTCTGAGACTTGGACACTTAATAAAATAGCAATAGAGACTTCAGACCATTCAAAGAAGTATGGAGAGATGCATGTTGGGAGTAACAAGAAGAAATCGAAAATGCAATGTATGGGTAAGAGAACAAACAGGTGTTACTGACCTCATTAAAAAAATTATAAGATTGAAGTGGAGTTGGGCTGGACATATTGCTAGAAGAGATAATAGATGGACAATTGAAATCTTAAACTGAATTCCAAGAGATTATGAAAGACCCAGAAAGAGACATGTTAGATGGATGGATGAAATAAGAAAGTGTGCAGGGGTGATGTGGAGAAGCTAAAGATCGGAGATGGATTGAACTTGGAGAGACCTTCATCCTGCAGTGGATTCATAATGGTTGATGATGATTAATATTTGTTCTCAATTCAATTTTTAAAATAATACATTACTTGTTCTAGTTCAAATGTGTATAAAATTCAAATAATACCAGACATATTATATAAGAATTTTAATACTTTGTGACATTAATACACACACAGAATCAACAAAACTACAATGACAGCTGTTGCAGAATCTCATATCACTTTATTTGATGTTATATGGAGAATGTAAATGTATTTATATTTATGCTCTTTATTACAGAATACATATTTCAATATTTGAGCAAGAATCTTAATTTTTCATATACTAGTGCTGAGACTATGAAATTTGTAAGTTCAAACTAATATATAATAATTTTCATGTACGCGTTGTTTCAGAAATAACAAATGTGAATCGCAATGTCTCTGTTAAAAATTCTGCAAACATCACAATTAAAGGGCGATTCTTATATTTGTTTGTTTGAATCACTTTGGATTATTTTTATCAATAAATCATAACTATTTATCCCTCTATGAATAAATAATTCAATCTGAAAGCAATAAACAAAGCAACTTGGATATTATTTGACTTTACAGCATACTCATTTTCAAAAGTATCATTAAAAAAGATGAAAGTACTGTAAAACTTTTATTGCCTATAATTTTATCTGGGCAAGTGATAATAAGTGTTGAATGGGGAATTTTAAATAACAGCAGCTTAAATTCGGATAAGTTAAGGTGACACTTAAGAGACAACACATTTTAATTTAAAAAATGTGAATATTTTTTTAAAAAAATGTTTGGACTTGATTAAATAGAAAGCTACATTTTGTTTATCTCAAAAATAAAAATACTTTACATAATGTAAAGGACATCCTATTGTGGAGAACCTAATAAAATTGTAATCAAGATTTTGTGGACTGCATAGATTTTGAAAATGTCAAAAATATTGAGAATGTCATTCATGACATGTCAAGATTTTTGTGAAGTGAGCCGACAAATGAATTCAAAATTCTCCTTTCAAATGGGTGTCAACAGAGCAGGCTCATTTGGGAGTCTTTCTGCAGAAAATAAATATGTAAATTAATATTCATTTATGGACTAAATGAAATTCCCTGGGAACTTCGTTGAAGAATTTGTGATGAATCTGCAGTTATGGTGAGGAAATTTTCTGTTTCTTTTGTAAGAATGAAAAACAAAACTTCAAATATCTCTCTATTTTTTTTATTATTAAGGACTGCTAGTGTTAAAATGGCAAATATTAAATCAAGACAACTAAATGCAATTATCTTGTTTATTACGTGGAAGTACGAGATGTTTACATGCAACATTTTTGCATTTTATGGTGCTGCTTATCTTGCAGAAAAACACATTTTTACTTGTATAAAGAAGTTATTTTTCTATCCCAACATTCTTTTGAATTTTTTGTAAAACAAAAATATTAGTATTAGATGAAAAAAAAAAAAAGATAATATCTTTCGGATGTATTCATGTACTTAAATGAGTTCAATTTTTCAAAACAGAAAATTTCCGTAAACATTTAAAATCTAAAATGAATGCATCTTTGATATAAACTAAAACTTTGAGGTGACTATGTAGGTGATGTGTAATGTCTTGAAAATCCTTTTTTTATATAGTATGTTTTCTAAGTCAAGATACAAAAAATTCCATTTTGCAACTTTGTTGAATTGTTTTCCAAATGAAGATGAAAGCCATCTCTTGTTAGACTTACACAATCTTCCTGAAAAGCAAATAAGTATAATTAATTTTACATAGAAATCAAAATTGAAATGTAGAACTGTCAAAATTTGGAATTGATTCATTAATAGATTAGCCTGCTTTAACTACAAGTTTTAAAAGTGAACACGTGATTTTCAATTACTTATATGAAATAATTTTTTCACTGTATCTGATAACAAATACTGAATATAGAAATTGAATTGTAATTACAAATAACATCTGTAATTCCAAATTTTAAAGATCTCTGTTACATGAAGCAGACTCATCCAAATCATTAACTCTAAATATTTTAATTAAGTTTTAATCTAGCAAGATAATTGTGATTAAATTTTTGTTAACTCAATATTTTAATGATTGTTTTTAAAAATCTTTAGGGACTTTGGATTCCATAAATTTTTAATTCAATATACAGGAATAGCACAAGTACAAAAAGTTTGAGAAACTCTGATCGAGACTACAATTTTAAACATGGACTGTTTTAATATATATTATTGTAATTATGGCTAGCAACAGTAGTCTAATTTAACATTACGTCATCTAATCTAGTCCATTCTAAACAAAGCATAGCAAGACTGCCAGTTTGAGTAATTAAGACATTAGAATGTGGTAGTTTTCCAAATATCATATCCATCAGGCTACCTTTAGACTCATATGCCCATGTGAATGACCTAAACTTCAAACACCTTAAGATTTTGATTAGCTAAATGTACTGCTATAAGTTAGTAACCATATATTTTAATGGCTTATATAATTACCAAAAAAATGAATAACATTAGCATATAATGTTACTTAAATAGACAGCTGTTTGACAAATCTTACATAATTATGCAAATTATCAAGCTCAAAATTTTAGAATATTTAATTCTCATATCATGGTCTTTATTAACACCTGAATATATGGGCATGTGTAAACCTAATGTTTCTCAAGAAAATAAATCGGTAGCCAAAATCTAGTCTCAGAATTTGATTGGCATTACCATGAATTGCTCAATTTTACAATGTGACTCATAAGTAGAAGACTATTATCCTTACATTTCAGTCATCTATTAGTAAGAGTAAATAACAACTACTATTATAGACTCCTAAATCAGGTTTCTGAACAATTAATATTCTATATTCAGAAATAATTTTATACATTCTCATCCAGAAATTATTTGCTCAAGAATTCAAAATAAGTTTGGGGATAAAAAGTAGCAAATGAGCACAATTTGTGGATCTTAAAAGTTCCAGAGTCTGCTACTGCACCAAACCATATTCATAATGGACTAAAATCTTCAAACTCATAATAGTTTTGGTATTTGATGATCTCATAGTTCGTTGACCCTGGAACAGGGAGATTTACATTGTCACACGCAGATTAAACATAAATTAGAGGATTCATGCGAGACTTCATTTTGTTATACTCTATCTTTTTACCAAAGATGTTTGCAGTATACATGAGATCAATAAATGAGTAGTTCATGACATACTGTAGAAATAACTACTCAGTTTGGCACAACTTAAGAACTATTTGAAAATTTTGAACAGCTCAAATATGAAAAATAGATTTTGGCTAGATATAATACAAAAATAGCAGGTTAATAAGACAGGAGTCATAATAGTTAACTTATTTTCATAAAGTTATACTACCTGATTTTAGGGATGCTTCAGATGTTCCAATTTATACAAATAAGAGGTAGACTAGACTGCAGGAATTATTATTGAAACATCAGTTCGTTAAAATGTTTTCAAAAATTTCACTGAATAAGTTGCTTTCAGTCCTACAGATACAGAACTTTCTATGGCTTCAGGAATTTAAAAAAAAAAGCATTATAAACAGTTCTTGCTAAGCTAATGCCAAAAGTTTCAGAAGCCTAGATGTTTTATATATTGCTTTGGGCAAGGCATTCGATTCATTTAATCAAAAACAGCAGATTGTCCATTAAAATTCATTCATATTTTACAGCTTTTATACAATTTCAACTGGAAATGTTAATAATGCTGGGGAAAAAGATATTTGAAATGATGTACCAGCTCCAATTTTATGATAGCCATCTTGGTTTGGTAATTAATATAAATAAAAAAAATTTCCGCAACAATTTTTAACAAAGATTGTAATTTGAGGAATTTAAATATCTTGGTATCTCATAGTTGGTAAGATGGACTTGAATGCAGACATTTTAATACACTGCTAATGTTCTTAACAGACTGATAGTGTAGTCATTACTATGATAATGTTAAACACAGAAACAATTATAAATAAGGCTATTATTTTCACCCAATATGCGAGATACAAATGAATTCAATTTTAATGTAATATAAGAACTAAAAAAATTTATATTTGGAAATGCTCAATGAGATTCTAAAATGCAAGGGCAAGATCAGAAGACCAATCAATAGGTTTATGATGCTACAAAACAGCATTTCTCAACCTTTGGGTCATGCCAAAATTTTTATGGATCATGAAACGAAAATATATATTAAATATCACTAATTTTATTTTTTAATTATTGTTTCTACTTTTTGATAAAATTATAATTTTATTTTTATTCAACACAAGATTGAAATATCATTAAAAAATATTTTAGTGATTATTTTGAGAAATGATCCTTTTTACCTAATTATTTGAACAAATATTAGCATGGACGCAAACAGCATTCTTTTATTACAGTTCTTTGTTAGATTGCAAAATATAACAATTTTATATTTGAGTTGTAGATCTAATACAAATTTATTGTGTTGTAGTACAAAGGTTGAAAAATGTTGTTACAGAATGTTTTTATAAATGCATGTTATCACTATACTGGACATGTAAAGTTAACAAATATTATCATACTACAAAAAAAAAAGCATATTATGATGAACATCAACATTTTCATGGGGAAATATTTTAGTGAGATAATATCGATAACTTTCATCAAGGATGGAATGTAAGGATAAGTTACAATTGGAAAAATCATTAATATCTTTTGTAAAAATAAGTGTGCTGTCTTGCATTGGTGGTCGAGGTCAGCGTGACTGCCTTGCAGGCAGTTACCCGGGTTGCGGGTTCGTGTCCCGGCCGATGTTTATGAATTGCTTTATAATTTATTCTATTTTTTCTTGCAAATTAATATGACAATATTCATTTCCAATTATGGCCTTAATAATGATTTATTTGGCAGAATAAAGACAATTATTATTGTAAATTAGTCATAAAATCATATATATATAATTATGCTCTTTTTAAGCAAAACAAAGATGTTTCTTATTATATAATGTTTTTAAAATCTTTATATAGCTTCTTTCACAATATAGACAACATCCATTTTTATTTTACAATTACACAAATATTGCTATCTAGTGCTGATAAACTTCTCAATATGTCATCTTACCAATAGATCAAATTTTTCCCAAAATATTTTCATAACATCAATTATACGATAACCAAATCGGAGATTAAATTCACATATATGAAGTCATTTAAAAAATCTTTTACAGTTTATTTCAATATTCATTATCTCACTGAACTACTAAATTCTCAATTATTCAAATAAATATATTTGAGAACTTCCTTCAATTTTTAACAAATTCTACTGTAAAGTGTTACTCATGTTTCATATAGTAAATAGAAATGATTAGATTCCATCAAGTCTGCTTAATTTCTTACTACTTTACATTACAATTTTTATAATTTAGTACTTGTCATCTGAGAATTTTGGCATTCTTAATCATAATGGAGATTTTTGAAAAGTATGAATCAAAATATCTCATGTTAGTCTTAAATTCTAAACAAAGATTGCTTATACCAAGAGTTTATGTAATTCAGCAGAACCAAATTGCATTTAAAGATTCAAAAAATCTTTTCCAAAAGGAAACTTTCTTTCAACTTGAATAATTACATTATATCATCTATGTTTTTTATTACTTCTTATAATGCTTTTTTAGAACCCACTAGACAGTTTCGATTGCCTCAGCAATCTTCTTCAGAATTATAACATACATAATTGTATTAGTACAAATATAAACACATAATTTTACATTATATATATTCTATCTTATAATCATTATATACCCACGTATATTTTTATATACCTACCTCTTTATATATTTACTTTTTATAATCCATATTTATCAATTAATATTTCCTATTATCATATATATTATTATTGGGAAAATAGAATTGACAAAAATAAATCATGGCCCTTATTCCCAGGAGGGTAAAATCACCAACCAAGGCAGCAATTGATGGCCAAAGGCAAAGGGTGCTAAAAATCCCGATTGTGGACCCAGGCTGCCATTTGATAACAAATTTTATTTAGTACTTACAACTGCAGATCACTTTCAAGTGAAAGAAGATTGCAAGAATTAGAACCATCTTATATTAAATGGGACATTATTGGACTTTGTGAAGTTAGGTGGAGACAATCGATATAAAAAGTGGACATGTACTCTATTATAAAGGCACAAATATTGGATATACAAGTGGAGTAGGATTCATTATAAATAAAAAGTGGAAGAATAACACTGTGGAGATTGATAGTGTATTGGACAAAGTGGCAAGATTAGTTATAAAACTTAATAGCAGATAATTTAGGTTTATGCCCCAACAAGTTCTCATAGTGATGAAGTAATAGATTTTTATATGGATGTACAAAAGGCTTTTGATCAGAGTAAACATTTTAAAATTGCTATGGGAGATTTTAATGGTAGAATGGTAAACAAATGAAAGTGCTGTAGGAAATTTTGGTTATAATAATAGAAATGAGGGAGAACATAAACTTTTAGTTTGCAGAAAAAAGAAAATCTTTATATTATGAATTCTTTTTTTGAGAAAAATGTTAAAAGGAAATGAACGTGGAAGCATCCAAATGAAGGTACAGCAGAATTGGATTATATTTTGACTAACAGAAAACACATATTTCAAGATTGTAATGTTCTTAAAAAATTTAACACAGGAAGTGGTCATCAATTAGTAAGATACATGTTAATGCAAAACTAGAGAGACAAAAATATTAAGAAAAACAATATTTACAATTGATATTCCTAATCTTCAGAAACATTTGAATGAATTTAAATTAGAACTTAAAAATCGGTTTCAAGTATTAGTAGATTTTGAACATGATTCAGATTTGAATGAAATTAATATGAAAATAATTGATACACTTTTAAAAACTGCAACAAAGACAGCTGGTAGAAAAAAGTAACACTTGACCAACAAAATTTCTACTTAGACTAAAGAATTTATGAAGAAAAGAAGGAATATGAAGATATACAAAAATGATGCAGATTAAATATCTCGAATTTTGTAAAATGGCGCAGAAGAGTTGAAAATGATATAAAAAAGTATAATTGTGATCTAGCGAGGAAAGCTGTAGAAGAGAATAAGACTCAAGAGTGTAAAACAATATTTTGGTATTGGTAGGAAATTTATATCTCTAATAAGAAAAAAAGATGGAATTATTACTAAAAAGAGAGACGACATCATGAAATGGGTAGAAGACATTTATCAAGAATTTTATAGTAATAAAGAACAAGTATCTCCTATATCTTCCGAATTGCCCAGAATTTTAAATGAAGAAGTGAGATATGCGATTAAATGTATGAAGAAAGGAAAGGTTCCAGGTAATGATGGAATTATAATTGATATATTAAAAAAAGCAGGTGAAGAAATAGAATTTTTTTTAGCAAAATTATATACCAAATGTCTAAATGATAAAGAGCACCAGATGATTGAATGAATGAAATATTAGTATTTAAAAAAGGTGATAAACGAGATATTAGAAATTACAGACCTATCAGTCTTTTATCAGTTTTATACAAAATTTTTACCAAGATAATTACAACTCGTCTACAGAGAACATTGGATTTCCACCAACCAAGAGAAAAACCTGGATTTAAAAGTGTTTTTAGTACAGTGATCATATCCAGGTAATAAGAAAAGTTATAGAAAGGACAAATGAATACAAGTTGCCATTATGCTTTGGATTTGTAGTTTATGAAAAGGCATTTGATTCTATAAACATTTCTTTAGTGATTAAAGCATTGGATCATCAAGGTATAGATCCAGGATATTGTCATATTTTAAAGAATATTTATAAAAATGCAACAATTAGATTACATGATGATACTGGGAAAGTAAACATTGAGAAGGGTGTAAGACAGGGTGACTCCATTATCTCCAAAATTTTTTTATAGCAGTGCTATAAGAAGTATTTTGTGGATTAAAATGGGAAGCTAAAGGAATGAAAGTAAATGGAGATTATTTAAGTCATTTAGATTTTGCAGATGTAGTTGTTTTTGCAAATAATGCATTAGAGTTGCAAGGTTTGCCTCTCTGTGTGTAAATTCCAGCAGAGAGTAGATTTTTTATTGAAATGCAAGAAGTTTAAGGTTATTCCAAATTGTTGCAAATTGGAGCAATTAATCTTAAACTTTGCATAATTTGCATATCATTAATTCACTTGGAGCTTTGATGATGAGAGCACGTCTCTTGAAAGCACTCGCAGAATAGTTTAATTTTATTTTAAGCATAAAATGGCTTTGCATTCAGGTGCAATAGCGCCTATATTATTTTTACAAGAAATGTTGCAAGAGTTATCAGATAAAAGTAGCTAAAGATAAATGTTAAAAGGATTAAAGCAATGTTTAAATGGATTTTCTCAAAATATGAAAATAAAGATTGATTATGACGAGTTAAAAGTTACAAATACATTGGTCAGATTATTAATACAGATGGAAACATAATGGATGAAATTAATCATAGAATTAAACTAGTGTTTTTGGTAGAAATAACTTTATACTAAAAGGAAATATGTCTATATGTTTGAAAAGGGTTTTTAATAAATGTGTTTTACCAGTTCTTACTTATGGATCCGAGACTTTTAATAGAAGAGCAATACAGAGACTTCAAAACACTCAAAGAAGTATGGAGAGATGTATGTTGGGAGTACAAGAAGAGAGTGAAAACGCAATATATGGGTAAGAGAACAAACAGCTGTTACTGACCTCATTGAAAAAAATTAAGACTGAAGTGGTGTTGGGCTGGACATATTGCTAGAAGAGATGATAATAGATGGACAATTGAAATGTTAAACTGGATTCCAAGAGATTGTAAAAGATCCACCCATATGTGATATGGATGAAATAAGAAAGTGTTCAGGGGTGATGTGGAGAAGAAAAGCTAAAGATCGGAGATGGATTGAACTCGAAGAGACCATCCTGCAGTGGATTGATAATGGTTATTATTTTTATTTCATTTTATTGATATATTCATACTTTTATATTATTATCCATTATATTAACATTCAATATGTATAATTTTCTTTAACCTATATTATTTTTTAACAATTTTTTATACCTACCTTCTACTTATATTTCCAAATCTTAACTGCTACATTCAAACATTTAAATGAAATTCCCAGATTAGTTTCTTACTATAAACTTTCATCAATGAGAAGTACTAGATTATACATTAATTTTACTTATGGATACTAACATTACTCTTAATATATATCTCCAAAATTCTGCTATCATCGATATATATATATATGGTGTCTAAACTGATGATTGATGAATTTCATAGGGTTTATTAAAATGTTTTTGTTTGTACAATTCCTGTATTCATCCTTGTTGTATTTTGATTCATGTAAGTTTATTTTGTTTTTATCCGATGAATTGAAAAAATAACCAACAAATACAACTATCTTATTTAAGTATCTGAAAAGGAAATACAATAAATATAAAGTTTGAAAAATTGCCATTTTAAAATCTAAATATATTCCAAAATTTTTAATATTCTTGTAATTCTTAAAAAGTTAAGGCATATTCTAAAAGGGAGTAAAATTGTATATATATTAAAATAATTAAGATTACAAATTATATTTTTATGAAAAAGATTGATGAATGTAAAACATAGACAATATATATATCAAAAAATCTAGATAACATTCACGATCAGAAAAATTTGATTATTGCCTATCGATTTAACTTTCTAATTCTTAGTTGTTAATTATTGGGAAAATCTATTTGAAAGTATTTTACAGTTATATTATTGGAGAACTCTGAAGTACTCCTAAAACTATGATTTCATATAATAAATAAAGTAATTGAAGGAGATAAAAGGCTGGATAAAGCAACCAAAAAAAAAAAAAGGGAATGGGAGATACATATGGTCACACCATAAATCAGTAAAGCATATGGATAATCAGGTAATAATTGCTAATAGTTCGAAAACATTGATGATAATGAAATAGGAAAAATAAAGTTGCTATTCAATTTGTTATATGTATAAATGCGGAAAAGTCTAAAATAATAATGATATCGTGAAAGTCTCAATTATTAAATTGGGGAATAAAATGGTGAAATGTATCAATGTTCTGATCAAATGATCACAGAGGATGTGCATTGTGATTATGAAAAATGAGAATTAGAATATTGAATGTGTTTTTTGTGAAAAGCAATATCAAATCTCTTAATCATCTGGAGTTACACAAAGAACAATCAAATCAATGGCACAGCTGCTTTATCACTTCTAGTAATCAAACTCCTTATGAATTCTCAAACAAGAAGCCACTGTATAAATTATTTACATGTTTAATTTAACAATTGACCATTTGTTTTTTTGCCTTTTTTTTTTTTAAAAAAAATCTCACTTCTACAATTCAACTTAGTATAATGCTCTCAAGATTAAAGACATTGGAGAAGGATTAAAGAGATTAGCTGGACAGAAAATCAAATATTGAAATAGTAAAATCTGGGCAGTCAAACTAATTTGTACTGTTAAAAGGAGACTGTCTTAAGTGGAACATATTCTAAGAAATAAGTTTCATGCAAGATGTATTGGAAGTTAAATTAATGGTAAACACCCGAGCTGACAATATTCTACTTTATTAATATTAAAGGATTAAGCTATATTAAAAAAGGACTGAAGATTGATTTGCATGGAGTCATAACATCAAAGACTATATGGATACTGATTCTACTTACTACTCACTATTTTACAGCACCCATATTTCTTTTCAATATTTATGACATTAGATCAGGAGTGGGAAATTTCCGGCCTGCGGGCCACATCCGGCCCATGATGATGTTGAATCTGGCCCACTCAGTAGATGTCTAAATATAGAAAATCCATACTTGACAACACTTGCTGTAAAACGCAATCTTTAAGCCTATCACTGACATGTTCATATATCATTAACTTTATCCCAATGCCATGAAAAATATAAAACTCTAATTATAAAAATTTATGATAACTTGCGCAAATTTAATTATTTCTAAAATACCAATTTTTATATTACAAAATATAAAAATATGGGAGGAATCACGTCGCAAATCATGTTAATTTCGGGTTTTAAAGAATACTTCTAAGCAGCGTCGGAGTATTATTTCCTAATTATTATTGTAGCATCAATCGCATGAAGTTTTTTTGGGTTTAACTTCTTACTGAAAAAAATATTGGTGCATATTTTATAAATAAGTTTATATCTTTTCTAATTATTATAACTTTTAATTTAATATAATTTATATCATATAAAATGAACCAATTAAAAAAAAAGAAAAATTGATGCCGAATACCGTATTTTCAATAATTGAACATTCAGATATTTATTTGCAAATATAGATGCTAAAGCTGTTTGTTTGATTTGTAATGAAACTATTTCTGTTTTTAAAGAATATAATCTAAAAAGGTATTTTTCAACAAAACATTTCGTAAAATATAAACTATCTATAATCGATTCCTATTTAAGTCATTAAATATTGTATTTACTTTTTTTTTTGGCAATTCAAGTAATATAACATTATTTTAGATTCTGATTTTTTTTTGCTAAATTTTTCAATCTATTCCTTTATGATACAAAAATTTTATTCAACCCGCTGATGAAAATAAGTTGCTCACCTCTGCGCTAGAACAATCTTTACAAAAGTAATATTGTGAAGATTCAGTCATATTAAATATTTTTGCTTTACAGTTAATGCATCAACAGTCACCAGACCGACTTAAATTAACTTGACACCATTATCTTCTAGTCAAAATGATCAAACTATTCATTTATCTACCACAATAATTAAAATGTTTTTGAGCTCACCACCAAAATAAAATCTTTAGCAACTTACTATTGGGATTCAAATCCATGTTACAGCAAGGAATTATCCATAACTCACTAAATCATAGTGCTTTTATTGGTAGATAGACAAAACCCACAAAATATTCTGCAGATAAAACTGTACCAAAAAATATCAACAATTTCAGATATCCATAGATTCTTTTTGCTGTCTAGGATTCAACATCTTCAAAATAAAAAAAAACTTTAGCAAAAAAAATCTGAACACATCCAACTGCGTTTATAAACTACACATATGGGCTAAGATGATTACATTTATAATGAATTTTCATATTACCATTATTTATACCTTTCTGATATTGACCAAATATCTCCTAGGAATATTTTATTCCAATTTCTAAATTTTTACAATAAAAATAAATGTTCTAATTTGAAAGATAATTTGTAAGCAGTTTCATATTATACTTAAGCATATGATTTTATTAAATTATTTTTTTGTGCATATGAAGACAAATCAACATAATAGTTCTTCATGCCTTAAGAAGACCAATTGATGGGATGCACTATGGCTTCTCCTTTATCGGAATCTCTTAGCCAATATGCCGAGAGAAACCCGTTAGCCACTTTATTCTCTCTTTCCATTCCCTGCCCTAAGTTTTTCCTATATTCTTCTCTATCTTGTTCCATCCCATTTCCACAACATAATCTTTGTCAACTCCATGAACTTTATATTTAAACCCTCTTATCTTTTCCCAAACCTAGCATAAAAAGCAAGAACCCACTTTCGCTATAATCACTTCATTATTTGACCCTTTCTGCTTGAAGGCATTTACATTCAATTATTATTAACAGATGCCTAATATTTACTAAGCCTTCCGTATATAACTTGCAGACTAAATCACCTATATTTTTCCATATATTCCTTTGTTGATAAAGATACTATTTGAGTCTTAAACAGTAAAGTACTTTCCTTGCTATTATCATAAATTAATTCACACCCAGTATGCTGTTTACTTCTATATATATGTAAACTCTTTTTACTCTACATACTAGTTCTCCAGCTTCCTATTTTTTATTAATACACCTATTCTTCTATCATATTCCTTTCCACTATAACATTAAACAATTCTCCTAACACAATCATCCCACCTTTTGTCTAAGTACACTGACATAAATTCTTTATCCAAATCTTCTGCATACCATAATACTTTTCTTATCTATTTTGTTGCTTGTCCTTTACTCATAACCCAATTAAATACTATTTTGACTATTCTCTTATTATCCATAAATTATACCAACATTTTCATTTACTTTTTGCATCTCTCATATAAAAACTTGACCATCCCATTTCTCCTTGAATTGCCTTCCACATATCTACATCTAATGCATGTCTTCCCACTTATCTTTGTATTTTTTCTTAGTAATGTAACACCCCTTTACTAACACATAATGACCAACTATCCCACAGTAACCTCACACAATGGACACCGTCTACATTACATTACAACAAATATAATTAGAAAAATGTACATAAAAATGATCAAACCCATTACAATCCTTCTTTCTTTCTTTATAATATATATATACAAAATAATCCAAAAGAAAAAAAAAAACACCCAACAATAATAATTCCTTCCTTCCACCTCAAAAGTATCTCTTATGAAAAACCTGTTGGTACTGCCACCTGTGGCCATTGACTAAATCGTTGCTTGTATATCTTGAGAAGTGAGCATTATTTTTCATTTACACGTACATGTCGTACATTTCATACATAATTTTGGACTGCTTTTTCTATATATATATTTCTGTGAATCAAACTAAATAGCCAATAGCATCTCAGTATTGGATCTATGTTATGGAATCATGGGGCCCTTTACATCATTAAGATGCCTATTTTTAAAAACTCGTTTACTAATTAATATTTCCCTCTTAACATTACTCTTCTTAAATTTTTTTCCATATTTTAATTTCTTTTATATATGCAAAGCAATGATAACAGTCTTTCACTTTTCTATTTGTCAATATTTGCCTAACATATATAAAATTCTAATCCATTATTCCATCTTTTCTTTCCAATAATGTTCATATCCTAGAAATTAAATTTTAAACACCTCATAAGTATTAACTGTTTTAAATATCAAACTAATTATAGAAAGCTATGCATGCATATTTTTTTTTGGGGGGGGGGGTGTCAAAGTAGCAAAAAAAATTAAATAAATAAACAGTAACATTCAAAAAAAATTTTTTTATAAGCTTGTTTTCAAACTTAACAAAAGACTTTGTACAAAGAGATAGGTTGCATCTTTGGTATATTGAAATGTCATTTACAGTACTTTACTGCATGGCAGAATGCTGGGTTATTGCAACATGCTGTAAACCATTTCTTGACATTTGCTGGAGCTGCATCTATTTGTTGTGTCTGACAGAGAGCACTCCACATCACAATATCTGCTAGCGATAATTTATTGCTCACTAACCAATCACATTTACCTAAATGACTGTTCAATGTTCTAAGAACAGAAGCTCGTTCTTTATTTGATCCATATATGCATGAAGTGCTAGCCAGATCCAACCAATTATCAATTTGTGTTGCCTCTATTGCGTTATCTTCATAACTAGGTTTAAGGAGGCGTGCTAAAAACCTTGCAATGTTGGATTCACCCTGGATTGTCGTTTGAAGCTGAGGATTAACAATCAAATGGGGACCATACTCAACTGAAAAAAAAAAAAATCAGAATATAGCACATATTTAAGAATTTTATCTGAATTACAATAATTTTTTAATATATAATATAACAAATTTATATATTTAAAAAAAAAAGAAGCAATAAATAATATTATTAATGTAGATATCCAACAAGATATTTATTTACATTTTCACATGTAAAAAGATCACTTTTTCTTATCATACTTTTAAAAAAATTCACTTTTATGTAAAAATTTCTTAGTTTCAGAAATGTAATAGCAAATCTATTTATTGTTTCACTAAAAAAAAAAAACTATTATTTTTTTGTTTGTTTCTTTTGTTTTATTCTTACTTTTTTTTTTTTTTCAAATCAAATGAGTCTACACTCTCTAAATGAACACTAATTAGATTAAAATTATATTATTTTCTCTATTCCTTAAAAAATGTATAAATTAAATGATTTTATCTCCCTCTCCCCAGCTAAATTTTAAAGGAGCCCAAGCTTTAATTATATTTTTACAATATTATTGATATAAAATTTATGTAAATACACATCATACTTAATTTTTATATTTTCTATTTAATTAATTAACTCTCCATACAATAGCGCCATTCAATGCAAGCCAAAGTAATCAATGGATGCAGTCCCAGACCAGTTTCTAGCTTGTGGCTTTTATCAATGAGGAGATTTGAATCTGAGAGTACTGCACCTAGATCTTAGGATCTAATGCAAACCTCCAGTAGCCACCTTTTATCTTATTAGCTAACTATTAAGTTTCGAGTCCAAAATGGAAAACATAATAAAGCTTTCAAGCCCATTAGCTTGTATAGTCTATAGATCTGAATTCAGATCAGATCCATATTTTTTGGTGAAATGGTGTCTTTCTTCAAAAACCAAATCACCATAATACTATTGGACAGGGCCCTAAGATCCAGTGCAGTGCTCTCAAATCCAAGGCTCCTCATTGATGAAAGCAATGCTAAAAACTAGTCAGGGGATATTGGATGAGTAGGCACTAAATAGTGATTTTTATGCACAAACATTTCTGCATCCATTAACTACTATGGCTTGCACTGAATGGCGCTACTATATGAAGAGTTTTGCCTCTGTGTAAACAGCTTATGTAAACATCAAAGAATGGTGATCTTGTGACATTTATTGGTTTAATACCAATCCTGCCAAATAGGATTATGGTGACTGTGGTTATTAAAGAACCAGACATCAAAAAGTACGGATGCTGAACTGAATCCAGATCTATACGATTGTACAAGCTAATGAGATTGAATTGAAAACATTAGTGTTTTCATTTTGGACTCGAAGCTTTATAGTTAGCTAATAAGGTAAAAGGTCACTGCTGGAGGGTTGCATTAGATCGTAAGATCTAGGCGCAGTCCTCTCATCCAAGGCTCCTCATTGATGAAAACCACAAACTAGAAACTGGTCTGAGGATAATGAATGAGAAGGCACTAGATAGGGATTTTATGCGCAAACCTTCCTGCATCCATTGATAACTCTGACTTGCACTCAGTGGCGCTATTGTATGGAGAGTTTTGTCTCTGTATAAACAGGGTGTGTAAGCATAAAACAGTAGTGATCACGGGATGTTTAGTGGTTTGGTTCAATAATATTTTTTGATAATTAAAATTATTTTAGCAACTGACTGTATCCAACTGGAACAAACCTATGAATAAAAAAAAAATTATTGTCTTCAATGTAGGAAAAAAAAAATCAAAATGCAAGAAAAATTTGAGCAAAAGAATTATGAAAATTGATTATGTTCATAATTATTCAAATATTTTTCTAGATTAACAAAATTATGAAACCACAGGTAATTATCTCTAATCACAGATTAAATATTTCTCCCTCATTCCCCTGAGTTAAATGAAAACCAGAAGAATAATTATTTGTATTACTGCGAATTTTTACAAGTTTTTGTTTTATTCAAACACTTCTATTTCTTATTTTCATGTACATACATAAATGCAATCATTTCAAACCCCATTCATTTAAAGACTTCTATTTTTCCAACACTTTTAAATCAATCACTGTAAAGTTGCAAAAAATACTCACTCCAATTTTCTGTAACATAATCACTAATGAAAATACTGAATAGATAAAAAATCAGTTCAAAACTATTTATCTACATGCTATGGAAGTACATGTATTGATTCTCAACTGCTCGACATCTAAAGGTAAAAAATTTGCAATGCGTGGCTAAAAATTCATTATCAAAAACAATAAAGAACAAATAAAAACATTGCAACAAATTCTAATACCAGACATAATTACCTCAATATTAACAAATAGCAAAAAAAATGTGCTTAAAAGATTATATACTTTGTAGCATATTATTTTATGAACCATCAAAATTTCCATATGCTGTGTGAACATGTACTGACTCACAATTATGGATGATATCTAGAAGTGAAAAAACTGTGATTCTATATTATTAATTAAAGTTCATTAACAAAAACAAAGAAACTTTTTTTTTAATATAATTTTGTTAATCTGAAATGTTATTCGAATAATTACAAGATCAGCATTCATGTTTATTTTGTTCTAATTTCTACGATTCTCTCATAATTGCTTTTTTCTCTATAGTTTTTTTTTTTTTTAAATATAAATATTTACGTAAATTCAACAATGTGCTTTTATGAATTTTCAGTTATTAAAAAATATTATAGTACCAATTAAATTTAAAATGAAAGTCAAGATATTATAATTAGCAAAAATAGAGGATAGTATATAATCACATAAATTTTATAACATGACATAGTTGTGTCTGCCATCTCAACAAAGCAAGAATATATGCTCAAAGAGTATAGTACTCGTATAAAAAAGTTAATTTATCAATTTATCTACATGACATGAATACGTGTACTGATAGTGTTCAACATTTAAAAGCAAACACTTTACAATTCTATGCTAAAGAATTCATTCTCAAAACAAAGGAGATTTGGCGAAGGGAAGTGCAACAATGATTTTTAATGTCCAGGCAAAGTTACATCAACCATCTTAAAATCTCAAAAACATGAGCTTCAGAATATACTTCTTTTATGAATAAGTTGCATTTAAAAAAAAAAATCCATGTCAATTTTTCTGCTACTAATTTTTAATTGGGTATGAAATATAATAGCAAACACTCAACATATATATATTTTCAAAATGTCAACCGAAGAGTGATAAACTGAAAAATACAGGGTCACTTTTACTGTGAACAACAATTTGTAAAACAGCATATAAAATCAGTGCAAATTTTATTACTGCATCAATTTTCTGCCACACATAAAATGCAAAATTTATTTGTTATTAAGTATAAATAATCAATTTTTTTTTTTAATTAATTTTTTGAAAGCAATATTCACTAAGTTATATTATTATATCATATTTAATTTTCTTCAATTAATAGTTTAAATTTAATCTTTCCTTAATTAAAAATTGCTTTTAAGTAACAAATATGATATAGAAGTAAGCATTCTTCCTTTTTATCATCTAATATCATATCATTTTTATGTTTGACCACAATTTATAAAACCTAAAAATGAAACAATCTTTATCATCAAATATTCTGCCATATATGCAATACAAAATAGTTTCATAATAAAGTACCTGTAAATTTAAGTAATACAACATTTTTAAAAACAACATTTTCTTTTTTTTAATCATTATAATTATAGATATATATGTGAGTGATTGTTCAATTCTGTAAAATTTCCGAATCCGAAATGGATCAACATCAAAGATTTCAGAAAATCAACAAACTCTTTTTAACTTTTAAAAGAATTCGCTATTTAACATTTATATAATCAGACATCTTTTTTTCTGATATTTTACTAGCTATTCTCTATCAGCATGCATGTGTGTTTACATACAAATTTGTGTTTCATGTGCTTTAGAGCATTATAGAATAAGAGATGAAGATTCTTCAATCGAAATTTAAATCTCCCAAGTGAATAACCCGATTTGATTATTTATTTATAACGCTATATAAAGCTTTGTTGTATAAATACATTTTCTGATAGAATAAAAGAAAAGCCTTTAGAATATGAAAAAATAAATCTAGTTATAAATACTACAAGTAGCTTCACAAGAAAATAATCTAGTTAAAAGATATTCCTGATTAATAGTCAACCCAAATTACGATGGATTGAAAAAAGATGTTTACTGCAGTGTAAAGTATAATTAAAGAAATTGTGGGAGATATATAAGCATATAATTGTACAATCAATACAGAAGTATGCATTAAATATAAAACACATTTCATTAACAAAAACAAATAGACAATAGGAATCACAGCACAGTGAAACTGAGACCTCACTCATATATTGATATACAGTGCATTTAAGGAATGTGTGACTATTAATATTATAGTAATCATACATTTATTTAAAAACAAAATCATAGATTAATTAGATAGGCAGAAAAATTTGGGGAAAAAAAATTATATAAAATTATTCATAATAAAGTTCTATTCCTGCTTCCTACCCTTCCCAAAAGTTTGTATTAGCAATTTTACTTTCAAATTTAAAGCAAGATTTGAATGTAATTATTTTTTCCAGCATAACTAAAACACATTTTTTAAAAATTTTATTTCTAAATAATTCAAGATTTGATAATAGTTCAGAATTTTCACTATTATAAATTTTTTTTTAATAAATAAGACTAAACATATTGCTGCATGAAAAGGCAAGCACATCTTATCATTAAATGCTTTAACAGGAACCATTTTAAAATAAAAGGACAGCTTTCACCATGTCAAAATTAAAATTCATGTAGTCTACTCAGATAAATTTTCATTAATTTTTATTTGAATATTTTCCTTATGAATTTTTAGTTTTTAAGATATATTTCTATTTTACTTTCAAACGAATGAATAAAAATTATTAATTTATCCAGACAATATCATCAATGAAGTATGGGCCAATTAAAGAATGTTACTTCTGCCAGAAATGCATCTTGGGTGATACTTGCCTTTTTCCCAATATCTTTTTTTACTTCTGCAAAATGTAAAGTAAAATAAAAGTTTTAAAGCATAACTTACATTTTATACATGAGTGGAGTTAATGACAACATAAATTTGTATTTAATAAGAATAAATTTATTAATCTTTAATTAAGGTTTATATCTGGACTACAAATTATAATTGCAGCCTAATAAATGATTACTGGCCTGTGTGGTTATTGGAGCTCAAGGTTCATGGAACAATGCTCAATCTGCCACCCGGTGCTTGAACTTTGCATGAATTCCCAAGCAACAAACAATTCAAATATTATAAATAATAATAATCGTTAATTTATTTACTTAAAATGTATCATCAAATAATTTATAACTGAATTATAGTACTTCTTAGGTAAGGCTTAATTGTGGCTTCAGATTCTATATCGGACTTTTAAATGGAGGCCAAAATTAATATATTGTCTGCCTCTGATTATTTTTAATATAGCATTTAAACTGTGAATATATCGCATTCAAGAGATAATATAATTATAAAAAAGAAGTATTACAGTTTTATATTATACTAAAAATGACCATGATTCTTTGAAATTATTTGTGCTTCGTGTGTGTAAGCTTGAGCTTGATTAATGTAAAAGAAGAGAATATCTAATTGTGAGGATAAAAAAATGTATGAAGATTTGTTATTTAAATCCTCTGTATACTATTAACACTCTAATAAAATATCAATTAATTGGAATTACCATCATTTACGTGAAGAAATTTCATTATACAATGCATACTTTTCAACAAATAATGAGGGTAATATAATATCCGAAACTTAATGAAGTCAAAAAATAAACAGTTATATTAGGTTCTTACAGTAAACAATTTTAATTTATCATAGATTAAAACATCTAAACTTTTTATAAAACATTTATTAATCAACATTGATACATTTTTTTAAACATAAAATTGTTTGAAATGATATTGCAATTTTGTTGAAATCAAATAAAAAAAAAAGAATTTACTTTAGCTAATATAATGTATATTTTCTAATTTATTTTTGATGCACTTTATATAAGATAATTATTTTGTAATTACATAGTGATAAAGCTTATTTCTTTTGTTATTTTATATAGACATTTCAATGTACAATGTAATCACTAGCATCCTATTATTAACGCAAACATGTTTGGATAAAAGTATAACAAACATAAAGACCTTTTGGGTGCTTGCATAATATATCTTTTCTAATTTATTTCTGCTACCTTTTTTTTAAAATAAATAATGATAAAACAATTTATTTCATAGCAAGAATTTTCATATTTCTGACAAATAAATTGTTTTAATTCTATTATACAATCATTAAGAGGATATTAAATAAAAATTAGGCAAATTGTAATTTAGCAAATGTAAGATATATACTTTCCATTATTTATGGTGCAGATTATTACAGTAAGTCAGGGATGAATAAGATATTATCCATAATCAACTGCAAGAAATTTTGGGTGATTTTCTGAATTAATAAAAACTATTGTAATTTTCAAAAAAATATCAAAAACTATTTTTATCAAATTCAAATTACCGATATTATCGATCAGAGCCTTAGTGGAAAAATAATTACTAACTGCCATGAGTACTACTTTTGCCTCTTTTTAAAAAGTGTTTTGGTTTAAAATATATCAAATTTTAGTAATTGCTATGTACTGAAATAAATGAGTTCCCATTAGCATTGCTGAGTCACCTAAAGCGAGGGATACAAGCTCGTGATAAGAAAAAATAAATCAGAAAGTACGTAATAGATTGTCAATTTTGTTTTTCATATAACAAGTACATAGTTTTTAACGCTACTTTAAGTATTTCAATGTAGTAAAACTATTTTATAAGGAGAATAATATCTGAAGTGCAAATGCAAAAAAAAAGACATTATGTTAAAAAGTAACAAAAATTAAAAATTTTTTAATCACACTAACTAACCAACAAACATATTTAATTAAATCCGTAATTAAATCTGAGGCAATGTCAGTTAGATTGCATGTTAGGTATGAGTTAGCAAAACATACTAAATCTTTCACAGCTGGAGAAATGCTAATAATAATAAAAAAAAGGCATTTCTGGAAGTCAGTCATTTCTTACTTGATTCATTCAACAATAAAAATTAAATTATTTCTGCCAATTAAAGACAGGCAACTTTTGCATAGAACTGCCACATGTCATGCAGAAATTATGAATTTTGATTTGGTACTGACTGGAAATCACACTGTATTTGTTTTGTTTGTTGTAGTTTGATCATCAACCATCCTATAACTAACATTTCCCATCTATGTTTTTGTATAAGAATGGTTTTTTTAAAGATATGAATATGGAAAAAAAAAGGAATATTATTTTGGAAAAAAAACAAGAAGTTTGCTATGCTTTCAAAAATATATGTACATATAGAAGAAAAAAAAAATCCAATTTATAAAATTATATAGATAACAACTGATGGAATGGTGGCAATGATCAGAAAAATCAATGAATTTTTGACTATAAGTATTAGACATAATGAATTTCTACATTTCCTTTTGTATGACTGCATTTTTCATTAGCAGACCCTTGGTTGTAAAATTCTGAACATGTCATTTTATGGTAATCTGCATGAAAATTATTAACTTTATTTGAAGAAAAAATCTTCAGGGAAGAATGTCTAGATCTCCAGTACACAAAAGCAAATCTGAGTATGTGAAGTTATCAATTCATGCAAATGTTTGTAGGTAAATCATGATCTATTCTCACAAAAATTTAGAGATTCACTACAGGTGCTACAAGTCTTTTTAAAATCAGGAGAGGAAGAAACGATATCATTACTATATGATTATATAAAGTCAGAAATACTTATCACAAATACATAGATAAAATGCCAAATATTTATAATTTGAATGAAAATTAGTAGCATTCAGGAAATTTATGTTGAATAGACTATAAAAAAAAAAAATCTACTGACAACAAAATTGGGGAAAAATAAATTTATCGAACAGTCTAAATTATTTCTCTTAGATTATTAATTTAAAAACAAGTTATTAAAAAAAGCACTAGTTGCATAAGAAATAATTTTACATTTGTATTATCAAATAAAGTCTAGAAAGTTTGAACAATGATATTTTGGTAATTTCATTCAAAAAGTTTTTCCTTGTCCAAATCCTGTCTTCTAACAATGATATTTAAAAAAATGGATATAATTGGAAAATTGTTTTAGAATTAAAATACATTTAGTAATAGACTAAAAAAAAAAGGTTCAAGTGTGAATCAATTTTTTTTGTTTTATATAGATAACCATTATTTACACAACATATCTAATAGAAGTAGAATGTCAATTAAGAGAACAAAAAAGAATATGGTTGAGTAATGAAAAACTAAAAACATTAGAAAAGAAGAATGATCATAGGGTACCAGGCAAACAATTAAAAGCAAAATTTCAGCATAAGAAATATTTAAATGCAGAATCAGCCTGAAGGCAGTATAATCCTGCATGATCTGTTTCCTTTTTAATAAGCGAAGTAATACATTTGTAGAAGCAGTCTGTATGGTGGAACAGATTCTGGTCACGTTAATGAGAAATCAGAATAGGTCAAGAATGATTCTCTTTGTTAGCTATTTTATCTATTGAATCAGAATTCACAAAAATATTGATTCAATAAAATTGTGCAAATTGGTAATTATAATTTATAAATATTACAATTTATTTAATACCAATTTGTGCAATGTTTTTTGTGAATTCAGATTCAAAATAAATAAAATGTTTAATGATGGGTCTCGTTCTTGACTATATTTGTAAATAAGAAAATAATTTTTTTTAAACATCTAAGTGTTTTTTTTATTACATGTAAAAGAATTATTTCCATGCATGAAAACATGGCATTGAATCCCAGTTTTTCTCACGCTATCTCTGTTTAAATGCTCGTAACAACTGAATGTGCTTTAAAAAAAATGGAGTTTAGGAATGAGAAATGGCTAGGATAATACAATTACCATTTAATATCAAACAACAAAAAAAAAAAGAATGATATTAGAAAAGAATTTCCATTGTTCAATTATTCAACAACTGTACAAAAATTTATAAAAAAACCCATTTTACAATTCACCATTTAAAAAATAGTCTGATAATGATAAAAGAAGTTAGAAAAATAATTTAAAGACTTTAATTTCAGCACATCGTGTAGTCGAGTAATATTTCATAATTAAAAATAGTAATAAATATTGTACTACACACATTTTAATTAAATTTTTTTTTTTACTTTAACAATGTTCATTTAACGATTTATATATATATACATACTACCTTTTTAATCATTAATTACAAGATCAAAAGCTGCTCGGCATTGCAAATAGAATGTAAATGCTTACAAGCAGAAAGGGTACAAATAAAGAAGTTGTGAGAGAATAAATATAGACCAAGTGATTATACAGAAAGTTGGTTATTGGTCTTTATGCTGGGGCTGGAAAAAGATAAGGGGAATCTAGATACAAAGGCCATGAAATGGACAAAGATGATGTGGAAATGGGATAGAGCAGAATGTGGGAAAACCTTAGGGTGGGAAAGGAAAGAGAAGGTAAGGTGCTAATAGGTTTTTCTTGGACATATTTGCTGAGAGATTCCTGACTTCGATAAAGAAGTAGTCATGTCGCATCACATCATTATTGATACTATTTTTCTATAATGTATTAATTTTTTAAATAATTATTTTATTAAATTATATCATATCTAAGACCAAATCAAATTTGTTTTTATCAAAAAAATTGATACTGTAGAATACAAACTATAAAAAGAGGAGGAATATCTTTAATTTAGCAGAAAGTTAATGTCACTGTACATTTCTACTTTAAAAAAAAAAAAGATTTAAATCTAAGCATTTAAATAAAAAAAAAAACTAATGACATTGATGCTTTAATAAATAATGGGTGGGGGGAGGGGGTTGAGCTAAATTTTAATACATTAACATTAAAAGAATTATTAAAGAATACTCCTTTAGGTGAAGTTTAAAAATTAAATAACATATAAAAAATGAGATTCCATTGTTGAATTTTGTTTTTCTAAATACAACCAATTTAATATTTTTGGAAACAAAATTGAAGTGATTAATGATTTTCTTAGAAAGATACCAAATAATAGAAATAATGGCAGATACAATCATGAAATTATCTGTTCATTAAAGTAAACACTTGGGAGTTAAATCCTAATATTTATTCGCCTGCACTTCATTCATTCATTTTAAAAAATATATTTGAAATTTAAGAAATTATAAAATTATATTTTCACTTTCCATTAAACATTTTTTAATTTATCTAAAATTATCAAATTATTAAATGCACAAATTTTTCTTTTCTGTAAAGGAATGAAAGTAAAATCACTATTCGAACACAATGAATAAAATTTACGTTTTACAAATTTTACACATTTAATATACGTACACAAGTACAGTACAGATGAATATTTCTTACCATCTTTCCAGATAAGAGTAAGAACCAAATGATGATCTGTCCGTAATCCATTGATCTGGAAGCTGAGGAAACCGTTAAAGTGAGAGGGCAACTCTTTGATCGAAGAATGGATATGTGAGGATGTCATAACTTTCATTTGCTGACTGAGAAGTTGGTAAAGAACTAACAGTGATAATGGTGGCTGATTAAGATTAGCACTTATAACAATATCTTGTACAATACCATTCTACAGAAAAAATAAAAAATATTATATAAATATATAATGGCATTTTTAACATATTATATGCAAAAAAGTAAATAAATTGTCAGTTTTTTCTTTCTATATATAACAGGGGTGGCTAAAATTTTAGACCTTGGGGGAGACTTTGTCTGTGAAAATGTACCTGAGGGCAACTATTGTTTTTTTCAGAGATTTGAACCGGAAACCAGGAAAAAAAAAACATTTTTGCCAGAAAGAAAACCAGAATGGAAAAAATAACAGTTTGAAGTCCTGGTTTTCTAGAATATTCCTTATGGAGTGGTGTTTTTTTTTGTTTTATAAGGGCTTTTTAGTACTCAGAAATATTGGTGACGTTTCTAGAAAATACGAACTGATGAATTTTTTTTCAATAAGATATGAACTGTTGAAGACATTTTATGACTACTATTAAATTACTACAATTTGTCTATGTCGCTTTAACTCGCTCTCAAACTGCTAATTTTTAAGTTATTTTGACGATTTTACTGTCATTTTATCAAGATGTGATACACTGTGACTTCTCCTTAAATGAAGTCAGGAACCTCTCAACAACTATACCCAGAGAAACCTGTTAGCCAATTTACCTTCCCTTTCCATTCCCCACTCTAAGTTTTCCCATAATCTGCTCCATCCCATTTCCACAACATAATCTTTGTCAACTCTGTGGCCTTTATATCTAAATCCCCCATATCTTTTTCCAAACTCAGCATAAAAACAAATAATCCACTTTCTGTATAACCACTTTGTTCATATTTATTCTTCTATAACTTCATTACATTCAATTAACAAATGTTTAATATTTTCTATGCCGTTCTTACACAATTTGCAGACTAAATCACCCATATTTTTCCATTTACATATATATTCTTTTGTTGCTAAAGATCCCGTTAATCTTAAACAATAAACTATTTTCCTTGCTATTATCATAAATTAACTCACACCCAATGTTCCGTTTATTTCTATATATATATTTAAACTCTTTTTACAAATTGTATGATGCTGCCCTCTTTATAATTATTTTATAACTAAAAAATCAATAATGCTTAAATTTAAAGTTATAACAATGAGATAAGGCCTGCCTTCCAAGGCACTGATTGTTTATATTTTCTGCAAAAGGGAGTGCTTGTCAACAATTTCTTTGTTTTGATTTTCAAAATGAAAATGTATGTTTTAGAGTACTTTTTTTTAACGTAATTATTTTTGAAGAATAGTTCAGATTTTAGAAAAAATTATTTACTTTAAATCAATGATGTAGGCTGCATTTTGCAATAGGTTCAAAAAATACGTTTTATGTTGTATGCTATAGATTATTTCTATCAATTATTTATGAAAAAACTTTCGTTTAATAATCTGACAATTATTAATTTGCTTTTTAGAAACTAAATTAAAATGAGCATAATTTTAAAGGATTAAATATATATTTACTGCCAATTCTGTAATTGACCAATCAAAAATTTAGAACTTTAATTCACTAGGTCAATTAAGTATTTTGAATGAGGTAAAGGTTAAATTATAATTACTAAATTCCTATACGAAATATTTTAAAAAGTTCACAACTTCTTTGATATAAAATCAATTCATTAAAATCCTTGTTTTTCCAGGATAAATTATTTTCATTTCTCCTCAGGAAAATGGCAATTAAATATTTCTATAAATTTTAGTTCTAGCATTACACAAAAATAATGTAATTTTTTTCAGTTTTTTCCAACCTGGGTTTATTTTTGAGATTGACAATAACAAAATTTTAAATTTAACTATTTTTAAATAAGAATAATTTTGAATTTTTACTTTTTATATATATATTCAAATCAGCTCTGAATTTATCACTATAATTTGTCAATGTTCATGTCAGCTTCACAATCGACTTCCAGAGACAATGCGGTCAACGTCTTGCGCACTCCTGATATATAACAAATAATGTAATTGTAAATTTTGAAATGAAGGAAATTCTACTAAGAAAGTAATAAGCAAACTACTATGGACAACCAAGTGTTACAAGCCCTAACAAACATCCCACTGCCTCGTTTATTATCACTTTCAGGCAAAGAACATACAATTTGTGTATATGCATATTCTATTAATTTTAACAACCTTATCATATGAATATTGCCTATTAAATATGTAACACTGAGAATATAAACTATATTTCTCAAGTAAATTTCATATGCATATATTATAAAAATCCTTCACAAGTCAAAGTTGGTAAAAATCTTCTAATAAACTTGCAAATAATATGGTTTCATATTAATCTGTTAACAAGACAAAAATAAATCCTTTTTCATCTGGTATCTCTCTGAAATATCAATAATTAATTGGTCAGCTGTATAATCTCTTGGTAGTCAATTATTTCCAGAAAGCTTATGACTTGTGAAGGATTCTTCTGTGAAGATTATTACTTCAGAAATATTATGTATTTTGAACACTTCATATTTAATTGCAGATATTTGTTTACATGGTTATTAAAATAGTAGCAAATTTTTCCACAACAGTGCTACTTAGTGCATCATGACCCCTATCCGATATCCCCAGACTGGTTTCTAGTTTATGGCTTTCATCAGTGAAGAGCCTTCTGGGGGTCAGTGCACCTGGATCTTTGCATCTAATGCACCCTTCCAGCACCCACCTTTTACCTTTTTAGTTAATTATAAAGCTTTTAGCCCAAACTGAAAACACGTTTTCAATCCAAGTTAATTCACTTGTATACAAGTCAGGCAGCCCTAAAACCAGTTCAGTAACTATATATTTTGGTATCTTTAGTTTTTTAACAACTATAGACAACCATTATCATTTGACTAGGATTAGTATTAAATCATTAAAAAATCACATGATCATCTTTTCTTACACTGTAATCATAAGAAAAGGTGATTATGTGATGTTTTAATGTTTCACAAGATGATAAAACAGTAGCAAATTTTTCCACAATGTCACCTAGTGTAAGCTCTAGTGATCAATAGATGCTAGAAGGTTGTAATCCTTATCCAGTACCTATTTATCAAATATCCCCAGACTAGTGTTTAAACAATGGTTTCAATCAGTAAAGAGCTTTATAGTTTACTAAAAAGATAAAAGATCAGTACAGGACAGGTGCAGTAGATTCAAAGAGCCAAGTTCACTGCTCCCAGATATAGGGTTCTTCACTGGTGAAAGCCATAAGGAAGAAATTAGATTGCGGATATTGGATAAGTAGGCACTGAATAGAGATTATATGCGCAATATCTAATGACTATTAGAACTTTAGGTGGCACTAAGTGTGTGGAAAAATTTGTTACTAGTCATAAAATCTTTTAAAACGCCCGAGATATCTGTATTAGTTATGTGAATTAAAATCTATAATTACAATGATTTCATTCTGTTTAGATATTAAAACATGAATCATCTAAATATGTGTTCACTCTGAAATGCCCTAAGGAACTAATTTCCTTGGTTAATTCCCAGTTGAGAATGAGAAATCGGAAGGAATGATGTAACACATTTAAAATAGTTATTATAGTGCATCTAGTTATATGAATAATAAAAAATTATATGTTAAAAATTCACTTTATTTTACTGCAAAATGTAGAATAATCCTATTATAGAAAGTGTGTTCCTTGTAAAAAAGATTTGTGTTCTAATGATTCTGTGATCAATCTCTAAATATGATCAGGGGTGATTATGTTGCAGATTATCTGATGTTCATTCAATTAATAAATGTATCTTTTTTATAGAGTTATTTATTTGCGGCACTGGTGATTGTAACCAATAAAATATGAAAATATCACAGTAAGATACTGATTTCAATTTGATTTAATCGTATAAATTGCATTCTCTACATAGCAAGATTAATAGTTTGAAGCAATTAAGTAGTTATGACAAACATTATTTTTTAAAAAAATCATACCTACAAAGATTTAAAAAATGACATTTAATAATAATAATTGTTTACAGAGATGGTGCATTAAGATCTTTTCCAGAGATTATACTAAGCATAAAAATACTATCATTTGTTGATCAGTTTATTTCTCTATACCTAATTTATTCTAATATATAGGGTATATGAGCACAGACTTTCACACAACCCACCACTCTATCTAATAACACTGATACACTTAAACATACATATATGTATGTGTTTAAGTGTATCAGTGTTATTAGATAGAGTGGAGAGTGGTGGGTTGTGTAAAAGTCTGTGCTCATATACCCTATATATTACATATATAGACACAGGTATATAATAAGCCTGTGTTTCAGTTACTAATTTATTCTAGCAACTTAATATTAAAACCTAAAACTAAGCTTTAACAAGTCCTTTATATATCATAAAAATGCAGCTTACAAATATACAAATACTGGGATCAAGTGTTAACACTTTTTACAAATAACGAAAATCTATATTGAAATCTTATATTATTAAAATCAGATCTGCATCAGAAATGTTTTTCAGTATACTAAATACTACTTTCAATGGAATATATTTGCCATCGTGAGTATGCAATGCTGTTACCATGAATTTAAACAAGCTCAGTTCACATCTGGGAAAAACTCTCATTAGATATTTTTATTTATTTGGTGAATGGATTGATTTTTAATTAACTATTCACAAACATTATTAAGAAATCCATAGAGACTTCAAGCAGATGATTCATTCACTAATGGCTTTATTACATCTTTTGATTCTGCCATTGTTTACATAGGTTTGACAGTCATTAATTATGTATAAGATGGAGTAGAGAGATATAGGAAGCTTGAAAGTCTGAGTTCAAACCCCTTCTAATTACATTAAGTTCAATATAGACAATCAGACATTATTAAAATCCATTTGTAAACTGTAATGCTTCATGGTTTGTATTTGTACACAACTATATAGGTTTGAGGTTGTTAAAACTCCATTTCTGAAGCAAATAAGAACTGTGACTAAGGACGGTCTTGAATAAGATGATGAGACAGTATCTAAAAAGATCAAATATCAGTCACCTGACTTTATGATTCGACTATTAAGTGCCATCAAATCAATATTTGCATACCAAATGAATAACATTCTACTCATAAAATTTTCAGCATAATATGAAAGTAGTTTATAATTGCTTTCTCATGCAATTTGAAATGATGTTTTATATTCATACAACTATGGTAATTTATTGTCAATATCATCCTATTCAATATAGATAATGGTAATTAAGAATAAAAGATACAACAAAAACTCTTCTTAAGAGGAATCATATCAGAAGGTTTTCATTTCTTTGTTTTTAATGACAGTATTATTGATACTCATCTATTGACCCAGAACATCCATCATTTTTTTCTCCAATGAAAAATAGCTAATTAATTGATTACTTAACCGTAGGTAGCTTGCTAGTTTCATCAAGGATAGGCATCTGAATGAATTTTCAAGTTCTATCAAACCCTATCCTCTTCAGCAATCTCCATATTTTGAGTTTTCAATTATCCAGATTTAAAAAATTATAAGTAAAACCTAAAAAATGTAGACTATACGGTGCATATGTGAAATTATATATTCACAAACATCTGTGTTATGAATGCATATTGCAATATAATTTGTTACTGACTGCTAATTTTAGGATCTTGAAATAACTTGGAACCAAATATGACTGTAAAAGATTTCTGTGATAATGACCAAAATTCTTTGAAAAAATTTATAAAATCAAACCATAATGTTTAAGTTTTTTTTTTTCTGTTTCTAATACAAATGCATTAAACTAACAGAAAATTATATATAAATCATAGTAAAAAGAATTCAATTAGGATAGATTTTTTTCTACATATCTATACTACACAGAGGCAAAACTCTCCATTGATTACTCTGGCTTGCACCAAGTGGCGCTACTGTATGGAGAGTTTAATTGGGTTATGAGTAAAGGGCAGGTAACAAGATGGGCGAGAAAGGTAATGCGGTATGCAAAAGATTTGGATAAAGAATTTATATCAGTATATTTGGACAAAAGATGGGATGATTGCGTTAAGAGGATTGTTGAGTGTTATAGTAGTAAGGAATGGGATAAAAGAATAGATTTATTAATAAAGAATAGAGAGTTAGAGAGATGGAGAAATAGTATGGAGAGTAAAAAGAGTTTAAATATATATAAAAATAAACAGAATATTAGGTGTGAATTAATATATGATAATAGTAAGGAAAGTAGTTGATTGTTTAAGGCTCGAATGGGATCTTTAGCTACAAGAGAATATACATGTAAATGGAAAAATATGGGTGATTTATTTTGTAAATTATGTAAGGAAGGAATAGAAAACATTAGGCATTTGTTAATTGAATGTAAATGCTTGAAAACAGAAAGGATACATATAATGAAGTTATGGAAGAATAAATATGAAAAAAATGATTATACAGAAAGTGAATTATTGGTTTTTATGCTGGGTTTGGGAAAAGATAAGGGGGATTTAGATATAAAGGTTATAGAGTTGACAAAGATTATGTTGTGGAAATGGGATAGAGCAGATTATGGGAAAATTTAGAGCGGGGAATGGAAATAAAGTGGTTAACAGGTTTATCTGGGCATAATTGCTGAGATATTCTTGACTTCGTTTAAGGAGAAACCACAATACATCACATCACATCTCTTAAAACCAGCTTGGGTAAGCATAAAGAATGGTGATCATGTGATGTTTGATTGCATATCTATACTAGATATACATATAGCATATACTTTGAAATACTACTTCCTAATGCTACTGGATCAAGGAAATTAAATTTTTTTATTATAACACAATAGTCTCTCTTTTATTTGATGTTCTCTGTACAAAAATAGTCAGACACAGCTCTATTTCTTAATACTTCCTATAACATTCCTCAAAAGTTCTCTATTTTCTTTAACACGTTATTTTCAACTTCCTTTATTTTATTTTGTATTAAATAATGCAAGCCAAATGACACAAGATTTTTTAATTACTATCAAATCTTTAACATAATTTTCTCACCCACTATGTACATCCCATAATTTATAATTAATTTGCTGAGATGGTATATAAAATGTTTATTATTTTCTAATACTGTGTTCTATGTTTTTTACACTAATGCATAAGCATCACGATAAATTTAAATCTTATCTATTTCTTTGTCACTAAACTTTTACTCAAGCTTTAATACACTGCATTTGTTACTATCAGTATTTTCAGCTTTAATATTAATCTTGTATTAATTTCGCATTAGTTAACCTATATTTTTATTTCTTAAAACATTTTTTTTCCCCCACTTATAATTTTTTAACTATCTCATTATCAATGTACTCTATGGTAAAATGTTATTAGCAAGTTTCATAAAAGATATAGAAAAAGCTTTTTTTATTTATAATTCTTGTCTGATGACCATTACAATTATACTCATCAAAAATTATTTTTGCTATTGTATTTTTATGTGGAAAATTTGATCTTTTATAATTTATTATTTTTCTCATATAAAATGTAATCACTATAATTTTCATTACAGACCAGTCAATGACCAAATCAAAAGCTTGGAGAGTCATAAGATACTACTGATTAATACATATTGTGCCGGTCAAATTTTTATACTGGTTCAACCCAGTTCGAAGACTAGGCGAAAGTACCTCGAGGCCACTCATACACGAGATATAAAAATCAAGAATACTATGGCCTCTGCCCTATTCGTCTATTTTCGAGTCTAACCATGAACCAACAACATATCCGAGACACACAAATTATTTTATAACCCTGGCCCAAGCTTAGCATCAGGGAGAGACAATGGACTAGAATACTTAAAGAAATAAAATAAGTTAAATGTGCCTATGATATAACATGAGTTAAGTGTTTGTGCTTGCTTGGATCATCGGACAACTAACATAAAAAGGTTTTAAAGAAAATTATAAGACTCAAGCTTTGTTTTAAATTAGATACTAAAACAGTAAGATTCGAATTCAAATCTTAAGTTTCACCCTTTTCTATCGTCTCTCACCCACCACCATATACTACCCAAATTTAAACTTTTTGGTATCGAATTGTGTGTGTAGTAATATTAAAAATGTATAAATATCTGTAAGATTCACCATAAATACACACACACTTCGATAACAAATTTAAAGCAATAAATAAAAATTGATATAATTTAAATTTCTCTTTTACTTATATAATTTTATATAACTTTAACTATTTATTTTAAATTATAAACGTTCGTTAATTTATTGCTATTTTTAAAAATCCTATTTTAAATAATAATTTTGGAAATTATATTGTAATTTAAAGAAAAGTAAAAATAATTATATATTCCTTTTTGGACTTGAAATTTTGCAAGTAATGGTCAGTAAGAGATAATAGATTAATTAATTAGAAAATTCCCTAAAAGCTTTAGTTACGAATATGTTAAAATGTAAAATAAACCTAAACAATAGAAATGCAGCTTTCTGAAGTAATTAAACTTATAAAAATGCATTGATTCTCCTCAGGGCAAATGAATGGAGCTAAAAATAAAATAAAAATTTAAAAGATAAGATAAAGAAAAGAGGACATTTTGGATTTCTAAGAACTTTTTAGTTAGACTTTGGCTGTGCTCCTGCACGGTTGAGAGAATCCAAATCTTAAATTAATTTATCCACTACAAGATGATCAAGTAGAAAGCGCCCAAACTATCCCCCCGGAGATGGTCGATCATATGCCCGAATCTCCACATGTGCCCTTCACCAATTAACCAAGAGAATCAATCTGCTGCCCAAACAATCGGAAAGCTGCTGCTGCTACTGAAATGAATTAATAACCTGAGTGCTGGAAAGAACTGCTACTGTTTAAACTCATGAACAATGTGCTATTGACCATGCAATCTGAAAGCTTCTTATAAAACAGGTATCTATACCCAAGGCCTTCTAGAGTACTCTAAATTTTATTCAAGCTATAGCTCACTCTCTATATAAATTGTACAATTATAAATTTAATTATTAATCTATTATGTAAATTCTTTAATAATCTAGCTTACCTAACTCTGTCTATTTCTTGGGTACGTATTTCTAATTTTACATTTTTTTATTATCTAATGATAGCATGCCTATAAGATTTCCGACCGGACCTCACCAAATTTTAAATATAAATTCTAATCAAAACGGTTGCCATCTTGTACAGCTACCTACTACTATTTCTTTTATATACTCATGTTAGTTGGTCAGCTCGGAAATCTCCATAATTCTCTAAAATACAAATATTATGATTGCGTGAAACAGTGGATGCATGTCCTGCAAATCATATAATTAATATTTACTTTTATTAAATTATTTTGTTATTTTCATATAAATCGACACGCGTGCCCACCCAACTTACCTATTAATTTTTACACATGTTTTTAATTTTAAATAATAAATCCATTAAGTGCATTTCTTTGAGAGCAAAACACGTTATTTATTAAATGTTGGTAATGTACGGTCGAGTCATAAATTTATATTAAATCTTAACACAATATTATGTGAGTTATACATGTGTTACAGTTTAGAGATGCAATAATCCATCATGAGCCTTGGATATCCTGGATCATACTGTATTTACTGGAATCCCAGTCGTCCTACACAAGTAGACATAATGAATGATCCCGTAGGGCTTGACGCCCGTCATGCAGTCAGGGAATAAGTGCGGCATGAACCCTTTGCACCTGATTATGCTTATGTGACATTTTATCTTTGGTCCTATGGCAAACACCAGCCTGTTGTTTTAAACTCATCCATTGGCTTCACGGTTTTAATGTACTGCCACACTCGCATCGCAGTTCTAAATGTACCACGTGTTTCTTATTATTAATTTTATTATTCCATATATGACTCCGTCTCTGCATTATATGACATAAATTCACTCTCAAATAAATATCTGCCCATAATCTTTTAGAAATATCTTATTTAATTAAATCAAATATATGTCCGCAGTTGCTATTATCAATCCTAATTTAGACTCATGATTGCAAAGATATTAAATCCCCGAAGGCATGATCTTGAAATACTTGCTCAAGAATTCAGGTAGCTAGATTATGGCAGTCAAATAATTGTATTTCTTAGAAAATAACATAGTATCGAAATAATAATACCGCTACTGAGATTTTAATATAATCAAATGTTTAATTAAATGATTTTAGTATAAAATATTATCATTAAATAATTTCAAACCACACGACTGCCGTCATATATTTATTTATTCGACACCCATTCAATGTACTATCTCCTCGATTATTTAAAATATAAATATCTAATATTAATATTATATATAGCTAACTCAAAAATAAAGTCTATGAGTCTCTCACATCACCCTGATCCCTAAAGAAATGTTTACTAATGTAGCATCAGATGCATTGTTTCGTAGAGTGTATTGTGGAACCGATAAACCATGTTCGAACTGTTCTATTGGTAGCTCCGCTACCTATGGTGCTGCTTTTCTGTGTGGTGGTCGAATTCTGCATTATGTTAGCGAAGCATACGAATCTGACCATTACAATACTTTAATGAGATCACTGATGAATAATTTTCACAATGAGATGGTTGCAATTACATAATATTCTGCGGCCTAGGTATTACTTTTCCAATTTAAATAATTTTATCAACTCGTGTCCCCTCGATAAAACAAAATTGAAATAACTATTGCACAAAGCATTCTAGTTGCTTTGGGCTTTATAACTAATTTAAAATCTTTAAAGGTTTCTTTAAATAACTAATATTTAACTGGGGAATAAATAAGAACAAAATAAGCGCCGTTATCGAGGAGATCGACTTGGTAAAACAAAAGAAAACTTAACTAGTATTTAATTACAAATATTATTTTAAACAGGAAATATTTTCAAATAAAGAACATAATTTACACCGCATTAGGAAACAAGAAAATATATATATCACATTAAAATGTGGAATAGCGAAGGGAAAAAATTTAAGTATAAATATAAATCTAATATTAAGAGAAAAAGAGTTACATTAGGAAATATAATAAATTAATGAAACATTTAAAGAAAGGTACTTATATTAAAAGGAAAAGTAATAGTTCATGAGGAGATCATTAAAAGTTACCAGTCCTTTAGTTGGTCCAGTTCCCTCGACATCCGTAGCTTGATTACATACGTGGAGTTATTTGTCTGGACAAAGAGATTTGGAATATGAAGCATTTTGACACAAAGGGTGCACACACAGCTCACAGTTCGGTTTTACTATTTACTTGACACGTTACGGCATTTTGATGGATTAGGACTCGGCGGCAGGCAAAGCTGATGAGCTTAGCCACCGTACATGGTCACATCCACCAAATTAATAGAAATTTTAAATGGTTGCATGTTTGAATCAGAACAGGAATTCTCCGCAAAACTAGGACACAGTGGTCTTCAGCATTTATTTTCAATGCAACCTCGGAGGATCATTAAACTTGGTCGCCGTAACAGGAGCAGCAGAGGTAAGTAGTAGAACTCTTCAAAAGAGCCGACAAGCAGCAGCTAAGTACATTTTCCAATCACTTCAGTAACAAGGTTTAGAAATATGTTCAGAATCAATCTCTGAATAAAATAATTTTAGAATAAATCTAGGCAAGTTTTAGAAGACTTACTAAAGCACAAAATCTGAATGAATCAAGAACAAAATCTCACTGATTTAAAGAACAAAATCTGACTGATTTAAGGAACAAAATCTGAATAATAATAGTCTTTTGTTCTCCCCACTTTTTATACCTTTCTGGAGATACTTTTCTATTGTTTTGCATTTGATTCTAGATATTGATAAGCCCCCTATGTTCCTTTGTTTCGAAGTAACTTTTCGCTAAAAATAAACTTTAATTTCTTATTATCAAATTCTGCTTTTAACTTTGAATTTGATTTATTAAAAAGGCCATCTTTAATTTGCCTTGAATGAAATACTAATTGAAATGCCATTCCTTAAGGAATGCTGGCAGGCTTATCTTAAAATAAAATCATACGCCATATTTTAACAAAATTAAAAGAAAAATATTTTATTATAAAATGACAATTTAGTTCAACAGAATTTTGCATTTAATCATATATATATATATACGCTTGCCGTCTATATATGTTTGATTAATCAATTTTTGAAAAAGAAATTTTAATAAACAATTTAATTTTAATCAGAATTTATTTTAAAAGAATATTTCAAAGTAAATAGCTAATTTAATGACCGTTGATTATGCAAAATGAAACACTTTAATTTTATATTTAATGCAAAACTCTGTGGATACTTGGATATAAACTTAACCCAGGTTTACAATATCGTTAAGTTTATAGAAGGCTGTGAAGCATGGATCGGACTTCCGGATCCATTGCTTCAATATATAAATAATCCTGTGTCATCATCAAGTCCAAACCCTCATCAATGACTTTGGGTTTGAAACTAATCTGGAAATGTGGATAAAATAGCACTACTGTCTAGATTTATTGATTACCCAGGCTTAAATTACTGGCTCTGGAGGAATACTAAGAAAATTCCAGAAAATAAAATACAAATTAACAAAATCTTAAATTATAATTATCAATAATAAATGATATTGAATGCCTAATCATCACCATTTCCATCAGCATATAAAATCCAAGTAAGTCATTAATAAAAAAAACATTTTAATAAAGAAAAATAGTATGCAGTTTCCAATTAGGATATCAAAATAAAAACTATTACAATTCTACTTAATAATAACATACAAAATTAATGATTGCAAGCATCAGTTTCAAATAATCTTCTATAGAAATATCAGTTTGATTATACATTTCCTATAAGCCCTATTCACTGGGCCAGATAGTGATTGCACCCAAAAAAAAGCAGAATACCGTTTATATAAAAAAGTTTACAACTAACAAATTTAATGAATTAAAATAATCAATAAGCAGATCAAATTTCTAGTATTAAAAAAAACAAACTAATATGACTAACTTATTGCTTTGTAACAAGATTTTAAAATTATTTTAAAGAGAAAATATACTATATGATGACTTCTGGATCAAACAGATAGTTAGTTAATCATTTAATTGCTTATGCAATGGCTTCATAATCATTATCAGCCCCCCCCCCCCATATCAATCTAAAGGTGTCTTGACTGAGAAGAGATGTAATAAAATTTATGAGTGATTACCTTATATATAGAATTAATGTAAGTATAACCGAAAGCAGTATACTAAAACAATTACATTTTAAATATAAAAGAAAAGGAAGGAGGGACTATAAACATAAACTATAGATAATATATTTTTTACCAAATTACAGGCAATATCTGACAGTTCTGCTTTCAAGCATTCTGAATACAAAATTCCTTTATAGACTTCAATTAAGATTTAGAAAAAAAATCCAAAAACATTCATTTTGACCGCCAATCATAACACATCATTAAAATCAACAATAAAGAATACTAATATGTGAATAGCCCTGCATGTGGTATTTTATTTAAAAAATATATTTTTATATAACTTCCTGCCTACAGAGTCATAAAGTGTTACAGAAAACTACAAGCAGATAATTATGTACCAAATCAAATAATTTGATTCATCTATCTTTGGCTAAATTTCAAAATAAAATGAATAGCAAATGTCAAATTATGCCATCATACTGCTCAATTACAGGAATCTGACTGAAACTTGTTCACACTAAAGACTTTATTCTAAATCAAAAATGTTATCAAATGTGATACAAGTGATATTATATTTCTCCAAATTAACTTGCTGTATGAGCTTCAAATCAATATGAAAGACTGAAAATAAGAAAAGTAATATTCAGCTAGTGAATCTTAAAGAAAGTGCTTATTATCTATCCTTAAAACTAAGATTAGAAAATAAAATTCTTTACTGTAAAGACATAAATCTGCTGATAGAAAAAAAAAAGTGGTACTGTGATAAATATATATATATATCTTTAAATTATCAAGAAATTTCAAAAAATATAAGTTCTAGTACCAAAATTTTAAAATATCTTGATTATAAGAATTACAAATTGAAATTAATTTATTCCTATTTTTTTTTAATTACTAAAGTCCTTACTCTGTGAGTCAAATATTTTTTGGAAGAGGTTATTCTGCAAATTCAGGTAGCTAATTTGCAGCCATCTTGGTTTTATTTTTTAATTTTTTGGAATTAAAGCAGCTATTTTTTTTTTTTTGTTTAAGCACATTAAAAGATGAAAAAGGGAACAAATTAAGAAATCAAAATAATAATAATTCCAATGACTAACAGACTTTTGGAAGATATAAACAAGCTTATACTGTGAAGCCAAGAAATTATCATTGAGATAGAGGCATATTTATTATTTTATGAGCTGTCATGGAAAAAAAAAAGCACGGATAATGTTAAAAATGTAGAAGTATTTGTAATTTACTGTCATTAAAAAAAAAAGGAAAACTATCGTTGTTTTTAGAGGTAAAAAAATTTATGAAAGATTTATTTAATTGTACGACTACCGAAGTGCCATTTAAAAGAAAATTTCACTCTTTGAATATAGTTTTTTCACAAACAGCGGATCATTAATATATCCTTTACATAACAGAAATACATTCATAGTACTCAAAATGACAAATAAATCAAAAAATAAAGATTAGAAAAGGTGTGAATTATGAACAGAATCTACAAATGAGTGTATAAAATATAATGGCTTCATTATTTAAAAGTACATGAAAAATCTAAGCTAAAATTTTTTTTAGCTGGACTAAGAAGGTATTAATTTAATACAATTTTCTTGTTTTTCCTCCTTTCCTTATGTATTGATTTCTATATTTACATAATTATACCATTTCCAATCTTCTTATACACTTAACAATACTATTTTTTTTTACACCAAAACCTAAGTTGGTTTTTGGAAAAAAGGATTATAAAGATCTCCGATGATGACTGCAGAACAGTCTAAGCTGTAAAAGTAAAGTTTTGGTGTAAAAAATAGTATTGTTAAGAGTATAAGAAGGTTGGAAATGGTATTAATTTATATGAAAGTATAATTAAGTTTAATAGTTAAATGGGGATGCCATTCGAGCACATTCATATTCTAATTCAGATGTAGAAATTTGCATCATTACTATGAAATTGCTTCATTGTAAACCTAACAAAATGAGTAAGTGAAATAACAGTATTGTACAAAGATTTGTAGAGTATGAAAATTCTAGAAGCATTTTACAATGACTAAAGCTTAGGATCATCAAGATAGAGTACTGATAAAGTGTTTAAGAAAGGTGTAAATGGTATGATATGTTCAGATAGAGATCCAGAGTAGTGTTTCATTCAGCTTATTTATCAAAATGCAATAGCAACAATTATATTATGTGATGGTAGTAGAATTTACAGTGATATGGGTGAATAGGAAGGAATCCATATCTCCAAATTTTTCTACAACAATTTTATTATAAGTATTTTGTATATTTAAATGGGAAACTGCATGGAGATTTTTAAAGACATCTAGATTTTACAAATAGCATTGTTGTTTTTTCAAATAATTATCCAGAGCTTCAGGAAATGTTATAAAAGTTATTAGATGAAAGTAAATAAGTACGATTAAAAATAAATACTAAAGTAATGTTCAATGATATTTTTCCCAGAAGAAGAAAATAAGACTGCTCATTATCAATTAGAAGTTAGCAATCACAAATATCTTTGTCAGATTATTGCTAAATATGAACACATAATGGATGAAATTAATCATATAATTAAAATTGGATGGAGTTTGATAGAAATAATTTAATATATAAAGAAAACATGTCTATATGCTAAAAAGAAAAAAAATTAATAAATGTGTTTTACAAGTTTTTATTTATAGATTTAAGAATTTGTATATTTAATAGAAAGTCAGTACAAAAACTCCCGACTATTTAACAAAATATGAAGATATATATTAGGAGCTGCAAGAAGAGATCAAAAGCAAAATCCTTGCTGGAGACAATAACAGATATCACTGACAACATTGAAAAAATTAAGAGAATGAAATGAAACTGGACATATTGCTAGAAGAGATAATAATAGATGGACAATAGAAGTCTTAAAGTGGATCTCAAAAGATTGTAAAATCGTTGGTAAAAGACCAAATGTGAGATGGATAAATAAAATAAGGAAATTGCTGATGTGATGTGGAGAGGCTATAGATCAGAGAAACTTCATTAAACTTGGGAGAAACATTCATCTTGCAATGGTTCAACCTCACACGATCACCATTTCTTATGCTTGCTTATAACTGTTATTAAAACAGGCAAAAACTCACTATACGTATTGCAATGGATCGACAGTGGTTGAAGATGATAATTACTTTTATAGTTTTGTTTCTATTTTTTTTAAAAATATCATTCTAAGATCTATTTTAGGCAGCAGTGATATAGATGGCTAACCCATGTTGTAAATTTTATGAATAGATTGAACGGCAACTTGATAACATCTTATAAAATATAGTAATGAAAGGAAAATCATGTAATACACAACAGATTTAAAAAATTTTTTTGAGTAAATAACAGGCCTTATTATATTAAATAATTCTTCTTCAATTGTTTCCAATGAGAAAAATAAAAATCCAAGCATTAACAATAAAATTCAAAGATCAATTTCTGTGCATTATATTGGTACATGTATATAAATTTATAACATATTTAAACAAAAAAAAATTCAAATAAATCTACATTGTTATGACTAAGTTAGGAGAATCACGATACTATTTTTCATAAATAAATTTAAATATTTTTGAGAAAACAAAAAATGTTTAAAATTTAATTGCTTTCAGATTACCTGGTGAAAAGGATTGTTAATTAAAGGCAACTTTGTTCTTTCAGGCATTTCGTGGGAGCAAGCTGACTGAGACTTCTCAGATCCCGTAATCTGGTTACTGATTTTCTGAAGATCAATTTTTAACTCTTCCAAGCGTTTCAATATATGTTCCTGACGCAATTCCAATGCTTCAAAAATAGAATTGCCCTATAAATTGGAAATAAATTTAGCAAAGGGAAAACAAAACAAAAATACAATACAATGAATTATTAAATGCAAAATCTTACATAAACACAGACTACAATCTTCAGAACACATGACTGAAAAATACACACATCGTATCACTATTAGAGCGTAATTTTTTTTTTTTTAAAAAAGCGAAGTTAATGAGATCGCCAATGGAGATGTGTATTGCAAGAAGTATCAAACTAATATTTATAATATATGACTAAAATAATAAAAGTAAACTAATAATGGTAGTACTGTATCAAACATAAGATAGGAGAATATTACACTTTGATATGTTTAATTTGTGAATCAAATTAAGAATGGATATAAAAGAATCGATAAGGTAAGTAGACTGATTTGCTTCTACAATTGAATTTATTAATTAAAACAAACAGACAAAAAGAAAAGGTTTATTGTTGTAGGTCGAGAGTAGGCAGAATGAGACTATTATTCAAATAGGTTATTTTCTCTCATTCGACTAATAGTTTCCAGTCATGAAAATATTCTTTAAAGTGATTACATTTCTTTATATATCAAGATTAAAAAAACATAATTGTCTTTATCATTAATAATAAATATAAATGGATGTGGGAGTATTTGTAAAAGTAGTGATAAAAAATTCTCATTATTTTGATTTGTTTAAGGATTTAATATCCCTGAAGATGACCTGCAAATAAAGTTGAAAAGTAGAAATTTTGGAAGAAAAATTATACAAAATAAAAAAATTCAATGTTTTTAATAAATAGATACAAAAATAAGAATACATTAAAAATATCACCGAAATAGAAGCAAATCTACAGTTTGCAGTGGAAAAAATAGAAGAATTATTGATAAAAATAATCATATAATTGGTTATAGCTAAACCAAGATTCAGAAGAGTACAAATCAATATTTAATAAACTGTTAAGATTATTTTAAAATAAGAAAAGTTATGAAATCTGTTTGCAAAATATTATTCTTGTATTTTTGAACATACTGTAGTTTAAATTAAATAATGATTTACTTTAATTTTTTTTTTTTTATATAAACAATTTATTGCATGAAGCATTTGGTTTAATTAAATTTATAAGATTATTTGTTATAAACTAAAGATAAGCCTTTTCAAGCTAATGCACATGCGCTTTATGGATCTTAACAATAAATGAATACTCTCATATTCCAATACAAGATAAAGTCTTTGTGAAAGAATAGAATGAATCCACCTAGTCTTTCTACCCAAGCGCTTAAGTATGGGCAAATCTTAAGTACTGGAAATGAGAGCATGACGATATTAAACACTCACTTTAAATTACTTTACTATGTCTGAATGAATGACGCCTGCGAAATTTACTAGAATTTACGATATGTCATTCTTAAATAAAATTAAACATATGTAAAAGAGATATTTATTTTATATAGCGCAATGATTATTTGTTATAATTTTTTTTCATTTTAAAATATTTAAATAAAAATATCCTTATGCTCGTCTACTTGTGTGAATGATCCGATCCGGTCAGTTACTTTTTCCGTAAGTCCAATTTACGAGAGCAAAATTCCCTCTTTCAGGAGTATGCTTGCCATTAGTCATGATGTAAACAAAATACTTTTTGATAAATAAAAATATGTATCACAATATGTAATCAGCATAAAATATAAGACTTGAGGAATGCTTTGATTTGGGCATATTTTTTGCACTTTATATACACAGGGGATTTATTTAAGTCTTGATTTATTTAAATATAGGAATATTTATACATGTCTATAACATATGTAACACTAATTGAATTTAAGAAAAAAAAAAAAGGGTTTTATTAAACATATATATAAAATTTGATATTTCAAATATATTGTACTTAAATGTTTGTAATAATAAATGTAGTCTTCCAAATTAAATAAGTAGTATTATCTAAGTGCGCTGGAATGCAGTTAATGGTGAAGCTAAGATATGATTTGTAATATTAAGTGACTTGAGCGTTTTTGTGAAGTTTATCTTCTCATAATCATAATCGTAGCGTAAAGGTCATGTAAAAAAGGTAGAATATATATAGGTGACAAATATTTAAATATATGCAAATAGTGGATTAGAAAGTCCATTTTTTGGAGAGGGGGAAGCATGTTTCTCTGATTTTATGTTTTGAGTCACATCGTTCTATATATGCAATAGAAACGGAGAAAGGTTCAAATGTATGGCCGGTAGACCTTTGGTGTTATATAAAGATGGAATTATATTCAGGTTTATTACGAGCTCTTTTATTATAATTATGTTAAGCGACATGTGCGGAGAGGGGTGCTTGGGATTCGCCATAGTATAAGGCATTGCAACTGGTTTGAGAGCATGAGATCTTGTACATTGTGAGAAGTCTGATCAGAGAGTAGGCAATCTTTTGAATTATTAATTAATCTATTGATTGAAGGAGTGGGGTACAAAATTTAGTTTAAATGAAGGAGAAAAAGTTTTAATAAAGTTTTTAGTGAGAGAAGAAATGTGTGAAATGAGAAACCATGGTCTGTCATCTTTGGGAGAATTAATATTTAGTTTGTAGTAAAATTATTTTACCTTTCTTGTAAGATGGTTGTATTTGAATCCAACATTGGTAAGGTCTTTTAAATGCAAGAAGTTTCAAATGGTAATTACAGAAGAGAAATAAATGAAGAAAGACCTGAAATTTATGAGAGCATGGAGAGTTTGATGCAAGCCAATTAAATTACATTATGAGTATTAAGCTTATGGAAATCCGAGGTTTTACACATCATACATCAATCTCTCCATCTCCTATAAATTCACAGGTCTTTTTTCATTTCTCTTACATAATAGCCATTTATAATAAAGTTGTAATTATTTATTAAACGCACAGGAAGTATATATAAACACTTTTAAGACAGGCTTTAACCTGTACCAAATGCGCCTTGAAATTTATAATAGTCAAGCAATATCTTTATTTTGCTGATAGAGGGACCTCTCAAACCACGACACAAGATAGCGACTTTTATAAAGATAAGAACGGCCGTCTTATCTTTAACCTAACTTTCCACTTATATGGGCCAATCTGAAGCATCTTGATTTGGGAGCATGAAGCTGTTGTTCTCTCCACTGTTTAAGTCCTCTATTCCCTATACAAATTAACTTTCATGAAATCTTGCGATTTACAAGCTAATATTGTGATCTTTATACTGGAAATATATAAACAATAGTAAAGTTGTAATTATTTATTGAGCACACAGGAAGTATATGTAAACACTTTTAAGACAGGTTTTAACCTGTACCAAATGCACCCTGAAATTTATAATAGTCAAGCAATATTTTGTGTTGTGGTTTGAGAGATCCCTCTGTCAGCAAAATAAAGACATTGCTTGACTATTATAAATTTCAAGGCGCATTTGGTACAGGTTAAAACCTGTCTTAAAAGTGTTTACATATACTTCCTGGGGGCTTAATAAATAATTACAACTTTACTATAGTTTATATATTTCCAGTATAAAGATCGCAGTATTAACTCGTTGTAATCCAAGATTTCGCATGATGTTAATTTGTATAGGAAATAGTGGACTTAAACAGTGGAGAAAACAACAGCTTCATGCTCCCAAATCAAGATGCTTCAGATTGGCCCATATAAGTGGAAAGTTAGACGGCCGTTCTTATCTTTTATAAAAGTCACTATCTTGTGTCATGGCTTGAGAGGTCCCTCAAATGGCAAAATAAAGATATTGCTTGACTATTATAAATTTCAAGGTGCATTTGGTAAAGGTTAAAGCCTGTCTTAAAAGTGTTTAAATAACCATTTATAATGGGATAGTATTTTATATAGAGCTATGTTTTTTTTATGTAATAGTAATATTAGTGATTAAGCCAATGCACATGCGCTTTAAAGATAAATTATAAATGAATACTCTTAATTTTTCCAGACATGAGATATAGTATTTTAGGAATCCATTCTTTCTAAAATACTATATCTCATGTCTGGAAAAATTAAGAGTATTCATTTATAATTTATCTTTAAAGCGCATCTGCATTGGCTTAATCGCTAATATTACTTTGACAATAACCATTTACGTAAATTTGAAGTTTCTTGCAAAACTAGCATTGAACAATTTTTTAAAAGATCTTCCAATCATTGGATTCAAATACAGTCATCTTAATACAAGAAAGGTAAAACAATTTTACCACAAACTAAATATTAATTCCCCACAAGAATGACAGATCACGGCTTTTCCTCCCACATATTTCTTCCCTCATTAAAACTTTATTAAAATCTTTTCTCCTTTATTTACAGTTTTTATACCCTTCCCCAATCAATAAATTAATTAATAATTAAAAAGATAGTCTACCCTCTGATCACACCCCTCACAGCATATAAGACCCCATGCCTTCAAACTGTTGCAGTGCCTTATATTATGACGAATCCAGCACATCTCTCAATATTGTTACTTTTACAAAAGAGCTCTTAATAAACCCGAATATAATTCCATCTTTTTAGAGGTCCACCGGAAGTATGTTTGAATCTTCCTCCGCTTCTACTGCATGTATAAAATGATGACTCCAAACGTAAAATCAAAGAAGCATGGCATATAGCTAACAATATCCACTGTATAAACCGAAAAGTAGCATGCTTTCCCCTATCCAAAAAATGATTTTCTAATCCACTATTTGCATATATTTAAATATTAATTGCCTATATATTCCATCGTTTTCAGACGATGTTTCCGCTATGATCATGAGAAGATAAGACCTCGAAAAGGCTGTCACATAATATTACAAATCGTTTCTTAGCTTCACCATTAACTGTGTTCCAGCGCACCGGAGAATGACTTACTTCATTTTACTGTATTAATTGAAATGTAATTAATTATTTATTTATTCTTTGATAAACTGACAATTTGGTATTTTTAAAAATTATCATAGGTTAATTTCAATATCAAAAGGTTTAATATGCAGATATATTTTGGTGATAGTTGCATGTACATATTATCCATTAGCGTAGTTATCATTCACATACCAAAATAGGTAGGAATAAGCTAATTGATAAGTTACTTTTTGTTCACAAAAAGTCAAAAATAAAACAAAAAATATGAAAATATCTTCAATCAGCAAATAATAAAAACAAGTTTTATTAATAATGATAGTCAATGAATATTATGAGGGCAAAGCAAAAAAAATATGTTGAGATAAAAAAAAAATATTTTTCATTAAGTGCTATCAATGCAAAATTGAAGAAATAAAATTAACATTTACCATCATTAATTTCTTACATAATGTTTCTATTCATCACATGTATTGATATTCAATTTTTCAATCATTACTTGTTCATTAAACATATTAATTTCAGGCTTTTGATTTCTTATGAAAAATATGAAATCAACATCTATATTTTTCTTTTTTTACATTTTTATAATTTTATTTTCTTAACTTCTAATTTAAAATTATTTAAAAATTCAATCATACATAATTTTTATTCATTTTCAGCACTTTATTTATTTGTAGATTTTGTTTTTCTTTATCAAAATTTCATATGATGGAAAATTATTTTTTTCTTACATACTCCTTTCCTCTCATTGTAAACTCCTTTAACTTTATAAAATCTATAAGTTAACGAAAACTTAATAAAAATTATATACAGCACACTCACATATATAGCCTTATTCAAGAAAACTAATAATTTGTACAACCACTTTTTTGTTTTTCCTTATACTTTTTAAAACTATTATAACTTCATGTCAGCTAATTTAGAGATTTTTATGCCCCCCCCCCCCAATTCTGATAAAAGTAAATTTTTATTGGCTACATATTAATACTTATTTTTTTCTAAAAAAAAAAACAAAAAAAACCCCTGATTAAAAAAATAGAAACAATGCTGTTGTCAATTAAGTTTGTATAGCATTAAATACTTTTTAAAAAGGTATGTGTATTCAAAATTAGCACATTTCTTATTTCCCATATTTTTTTAAAACTTTGACTAATAACTGATTTCAAATTGATGAGAAAACCATTCTGTTATATGATCATTTGATACATTATTAAAAAGATCTCCATTTGAGATTCCTGTTATTTTGAAATATGTTAAAAATTTTTTTTAGGATTTTAAACATTTTAATTTTTAAAAAGGGAAAACTATATAATTTCTGCAAATAACTTAGTCACAATAAATAGCATAAATATTTTTATATTTATATGGATTAGAATTACAACATATTAATTTAAAATTACTTTTAGTAAATACTTTATATATCTTATAAAATGTAAACAAAGGATGGTGTCATTTTCTTGTAAATGACTGGAAATATTTTTAGCAGTGATGTTAGGGAAACCATCATTCACCATTGATAGTTTGAAAATTAAATCACTTTTACTCTAATACCTTATAATATCTTTTTTGTAGTAAGTTTAATTAGAAATAGAAAGGGGAGATCTTCAATCTTATTTCTAATTAAACTGAAGACAAAAAAAAGCTATCTATCTTTTACTTCTAATTAAATTCAAGCTATTATATATAGGGTACTGGAATAAAAGGGAGTTAGCCTTGGAGACCATCAATGGTGATTGATAGTTTCCCTAAAACATCACTGCTAAACATATTTTGTTATTTACAACAAGAAAATAAATCCACTCTATTTGTTCCAATAAAGCCATAAAAATATTTAAGTTACATAAATCTTACACATCAGTATCATTAAATTAAAGCATAAACTTAGCAGTCTATTAATAGGTGCTCATATATATAGGTATATGCACATGTGTATATATATACATTGTATATCTTTAACATACATTTCCACTTCAGGAATCTATACTATTATCATTAAAAAAAAATTTACAGTAGATAAGAAAAATTAGTAAATTGCTATCATAAAAATAAAATGTAAACTTGCTTAAAGTATATAGAAATTATAAATTATTTTTAATAAACATGCAATAATTTATCTCTTTTTTTAAATTTTTATATTTGTTCAGAATAAATAAGCACTAAGTAAAAAGTGACTTTTTCTATTCATTTTTTTTTATTACTATTAGGATAAGTTTTTATATATCATTTAAATTATGTATAATTTTACGAGGAATATAATAAACTTGTTGCCCAAAGCTAAATTTTAAAACTTATCTATCAAAATTGGCAATTTATGAAGAAATATAAAATAACTTAAAAATATTTAAATACTTTATTTTATAATAATGATTATATTACTGAAAAGCTAAAATTAATAACTGAGGTGAAACTATAAGTCTATTATTAGTAAGCTTCTATTTTATGGACTTAGCGCTTTCGGGGCCTTTACGGCTCCATAATCATAGTCCTTTTACAGGCTGTTGATTCTATGCAAATGCATGCAAATTACAACATCCACCTTTTCGAGACCGCGAAGCACGTGTCTTTTCTGACTAATTACAATTTGCATAATTAATTAAATGGCAACACATTTTTATTTTAGCATAAAGATTTTTGGAAAACCAGGTATAAAAAAACCTTTTATAAAAAATAATAACATAAAATAACACTAATGCCAGTTGAAATGATACATTCTAAATAAAGAAGTGTGAATGCAATTAGATTGTAAGAATGAAACAGGCTTACGATTTTTTTTAAAAAAAAAGCAGAAGTAGACATATCTAAAATTGAAGGATATATTATGCAATAACTGAAAGAATGCAATAATGTCATAAAAAAGACAATATATATTATAGATCCATTAGCCTTCTTGCCAATCATATATAACATTTATTAAGATTATTACAAAATCTCTGCATAGTTTTAGATTCATCATAAAACAAGCTGAATTTACAAGAAGTTAGAGTGCAGTAGGTCTGTAAAAAAGTTCATTTTTAAATAGAGATTGTTTGAATAATATTACTCTGAAAATTTAAAAAAAAAAGACATTAAGCAAATTCCTCAAGTCCACTATATATACACTAGTAGCAATTGTTACCAAATGTTTGTTCATGCAGTGAGTGATCATGCTAAATTTTCAGTTTTTTTTTTTTTACATACAATCAAAAGAATATTATGGTCATATTTCTCAGATGCCAGATAGTTCTCAAATGAAAGATTAATTGGATTTACTGAGAGTAGAAAGAATAGGTACAATTGAATCTGTTTTTTTTTTGAGTCCAAAAAACAACTGACTGTCATATCCTGGAAGTTGTAATGATAGCTAACAAACACAGTTTGGTAATCAAAGTCAGGATATGTTAAAAAACCATTAGGTTACAGACTTGACAGCCAGTTGATGATTTTAAAGTAAAGAAGGAAGACTGAGTTTCAATATGAAATAATGTATTTTATTATGAAAATGCAAATATTGAAAAATCAAAGATGGAAAATCATTAATGTTAAGAGCAAGAGTAAAAAAGACTGGTAATTCAACATAATTAAAATTACTGCAGATGTATGTTTCAATAAATTCACATCTTTATATTGATTTATTGAATGGAAGATTTTAATGTCAGATTTGAAAAGAATGGTGAGGTGGATAAATTTGAACAAGAAAGTAGAAGTGAAAGAAGATATACAAGTTTGTAAAATTTGTGCAAAAAAAAATTATTGCTATATTACAAATTTATTTTTGGATATTTCGATACAAAAAAAAAAACTAACACACTTAATAGATTAAACATAGTAAATTGTTAAATTAAACACAAATTACAAATGCCAAACTAAAGACAATATCAATACTTAATAGCCCATGCGTTTAAAAAATATTCAAATAAATTTCGTAAAGAAAAATTGTTCTAAAATATAAAATTTAAAAGATGGCGCTAACTTGGGTGAGATCAATAAAATAACAATCGTAATTATTTCAGAGCAGCTTCGCAGATAACAAACAAGTAAACAAAAAATACAATTCAACAGACAATTTTCAATAGTGAGATAATATATGCAGAAAAGAAATACAAAAAAAATTTAAAATTATTTATTTAGAAATATTATTGTTAAAATGTGATTATGTATTATAAATAGTCAAAGGACAAAGGCACCATAATACCTATGAATTTCCCACAGAATATGAGTCCTCTTATAGACAATATAATTAGTAAAATATCAGGTTCTTATACCAAATTAAATCATATTTAGATTCATTTTACAATTTTTAAAATCTCATATCAGATTCTAAAATGCCTATATCTCAGGGTGCAAAATTAAAATGCACTCGGAACAAGTAAAATGATAAACGTAATATATACTTTAAATCTCTAAAATTTGTCAATTATTCAAGTTACACTAAACATTTGTATTTTAAGTAAACAAAAATGTGAATACACAATAATGAAGTATTTAATGAAGTATTTACATATTTAAATAACATATGGAAAGCAAATCAATACAATTTCTAAATATTTTAAAAGTTCTTCAAGTGTAACTATTTCATTTCTACCACTTATAAATATTTCTAAAATTTTATATTTATACAACTTTTAATACTAATATGGGATCATGCAGCAGGTAGAAAGGGTATATTTTACATTACCAAATAAATTACAATTGCATTTGAAAATAAAAAATAAATAAACATAGCATTTATCTTCTTATAATGTAGGTAAAATGAATAATAAGCATAAATAAATTCTTATGTGACTATTAAAATGTATTCTTCTAAAATAATAACTAATTAAATTTTATTAAGTAAGATTTTCTGAATAATGAATGTGATAATGGCAGTGAAATAGAAACTTATTTAATTAATAGCAAAAAAAAATATTTATTTACAGCATATGATAATATTTATATGATAAAATATTTATTTACAAACATCATTTTTGTAATTTAATAAATTAGATTAACAAAATATTAATAAAATTTAAACATAAATATCTCCATAAAACATTCTTAAAAAATTTGCAATAGAAGCAATTATTATCACCCGAAGGTTCTCACTTTGATCTAATTTGAACTTTCTTTAAATATTATACATGCAGAGTAAAAGAATACACCTATATTTAGGCCACCAGTAAGATATCGTATATTTTACACTGTGAAACTAAGATCGAAAATCAGTGTGGAGACACTTTTTATAGATTTACAAAGATAGCAAAAATATTATGCAAAATAATAACACAAATATGATATTAACTAATCTTTCCTATTGCATTGCCAAATGTATATCATATAATACTATATCATCCATGCATTTTACTACTGTTATACAATACCTTATTTACCACCCTCTTTTATAGTTTCAATTAACCTAGTAATCTTCTTCAGAACTTTTATATTTCCTAACTTCAACTGTTAAATTCAATAATTTGAATTTACCACCCTCTTTTACAGTTTACAGTTCCGATTGCCCCAGATCTCTTCAGAACTTTTATATCTCCTAACTTCACTGCATGGATGATTTAGTATTATATGAAATATATTACTAACACCTATGATGGGGTGGGGAAATATGCTTGATGGTAACAACGTATTTTAAATTTAAATTGTAGCAGAGCTTATAATATATTATAAAGATAGGCATGCCTTCAGATATTGAACCAAAATATACATTATATTAAATTCCTGGCAAAGTGGATAATAAAAAATATGAATAAGCACCCAGCAACTTGACCTGGCAGTGCTGAGAACAGGAAAGTCACACTCTCTCTCATGGAGGGCCTGAACAAAACGGTATCATGAATAAGCATATGGTAACTACGTGCAAGCAGTGGACAAATAAGCAAGCCACGGTGTCAGTCATGGAGGGGCTGAATGCATATAAAAGCAATAAAAAATCCAAATAACATTGCCTAAATTAGAGGTTGCCAAAGTGGTCTATATAGACCCCCAGGGGTCTATTTAACAAAAATAGGGGTTGATATGAGCCAGGGGGTCGATTGGGGGTCTAAGGAAAAACAATTCTTAATATGCAAATCACACACACCTAACTGCATATGTAAAATTTGTGAATGTTTTTATAATTGACTTAATATCAGTTTTTTTATAGAAAATAAATTAATAGACGTATATTTATTCAGGTGAAACAAGTATTTACATACCAGCATGCAGCGGTGTGAACTCTGCACTTCTGTTTATGAGTTATATGCATATGTGCGCTTGTGCAAATGTCACGAGTGTTGATGTTACAAACGCAAATATCATACGCAGTTTCAGCCATCTTTGCAAAGTGTGAACAGTGTTAAATATTTGCAGTGTCATTATTACTACTTTTATAGTATTGGATAATTAGTTATAGTTTCTATAAAACTTCGTTTAGTTTAGATATCAATTTTAATTAACAATACATGTAAAAAAGAAGGTAAGTATTAATAATATGAATTAGTATAGTATACCAACTTATTTTTGACTTATTTATAGAACCCTTATTAAAAAATGGCAGCTTCAGTTTCTAAAAAGAAATGTCGGTATTATTCATTGGATTATTTGAAATTTGGATTTATTTGTTCACTGACAAATGAAATGATTCCTATGTGTCTTCTATGCGAAAAAACTTTTGGAAATGACTACATGAAGCCATCAAAAATGAAAGATCATCTTGAAAGGTTTCACTCAGATAAAAAAAATAAAGAACATGAATTTTTCAAAAAACTTAAAGAAAAAGTCATATGTCGACCAACTATAAAAAGTTTTATGAAGCAGTCTACTGAAGTTGAAACTGAAGGAGGATTAATAGCTTCATACAAGATTTCGCTTAATATAGCAAAGAGGGGAAAACCACACACACTCGCTGAAGAAATTGTTAAACCTGCAATTAAAGACATCATTGAGAATGTAATGAAAAAAGACTCCGTTAATGTTTTAAAGTCCTTGCCATTAAGTGCAAAATTCTGTAAAATGGAGTATTGATGAAATGGCAGAAGAAATAGAAAATACGGTAGTTTCGGAGCTAAAAAATTTCAAGTTCTCTATTCAACTTGATGAATCTGTTTTTGGCATTTCTGCTATTCTTATGGCGTACGTTAGATATTTCAGTAAAATGAAAGGACAAGTCATTGATGAATTTTTATTTGCTAAATATCTTGAAACTGATGCAAAAGGAGTGACAATTTTTAAATGTTTACAAGAATATTTAAATAAATATGATATTCCGCTTGAAAATATAATAGCAGTAGCCACAGAGGGCGCACCTGCTATGGTAGGGCGTTACCGAGGTTTTGCTACATTTCTCAAAGAAAAAGTGCCCGGTATATGTACTATTCATTGTGTGTTGCATAGAAACAACTTAGTAGCAAAATATCTGAGTCCAGAGTTACATAAAGCTTTACAGTTTTGTATTAAGTGTATCAATCAAATTAAAGCCCAACCTCTTGAATCAAGATTATTTTCCAAACTTTGTGAGGAAAATGACGAGGTATTTAACCAATTACTTCTGCACACTGAAGTTAGATGGTTGTCTAGAGGTGTATGCTTGCAATGGCTCATTGAGTTATTTGACTCCATGACCGAATTTCTCAGCAAAATAAATCCTGTTCTGAGTGATGAACTCCAAAACAATAAGAACCATATTTTTTATTTAGCAGACTTATTTGGAAAATTTAATGATGTCCAAACAAAGCTGCCAGGAAAAGATGTAACAATTATCCAAGCTCGGACAATACTGTTAGGCTTCCAAGTAAAATTAAATTTATTTACATCTTTATTGCTACGTAAGGATTATCAGTATTTTTCAAATCTGCAACATTTAGAAATAAAAGAAGAAGACTTGAAAATATATACAAGTCATCTTCAAAAATTAAGCGACGATTTTAAACTGCGCTTTGTTGATTTGGAAAACATTGACATCCCTGAATGAATTATTGCGCCATTTACTGCTCATATTGAAAACATGGACATCAACCTGCAAAATGAGCTTGCTGAATTATTATCAGATCTTGAAGCACAGACGCTTCTTAAAAATTTAAAAATAGGCAAATTTTGGACAAATATAAATATAATGCAAAAATATGTAAAACTTTACAAAATAGCTCAGCCATTTATGTTGGCGTTTCCAAGTTCCTATATAGTTGAAGCGGTTTCAGTCACGTAAATTCAATCTTAACTAAGTACAGAAATAAATTAAATGTGAAGTTTCGAGGGGATTTAAGATTAAAATTGACCAATTTCGAACCCAATATAGAGAACCTTGCAAAGAAACACCAGGCACACCTATCTCATTAATTAAGAAGCAATACTGTAATTATTTTACTTATTTATAATTACTTATTATTTAATAAATATTAAGGTATTTAAATTTCAACATTAAGATATTTTTCATAAAACTATTCGAAAAATTATATAGGGGTCTATGATCAAAAAGTTTGGCGACCCCTGACCTAATAGATAGTTTTATTTTAATTAACTGAACATTACTTTTATGGGGGTCGATGGAGATTTCGAAAAATTATATAGGGGTCTATGATCAAAAAAGTTTGGCGACCCCTGGCCTAAATAAATACCACTAAAGTACAAAGAATGGATTTGATAATGATTATAAATAAATAAATGTCTTAGAGACAATACAAAAGTATACAAAGCACCCATTCGGTCTAATATTTTGTGTACATTGGCAAGCCATAATTGCAAAATGATAATAACATTCAATTTTATAAGCTATCTCAATTCTCACACTGACATTCCTAACACTCTCATTCATAAACATTTATACTGGATATATATATATAAAATGCTGTTATACCCTTGGACATAATAATTCATCTAGGTTGAAACAAATATGAAAACTCCAAATAATAAAATAGCTTAGAAAATAAACCTTTTTACCTGATATTTCTTATCCAACTTTGTTCATGTATGCATGCCATCATAGATATATTTTACAATATCATAAATAATAATCACAATTACATACTCATTTTATGCAGTAGATAGGTTCCACAGAAAACCCACATTAAAAAAATCGCATAAAAATTACATTGAAAAATGTGGGATACGTTCCTTAATTTTCAGAAATCGCATAAAACCAAAGCAATAAGGTAAAATTACTTTAAAATTCACATTAAAAAAAAAGAGGAAATAAAGTATGACTAATAAAAAATTTCAAATATTTGAAAAAAATTGATACAAGACAATTTTTTTTATATTAACTATTTAATTTTATTCAAAACAATACTTTTACGTGTAATTTATTTTACATTTTTTCATAAATATTTTAATCATTATCGCTATTTGACAACATGTGGGTTCGTTTGTGAATTGCTAAGAATTCAGATTCGTCACAAGAAGAAATACAATTAGCACCAACTTCAGTCTAGAGCTGTGTTAATGGTTTTCTGTCGACAATGTAATTGAATTAAACTTTGAGATGATGATTTTACTAATTATTTATGAAGCTCACGATATCCAGGCTATTATGTCTAGCTGTTAGACAATGCACTTTCATGAGTGCAATTATATATATATAACACGCTCCTATGATTGTGTTAATAATGACTACCGGTTAAAATTTCTTTTATACACATATATACCAGTTAAATTTTCTTTTATACACATATATACATAGACAGAAAAAAGTTACAAGTAAAAATATTTTAAGAACTTTTAATTTCTACTTAAAAAGAATGTATCTTTAAAAGTTCTTAAATATTTTTACTTGTAACTTTTTTCTGTTTAAAAGTTTATCCATGTATATAAAAGAAAATATAAACATATACATTTTAAAGATACATTGTTTTTAAGTAGAAATTAACAAGTTCTTAAATATTTTTACTGGTAACTTTTCTCTGTGTAAGTTTCTCCATGTATATATATATATGTATAAAAGAAAATATAAACATACATATACATAACACAGACATACAACTATTTAGCTCCTGTTGGAATTTATGAGCTCATTCATAATTCATGTCATTAACAAAAAATGATTTTCCAATTGATTAGAAAATTGAAGACTTTCAGGAATCATTTTTGCTGTGAAAGGAATAGATTCCGCTTCTGTTTCATTATTTTTTTCTAAATCTTCTAAGGTATCTAAATTTATTACCAAACCTTTTTCTAACAGGCATTTAAAATATGTAAAATTTAATGTGTGTATATAAAACGGGGAAATCCTGATTTTAAGTGAAAATGAATCGCATAAAAAAAATCCACACAAAAAGAGACCTAAGTGTATAGGATATAAATAATAATTACATGATATCAATAATATATTTTAAATATACCAAATATATATGGTAAGTATTTTGTTTTACCATTTCAGATTAGTGATTTAAGTTATTTTCATATTATAATAAAAATAATCCATATTCATTCAAGACCTTTGTGTCTTCTTTAAGAAAATACTGCAATGCAGTCTTTCTTTCAAGCAGATAAAAAAATACACATATCAATTAAGAGCAGGAATTCCTTTAGAATCATGTTCATAATTAAAGCACAAATTTGAGGAGATACGAGCAAAGAGAGGATACTAATTAATAATAATTCTTTGTAAAATTCCATATTATAAAGTTTACACATTTTAATAATATTAAGTATGATGTAAGTTTAAGATATTTCTTCTTTCTTTAAAGTAAAAAAATATATTTCAAAACAAATAAGCAATTTAGAAAATATTCTAAATCAATAGGCAGATGAATTCAGAACAAATAATTATATCAACCCAATGTTAGCTTATCTGCACCAGTAGAAATTAAATGAATAGTATTTTCTTCAAAATATTGAAAAAGCAGATTCTTGTGACTTTTTCTTTATTTAAAATTATATATAATACAATTCCAAATCATTGTAACTTCTATTCTCAATACAGTCAATGCATTTACTATAATTCGTCATTATTATATTTTTAATTTGACATAAATAATGACTTTTACATGTATGTCCGAAATAAATTAAGAACAATTATTTTTTGTAAATTATTCATTATTTATGCATCTTTTAAACCAGAGTTTATCAAACAAATAATAAATACTTTGGTAGTAATTAAGATTATTCTCAATAATGATTTAAAATATTATTAAACTGACGAAAGCAATTATAACAGCTAAAGTTCAAATTCACTAACGCTTTACAATAATAATAAAATAAATACACTTTCTAATGTGTAATTAGTTTCTGTTGACTTCCTTTAAAAATTAATAGGATTTTTTGCACCATTCAATGATTTATTGCTTGATAAGCCGGGTCTGCCATATAGTTTAGAGTAGTACTGCAATGAATGACTTAACTCTTCTATTCATACATTTAAAATAATAAGAAAATCAACTAAAAATTTAAAGTGATTTAAAATAGTGAAACAAAATCCAATCAATAAAATCAATAATTAAAATAATTTCTGTAATAACTATTTCCTGGTTTTTCCTTTTTATATCAAAACACCTGTTTGTTTTCTGCAGTTCTTATCAAAAGACCCGGTTCAACCAACCCAATTTAAAGTATGGAGGCAAAATATGTAAATTACTATCAGTTTTATTTTCATAATTAATTAACCTGACCTTAAACTTTTTAATCCAGATTATTTAATCATGTGATGTCTAGACCGATAATAAATTTTATTAATTGTGATTTAATAATTACATAAATGAATTATTTAACTAATTTAAACTTATTTCCTTAATATTTTTAAAATGCATACTTTTCACGCAACATACACTATTTTATTCTAATGAAAAGCTTTTAATGTTGTAATTATTTAATGTACCTCTTTTATAAAATGTAGATTTGAATAAATCTCTTAAATGTTCCATTCATTCAAACACATGCACCAACACCCACACCTATGTATTGTACTGTTTATTTATATGGTACAAATATATTGGCATTTGGTAAAAGTTAAAAAAAAAAAGTAAATTTAGATTTTTTTTTTATATTGGTATAATTTTTTTTAAAAACGTACGATGAAAGTTAAAATTGTCTTCGTATTTTTTTTTATCTAATTAAAAATAAAAGTAAAAATTGGAGAGAACAAAAGGCACGCAGATTACTAATCCAGATAAATTAAAAGAATTCCAAAAGTAAAAAGATAAGCTAAAATAAAAATATTTTAGCTAATTAAAGATGGCAGAATTATGCTAAAAAAAGAGAACTTTGTAATTTAAAAATTATAAAGAATGTACGAGATTATCAGTGTATATTTTTGATAAACAAAAGGATGGGCAGAAGTCTGAAAACTGGGCCTCTAGTATAAAAAGGAGGGGGTCAGTTTGATCAAGGTCTTGTTTCGTCTGTTTCTCTATAGTTGGTCCTGGATTACAAGAATACATCCAGATTGCCCTACACTGAAATAATTCGGCATGTTGGAGCGAACCGGAGCTTCTGTGGACATCGTGCCTGAAGATGGACACCAGAAAAGCCTTCGTGACTGACTAGGAGACTAGACCACAAGATCAACTTATAACCAATGGCCAAGCTCATTCTAACCCAAAAAACTATGCATAGTAATCTACAACCTTCTCGCTAAACTTACCGTTAAACTATGACTCATTATTATTCCCAATTGTGACTAAATTGTCGACAAACCATTCTAAAAAAAATAAGCTTATAATAGGACCCTGATATAGACTTTAAATTTTATTGATCAAGAGACTTATTTATCCAAGAACTTTTAATAATTCTGAAACTGTTGTTTTTATTAATGTATTCATATTTGGATTAACATGTGTGTGTTTTCTCCAGTTTATTTAATTTGCAATTTAACGTTAAATATTTTAGTTTATTAGAATAAAAGAGATTTTACTTTTATCAACCTTTTTTCATTGTACGTTATTAATAATAATTATTAGTATTTATTATGAAATTTATTAATATTAATTTAGTGATATTTAAAAATATAATTTACCTTTGCCAATATGTTTAATGAGTTCCAGGAATAACAATATTTAGAAATAATTCTAGTTCACGGTAAAATATAATACAGAGTCTTTAAAAAACATTTTAATTTTCAACTTGCGAGACATGCTGGCAACAGATTTCAGTAGTTTCTTATATGAATCCTGGCGCCCTGATCAAATAAATTAAAAGCTGATTTTGTCAATAGCACAAATCGTAACAATTACTAGGTAGAGTTGATCAGGAAATGTAGTTATGTTTTTTTTTTAGAAATAGAAATACAATTTTCTTCTTTTTGACATAACTTGATCAACTCGCTCATTTTATATGTGTAACAGAGATCTAGTCAGGCGGGAAAACATTTCAGTATATTAGATATAACCATTATTCCAAAAGCAATAAAGCTAACTTTTTACCTGATAAAACTTATTTAAATTGAACCGTATCTAATTAATCATATTTAAACTCAGCATCTTTAAACTCTGACTTTAAATAACTCTTACATAAACTAACATTTTATAAATTATTTTAAAACCATTTATTTTAAAACTAAGAGATCCTAATGAAAATTAAATAACTATATTTTACATAATAAAACAACTTTATTAACTGCCTATATCTAAAACATAACAGACTTTAAGGTAATTCTTATTTAGATTTAAACTATTAACTTGAAATTTTTAATCAAACATTAAACAATCTAATTTCTTAAGTACCTAATATTTAAGTATGCTAAGTAAACTATTTTAATCAATAAATTAAAATATTTAGCTAAGATTTTATAATTTAACATCGAGAAGAAAAATTTAATAAAATCTATAAAAAAAAATTTTTTTTAAAGCATTACAGTATATTTAGCCCATAAAGCCAAATATATGATTACAATATATATCACGTATGCTCAAATGTAAGTGTACATTAATTTCATTAATAATTTGCTTTATTGTTGAATGCTTGGTTGAGATGAAATTTACCAGTAATAATGATAGTCTTTTAAGCATAATTTATTATTATAAGATATAGCCTTTTTAATTTCTCTCCTGTTTTCTTTCATTTTTTTTCTACATCCGTTGATTTTCTGTCCCATATATTAGTATAGGACCTGTTTGTCATGAGATTCTCAAAGAATTAGTTATTTCTTTGCTTAAATGACGATTGTGACTATGCAACCATATATATGTAATAAATCTGAGTACAACCCCCCCCCCCTTAATGTTTGTTGTCTTCTAGAGTTAAGATGACATACTCATTTATGAGCAAGTGAATGATAATGATAAATCATTATATCATGCAGATAATTTAATAACTAAATTTAAGTTTGAGAGATCTAAAATCAAATATGTATGTATATTTAAACGCAATTATAAAGCAAATAATGATCTGTAACATAAATATATGGGGTGATGGGACGATGACGACACAAAATTAACTTAAATTTTAGAAATTTTAGTTTGTCCTAACTTTTGATTAATTTTTGATAAACTTATCATAAGTCAATTTTTCATTCCAGACTCTTCTACTTCACAAAAGAGATAAAGTAAATCCATTTATATATATTTAATTTTCCTTCTAGCTATATAAACAGTAGTGGATTTTTCCAAACGCAATTTTGTGAAGATGTCTAAAAAAATTGAATAACAACCAAGACAAAGGTTTTTAAAATTTCAGCTATGGCTAACATTCTCAATATTTTAGTATGAAAGACTTCACTATTTTAGAATAAAAACAACTATTAAATTTATTGTTGAGACATGAATCAAGTTTTATTTAAGTAATACATACTATTTATTCTTGGAGAAACTGATACATTTCAATAAATAAACATCAATGACAAGAGTGCATTTCTCCTTTGTCTCTTTTAGCTATCAAAAAAAAAATTTAAATTTTTTTAGTTGTTTTAATAATTCACAATTTTCATTTTGCTGACTACTTTTAATCATTTAATTACAAATATATAGTTTTAATATTATTTATGAGAACATTTGTAAAAATATATCATAAAGATATTATTTCTTGTTCTGTTATTGCTATATGAATCTTCAAATTTTACAGAATTAATAATCAAATGCCAGTTTAAACTGCTTAATTGGTAAATATATACACAAGTGGGGGTTACTGTTATCTCAAAATTCATATTTCAAAAACATATAATGAGATGTTTGTTGTTATATGAATCTTTTATAAGTATTTCAAAACACCACATATTTTGTAAAATTGACAATGTCATAGAAAAATGATGTCATTAAAGCTAGGTTAGCCAAAAATAAAATGGAGACATAGATAAGTTCATTCAATATACAATATTATGTTTCAATTATAAAATGAAAATATGATTATCTGATTTTCATCCAGTATCCTTAACAAGTCAACTAGTGCTTTCATCTATGACATATCCACAATAGAGATTTTCTATGTTAGCAGTTACAAAAGAAAACAAAAAAGCCAATTTCATTCAGTACAGTCAATAATCAAAAACATACTTTGATCAGGTACAATAACTAAGTGTATTATTATTAAATTTTAAAATATGTATGCTATATAAAATATATTCATTCAATCAATATTGATTAAAATTTTTATTATTTTGCTTGTGGCAAAAATACATTAATTCATAATTGTAAAAGTCATTCATCATAATTATGAATTATCCTTAAAAAAAAGTAAGATTATGTACCTAATAATCAATTTTATATGATCAAAGGTTACTAAACGTAAGTTAAACATATGATTCATTTGCTCAAATTTAAAGCAATAATCTTTTAATTTGCTTCAATAATGATAGCTTTTATTGTAAACATAAAGCAAAACAAAAAACAAATTTAATCATCTAAATGATTAAAACTTCAGTAATCAACTATATATTAATTTCTTTATCAAACTGTCACTGCATTTATGTAAAATAAATAAATTTGTCAATTTTTTTTTTTTAAAAAAAAGTGGCACACAAAAAAAATCTCAAATTTTATTAATTAAATATTACAAAAACAAAAGGTGTTAATAAAACATAAAGCACATTAAAAATAAATTTTAAAATGTACATTATGGTTAGTATTTTTTCTTCATGTTTTAAAAAATCATGATTCAGGAAATATTTTCTCATTACATAAAAAGAAAAATGGCAGATTTTTTTTTTTAAAAAAAATATAGCTGCTAAAACTGTTTTATATGGTGTATTAACCACAAATTAGTATTTTTTTTAAATAATAAGATTAGTAAAATATTTATTCATTAATTAATACTTTCTTCAATTTAAACTTTTTTTTTTTGCAATCAAATTTTTTGAGAGATTTTTAATGCATTTAGGGGTATTAATTGTTCATACTGAATGAAGACGTACAAGTGGGGTTAATTGTTATCTGCTGTCTCAAAATATGCTGAATCATCTAGGTGTTAAATAATATACAAAAATTTAAATATTTACAAAAAAAAATTTGCACTTTATTAAGATCAATTTTCATGGTAAACAAGGAGAAATTAAAAATAAGTACCTTTATATATGTTATACGAAGGGGGGATCGAACAAAAATAACCATAAATTTGTAATAAAAAAATTGCATATTTATTTTTAAATGTTACAAATTGAATCCCTATAAAAGTAGTCCATTTAATGCAATGCACTGGTTTAAACGTGTTTTTCAGCTTTCAAAATAGTCTAGAAATTCTTGCAAAGTAAAGCCTTTGAACTATTTCATAAAAGTTAGTGTGGCTGCTGCTCATTCTTTTGAAATTAAAATTTATTTTCTTTTTAAAATTCCTGGAAAACTAAATGGACATTGCATGGGCCAATACCATAATTCTCTGCAGTTGGAGTTCTTTTTTAAAATGGTGCACAGCATGCTAAAATCAGAGAAAATTCTGATTTTTTAATTAAGATTTCTAATAAGTTCCTTCAATTTTTTTTTCTGCTCAATTTATTAGATTGTACAGAAAAAACAGATGCGTAAATGTTTCAACAGCCAGAGTTAATAATAAAATAGATTCAATATGCTTCAATGATTTTGCAATTTCAAGGACTTCACCCTGAAAATAATCTTAACACTGTATATTATATGTAAGTATTCAATTTTAGATTTATTATTTGATAAATGTATAATTTATTAATGTGTTTGTACTAGTGTGACTGTGTAGCATACAAATTATACTTGTATTCAAATATAATGAAAGTAGTGATTTATGTAATTTTGGGGTTCTAATCCAAGTTTGAGACAATCTTATTTTATAGTCATAATGATTCTCAAAAAGTTTAATAATTTATTAGTGTGTTTGTACTTGCATGTCTGTGTTTGTATAACAAGTAATTATTTTCACTACATATATGAAATTAGGCTAGTATAGAGCAGTGCAATGGAAATTTTAAGACTGATTATCAGGTGCACAAAAAAGTTGCAGTTGATGAAGCAATCACAAAATTTACTGGGCATAGTACCAAAAAATATAAACTCTTAAAACTAAGAGGTTTCAAGTGGTATGTGTGATGATAGCCACAATGGTTGAGATTCTTGCCTATGCCTTAAAATTCATACTGTGGATTCAGTAGTTTTGTCATACTTTTTATCACAATATTTTCAAGTCTACTGCTAGCAAATGAGCTATATGCAAATAAATTATATCTCTGTGGGACAATAAATATAACAAGATAGCATCACTGGTGTGCACAAAAAATATAAAATAGAGAGAAGACTCATTTTATCATTAATACACAGTGGCCTTCAATTTCTAGTTTTGGATAGACAAGAAGCCAAGTGCTGTGATTAAAATGCATATCCACCTTCTGGAAATGATTTACTTTGTATCTTTTATTAGCAAGAATCTTTTCCTTATAGATGCCTTGAGATTTTTTAACTTTTGGGGTACAAGATAAAATTGAAGAATTCTTATGCTACTACTTTTGTAAGTTTTCTGAAGCTATGGATTCTCTCAGGTAAAAACTATTATATATGGTTTGAATAAAAATTTTGTGAAGAATACAAATAAATTATCAATGAAGATGTAATTTTAAACTTAGTTAACGATAAATTAGAAATTATGAACAAACAATTAATACTTTTTTCAGGTATTGAAATTTCTTTTTTTTTTTTTCCTTACCTTTTTTTCCATTAGTTTTTCTAGTTTCCATCAATGTAAAGCCTTTTGCTCTAACATTATTAAAACTGAAGTTATTGTAAAAATTAGTCTCAAAGTTTTTAAAAATTCAATATGGCGCCAAATGCTATGAAGGGATTAATGCCTGCATTATTTTTTCCTCACCTACTTACTTCTAAGTCCACAAAAGCTAATTTTTGAGGTGTTGCAACATTCAAGAGAAAAAAAAAAGCCGCACAGAATAGAAGATTAAAGCAAATATGAAGAATGGGTAAGTTGGGTCATGCTGAATTAAAAATTATTTCATAATCAAGGTTTTATGCACTTTCCATTAACCACATCACACAAAGTTTTCAGAACATGTAGTTGTTAAATGCCTAGTCATTATGACCAAATTCTGGATGACCAATGCCATCTGCATCCAAAAAAAAAAAAAAAACCAGCATTGTCTTGATTTTGGACTTCACTCACCATGCTTTTTTGGGACATGGTGAATATGACATTTCTATTAAACAACTCGTAAACTTGTGTTTTCCACAAAGCAACTTACTTGTAAACTGTTTCAAATATTACAACTGTTTACCATTTTCTCCAACAGAAAACAGAATTTCATGTTGTTTCAACTTTTCTGCCATTACAACAATCAACAAATAAGTGAGAACTTAAACACAACATCTACTATGCAATAACACAACTCCTTTTAATGCTGAGAAAGTTGGCAGTCTGGTACAGGGGGATCCCCACAAGAGATATTTAGTAGTAGAAGCATATATTTTCTAAAGAATGATTTTGGTTATTTTTGGGTATCCCCTCATATATTATTTTGTTAAAATATCACTAATCTTAAAAGATTATTAATAATCAAGCCATAGGCCTTCAAAATTTGATTTGTTGTAAATAACATAATTTTTGTTTATTATATATATCTTCTTTACTTTTTTTGCATTCCTTCATATATATGTTACTTATAATCAATTTCCACATATACTCTTTAATGCAACTTTTTTAATATAATTCCTTTAATTTCCTAACAGTTTCGACTGTCCTGCAGTTTTCATCAGAACACTTGCATAATCTTCCTTTTAAATTTATAACTCCCCAACTCTCCCAATGTTCTCATTTGTATAACACCACTATTATACAGTCCTTTTATTAACTCATACATTTTTTTTTACTCTAGTAGCATCTTTCTTCATTTTTCTCTTTATATTTTTCTTTTATTCATATTTCTTTTTTATATCCCTAACTTCTTTTACTGTTATTTTATTTTCATTAATTATCCTATTCTGATCGTTTTTACTCTCACTACCTTTCAATTTCTTCATTTTATATATCATATTATTTACTTTTTTTAATATTTCCATCATTCTTTATCTCTTACTTATAACATTATTAATATCCGTATTTTCATAATAATATATATTATAATTACTTTCCAAATATTTTCTGTATCAACTTTTCCATTAATACCTGTATTTCTAATATATATCTATTACTACACTTCCAATATGGCACATTTTATCCCTTTCTTAAGTATCGCCATCTCTTCTTGTTTCAGTTTTATATCACTTAAATTTCATATTTTTTTTCCATTCTTTACACATCCTTCGTTATTTTCATCCTCCTTCATCAAGTTTTCATTTTTATTTTATGTCTCAACCTTGTATTTTCATTTTATAATATCCTTTTTACATACTTCTCTAAACAATTCTGCTTCCTTTTTATTAATCCTTCTAACTAGTATTCCTTCAATACAACTATATAACTTTTTCTTAATTTTATATCCATTTTTTATATATTCTTTTACAATTTTCTTTTCCATATTATTTATAATCTTTTCTTTATTCTTCATCCCTCTCCTCTTTATAAAATTTGGTATTACATTATATCTTACACAATCATTCATAAATTTAACATTATTATTCACATTGTTCAATTTTAATATTAATTTCCATCTTTCATTTAACATCCATATTTCATATCCTTCCAATCCTTTAATGTATTCCATAAACATCTTTATATTGGTTATATTCTCCATAATTACACATCCAAATATTGTCCTTTAACTCTTCAATCCTTCATGTCTTTTCTTCTTCTCAGAAGTATTTCTTATATTTTTTCCTTTACCTTTTTTGCATTCCTTCATATATATATTATTTATAATCAATCTCCACATATACACTTTAATGGAAATTGTTTTTATATAATTCTTTTAATTTCCGAACAGTTTCAACTGTCCTGCAGTCTTCATCAGAGCACTTGCATAACTTTTCCTCTTCCTTATGCAAGTGCTCTGAGGAAAACTGCAGGATACTCAAATCTGTTAGGAAATTAAAAGAATTATAAACAAAGTTTGTATTAAAGTATATATGTGGAGATTGATTATAAGCAATATATATAATTTATTATATATTACTTTTTTTTTCATATGTCATAGCATCTGCCGGGAAGCGAACCCACAACTGTCTGCAACCAACTACTTGCTTGCTAGGGGGCTGCGATGACCTCTCGGCTAACAACGCTTGACTATTATATATTACTTTTATTGTTAGTATTTAATGTTTGTATCCTATTTTTTAAATATTTTTAACCATCAAATATGAATATCTATACACATATATCTATAAGCAGTAGGGGGCACAGCACACCCCACACCCAATGTTGCATTCAGCATCCAATCTCCAGGTCTTACCCACTCTCCCACATCATTACAACAGAGCTTAGAAAAAACAATTTTAACACTTCTTCCCATACAATATATGTAGGATATTTTGAAATTCGAAATTCCTACAGTAGATGAAATTACAAAAAAAAAAAAAAAGATACCAAATGCATATATGTAAGATTTAAAATTTCCAGATAAATTTTAGATGTTAAAATAAGATCATTACTTATAATTTTTGCAAAAATTATTAGAATAGATATGTATTTATAAGTTCTATTTCCAAAAGGAGATTATTTATTGCCAAAGAAAAGAAAGATCGAAAGAAAATAATAACAAAGAGTCTGGTTTCAATTAATTTTTTTCTAAAGACAAAAAAAAAAATGTCTAAAGATTCAAATATCTTAAGCTTTTCTTAACTTTCAAACTTACATAAAATGTCCAGCTCCATTAATTACATAAAGATTTTAGAACATTTCAATTAAAGAATTTTTTTTTAAAAAACCTGTTAAATTATATTTATATATTTTAACAAAAATTTATAAAATTATTTACAAAATTAAGTTCTATTTTCCCCATGACTCATTTTACAAAATGCAACTTTATTCTTGTTTCTTCAACATATGCTTAATTGTCCCAGAGCAAGTTTATTATTAAATATAAATATTTATACTTCTTCGGAAAACTGTATTTTTGTTGTTTTTTCTAATCGCGACCAGATCCAGGATTTTTACAAACTGCATTATTTAATTCTATTTCTGTTTCACTTATCATTTTATATATAGAGAGTGTAATGTTAAAAACTAGGCATGCTGAATAATATCCTTCAATTTTTTTTTTAGTTGTCTTAATATGGTATATGTAATTTTAAATTAAAATATAATTATGTGATTCGTTAGATCAATACCCGCTAACAATCTTGGAACCAAATATAAGAGTGTAACTGGCTCCACTATATATAATTTAAAAATATGCATAATTTACTAAAAAAATTTAATGCAGCACTAATTTAGAAACATACATTTCCAAATAAGTTTACCTATTTCTTAAATAATGATAATGGCTGTTTAGAAGTTGAAACAAATCAATATCATAACAATAGTAAAAGCATAAAAGAAAAAATGTGATTATTTTTTAAATACTGATAAATACATGATTTAAAAAAAAAAAAAAAAAGATAAAACAGTTAAAAGTGAAGTATTTAATCAAAAGTCTTGAACAGTATATAGCTAAATATATATTGTCATTTACTGCTTTATATGTTGGATCATTAAAGATTGAGTACAGTCTCTGTTTAAGTTCTTTCTATCTGCTTCATTTTCTTCCATTTCCTCCTTTTACTACTTTCAGTTACTTAGATTGACACAAGAACATCTCATGTTATCAGCTAACAGAACTAACAATAACAATGAGATCATATTTTATAAACATTTCCAATTTTAATTCTAAGTACAGCAACTCAAACTTAGATTTTTTTTTTTTTTTTTATGAATGTCTGTAATTTTGTAAAACTGAATGAAAAAGAGTTGACAATAATACAGAGAAATATGATTATGAAATAATAAACAAAGCCATAAAAGATTTTGAAAAATATAAAATATCTTGGTATGGAATAAAAATTTTAAAAGCAAAAAAAAAAAGACACTAAAATTAAAAAAAAGATTGCACACCAATACTACCAGCTGTAAGAATGTCAGCTAGTGTTGAAGGACATGAGTACAAATCAAATTGGAAAACAAAATAATACAAATTTAATTCTATATATTTAATATTTTTGTAATAAATAAAAAATTATTACATTTGTTTTATAAACTATATGTATAAAATATTATTATTAATTCAATCTTTTATCACTTCACACTATTGCTTTTGAATATATATATATAATGAATCCATTTTCTGCCACGTTTATAAGAGAAAAAAAAAACAGAAAAAAAAAACAACAGCTAAATTCTTAATTTAAGACTTTAATTGAAACTAGATTTTTATCTCTAAAACAGATGGACAAAGTATTAGGTTAAATGTCTTTTGATACCTAAATTTTTTTAAAAAAAAATTGAATGAATTAATGAGAATAAGGAAGATATATTTCTAACATGAAATGAAAAAAAAAACTTATGAAAATTCAAATTCATAATTCTGAACAAAAATGGTTAAATAAATATTTCAATAATAGAAATATATTCTTAAAATCTTAAATATGAGTAGTTGATTATTCATGAAAATGATTTTTTATACAAAATGACTTGGTATTTTAGTTGCTAATCTTATAGCTGATGCTAATTCAGGCGGCATTCATAAAGTAAAAAAGATCATATTATCAAGTTTATGGAAGAATTCTACAAAGAACTATATATTAATAGAAGGGGGGGGGGTATCATTATTATCATTTTCAACCATTATTGATTCACTGCAGGATGAAGATCTTTTAAGTTTCTCCAATCGCTAGCCTTTCTTCTCCCCATGACTCCAGTTTACTTCTAATTTCATCGATCCATCTCACAAGTGTTCTCTTTTTAGATCTTTTATAATCTCTTGAAATCCAACTTAATATTTCAACTATCATCACTTCTAGCAATATAATTAGCCCAGCTGCATTTCAATCTCTTACTTCTTTCAATGATATCAATAACATTTGTTTATTTTCTCATCCACATATTTCATTTTCAATCTCTTCTTGTTATTCCTAACATATATCTGTAATTCATTTGTTAAGTGTCCAAGTCTCAGGCCCATAAGTAAGAATTGATAAACACATTTAATAAAAATCTTTCTTTTTAAATACATAGGCATGCTGCCTTTTAATTTTAAGTTATTTCTACCAAAGGCCCTCCATTTAGGTTTTATATTATGATCAATTTCATCCATTATGTGTATTTTTTTCTTTTAAGAAAATCCACTGAACATTATTTTAGTCTTTATCTTTAATTCTATTTTCTTACTTTCATGTAATAACTATTGCAACATTTCCTGACACTTTATTAAGTCTCTATTTACTTTTACTATCTTAGTTTCCCATTTGAATTTACAAAATACTTCTTGCAAAACTGATTGCCCTAACATTTTGATAAATAAATACGACAATATTCTGAGTTTATATCTTAATAATTTAATGCTTTAACCATTAAAAAAATGCTTATAGAAATCAAATGCCTTCTCATAACCTACAAATCCAAAGCATAATGGAAAATCATATTCGTTGGTTGGTCAAAAACCAAAGCTTGCTATAGATGAATTGTAATTATCTTGGTAAAAGTTTTGTATAGAACTGATAAAAGATGATAGGTCTGTAATTTCTAATATCTTCTTTATCACCTTTTTAAAATATTAATATTAGATACTGCAATCTTCCAATTATCTAGTATACTTTTATCATTTAGATATCGATTATAATTCCATTATTAATTTGAGCTTTCTCTTCATCATAGATTTAATTCCATGTTTCATTTCATTTAAAATACTGGGCAATTCAGAAGATGAAATCATAGAGGATGCTTTTTCTTCTTTATTGTTATATAATTATTTAAAGAACTCTTACACACATTTCATTATGTAATCTCTTTTTTTAGTAATAGTTCCATCTTTTCATCTTATTGCAGAAATACGTTTTCTACCAATACCAAGATTATTTCATTTTGATATTTTTATTTGCTGTACCTTTCATTGCTAGATATTCAATCCTTGTTAAATATTTTAATATTCCTTTTCTTCATCAATTATTTTGACTCGGTAGAAATTTTATTGGACAATTGCTGCTTATTTGTACCAGCTATAATTTGTTGCAGTTCTTAATAATCTTTGAGTTATTCTTCTACTGATTTCATTCAAATATGAATCATCTTCAAACTTTGTTAATATTTTAAAACTATTTAAAAGTTCTAATTTAAATTCATTGGAATATTTCTGAAGGTTTTTAGGAAAATAAACTGTGAATATTGTCTTTCTTAATAATTCTTCTGGCTCTAGTTTTGCATTAACACATATCTTATTAAGCAATGATCACTTCCTGTGTTGAATTTATGAACATTACAATCTTAAAATACATATTTTCTATTAGTCAAATATACCTTTATTTGGATGCTTTCATGTTCATTTCATTTTAAAATTTTTCTCAAAGAAAGAATTCATACTATTTTTCTTTTTTTGAAAATTCTACAAGCCTGGGTTCTCTCTTTTTTTAATCATCAAAACCAAATTTACTTTTCACTTTTCAATCATTGACCAATTCGAGCATTAAAGTCTCTCAACAATTTTAAAAAGTTTGTTTTGATCAAAAGCATTTTATATCCATATAAAAATACTCTATTCCATCACAATGAGAACTTGTTGGGGAATAAATCTAAATTATTTACATTTGTTATCTTTCATTATGTTGAATAAATATTTTGCTACTCTGTCTGATACATTCAATCTTCACTATGTTGTCCTTTCACTTTTTATTTATAATAAATCCAGCTCCAATTATGTTTCTAATATTTGTGCCTTTGTAGTAGAGTACATATCCACTTTTTAAATCAATTGTTTCTTCACTTTTGCTTCTAACATTACAAAATACAACAATCTCTCATTTAATATTAAATAGTTCTAATTCATGAAATCTTTCTTCATATGAAAATGATCTGCATTTGTATAAATATCCAAATAAAAGATCATCATCAAATGGCAGACTGAATATGCCATTAAAGGATTCTTAGTATTCTCCACTTTTAGTTCCCATCTGCTTCCTTGACTAATGGCTTTACAGCCTCACACATATATTCATTCTGCCTTCAATAAAAATAAATTGATATTTCAGTTAAGATATCAGGCATCTGAGAGGAAAAAACATGATTTTTGATTATAAACCCAGAGCTAAAACGCCAATAAACTCACTACACTAGCTAATGCATATTGGTGAGCAGCCTGTCCTTGTTTATATACTAAATGCATAATCATATAGTAATAACAGCTGCAATGACAAAAATGTATGGAGTGGGCATTAGGAATTTGCCTTGCTTGATTGCAGCCACCAAAAACTCTCCAATAAATTACCGAATATTTTAAATGCAGATGGAAGGATATAATTACATTTAAGATGGGCAAAGTTCTAATTGACAAAATCAATATTTTAAAAGAAACAGGAATAAAAATAGAAAATGTCTAAACTATGCTTAAACCATTTCAACAGTACAGATATATTAAATGATTGGGAGAGTACACCTGTTTTTAAGAAAGTTGAAGAACAAAATTAAAATTACAGACAACTGACTACCAATTCTGATGTCTTTTCTGGATCAAAATTAAAACTGAGAAAATAAAAATAAAATGCATATTGTTTCTATAAATAGTCAAGAAACTTATAAAAGCAATAAGATGAAAAGCAAGAAAGTAGAATTAAAAATAAATATTAAACATACTAAAGTTAAATTCAAAGATTTTTCAAAAAAAAAAAAAGATTGATGAATTTGAAGTTATTTTATAAATATATGGTGGTCAGATTATTAATCATTGAATTAAATTAGGATGGAGTATTTCTCAACATTAAAAGAAAATATCTACTGCTTAATAATGATTTCAATAAATGATGTTTCAGTAATGCTTAATTATAAATCTGAGAATTGGATAATTAAATGAAATGAACACAAAGATTTCAGACTGCAAAGTGAAATATGGAATGATGTACACATGGACAACCAAAGAGAATGAAAGTAAAATATACAGTGAGAAAACGTACTATTTGCGCTAAAAAAATTAAATAACTTAGTTAGATTATATAAACTGTAAATCCCATTGACCAGTAAAAAATCTCCATAACAACATTATGTTAATGTATAATTGGTAAAATTAATCGTAGAATTAATTGGCATACAAGTTCTATCAATGCTTACGAATAATAAGACATGATCACCAACACAATGATAGATCACATAGTAGAATATGAAAAGAATTAAGTTTAGGCAGAGATTACAATCTAAGAAATATGGGTGAGAAAACAAGCAAGAATGACTGCAAGAATTGAGGCAGATATGTTGAAAGATAAAAAAAGCGAAGTTCTAAAATAGATTCCAAGAGACTCATAAGGTGTCGAATGGGACAAAGTTTGCTAAAGTGACTAGAAGTTATGGATGGATCATAAGTACTACAGTAAACAGAAATCTTTGGTTTGCAGAATTTAAAAAAATAGATGAAATATTTGTATGATTACAATAGATCGAAGTTGACTTCTTTATTTAAATCCAAATGAAAAATGCTTTCAATTCCACCAGAAAACAGTAAATTAAAAGAAAACGTATTTTTAAGACATTCAATATCTTTTTGATTCTTTTAGCTTTATTTATATTAAATAAATCCCCATAAAATTACACTCCTCTGTACTTTTCACATTTTACTTAATTATCTTACAGTTTCAACTAGCAAGTATTCTTCTTCAGAGCTGTATTCTCTTCCCTCTTCTAATTTACATATTAACAATTTTTTTTTACATACGTTACTATGTAAATTGAAGGAAAAAAAAATACAGCTCTGAAGAAGACCACCAACTGAATTAAATAAAGCACTGCAAAGCATTAAAAAAAAAGGTAAACATTTGTAGAGATTAAAAAAAAAAATTCAAAGTAAAAAAATTTCATTTCAACTTTTATTACTTGCTAAAGTAAATGCCCAATCTATTTAAAAATTTGCTGCCAGATTTTAAATAGTTAAATGACAAAAATTAATATAGATAGAGAATAAACCAGAAACTAACAAATATCCATAAAATTAGCTACCTAGTCAATTCTATGAAAATTGTACAGAGAATTATAGAAGAGCTACATTCAAAATTTTGGAATAAGATAAAATTATAACATAAATATAGCATTAATGCTGACAAAAATAATAAATAACCCATTTATAATGTTATTTCTAATTTTAAATGATCACTTCGGCTAAGTCAACTTTTGGAAAAAAACATTACTCAAATAAATATTTTAAAAATTACTATTATTTCCAACATATCTTGTAAGAAGCACAGTTAGTAGTTCTTTAGTTTGTTAAACTATCATTACATTTAAATAAAGAGTCCTAAAACATTTTCTTTGAATTTTTAGCTTTTGAAACAACTTAGTATTCTAGATAAAATCTAACTAACCTTCTATATGAAAATTAATTTATGGCCTTAACAACTGGAAATTATTTGCAACTTACTTATATAGCTATCTCAAATTTGCATAAGTTTGTTCATCTGCATAATGAAGTGGTTTTTTTCTTTTTTATAAACTAAAGCTGAGTGCACTTTCAGTGAAATTCATCATAATTTATTGCAAATTTGAATTACGAATACAAATGAAGAGAAACATCAATATTATATAGCTATTTAAGATTTTATCTAAACCATCAATAAAAATTATAAACAGGAAAGAATAGGAATATATTCAGATAATAAACAGACGTTCAATAACACTTTCCAGATACACAGAAATATTTTCTAGCAAGAGATCATTATCAGTATTCATTATTAATATTCTCATATATAAATAACTAAATTACTGGAAAAGTTTTTTGGAAGTTGAAATACACAATATACATTTGCATCTCATTTGAGGCAGATAAATTAAAATATATGAAATATTAACTTGTTCAATTAAAAGCTTAATGCAATAATTATTCAGGAATATCCTGTAAGTCCAACATTATTAAATTAAACTTTATTTACAAGACTTATTCATTGTGTTCATCACTATCTAATTAATCTCATTTTTGACTAAACGATGGCTATAAATAAAGGTGTCAAATGTCTACATCTGCAAATTTTTCATAATTTCTGTTAGGCAGAGGTCATTTTCAATTAACGTAGTAGAAACTGAAGTACAGTATTTATATAGATGTTATTTGTGACTTAAGAACACAGAGTTTTACTTTCTGATACTATTTCACCAGACAACTGCTAACATTTTGGAGTTAGTCATTATATTATCATCAGTTGAATTCAAAGATTTATTATATGGTTTATCATATCCAGATTTTTTTCATTAAAACTTTGCAATAAGTTTGCTAACACACTTCCATTTTACTGACTCGTGGTATGGATGCAATCTTAAATTTCACAGCAGCTTCTGACATTTCAATTTACCTATAAGAATTATTTGAATTCACTTCTTTATTGCTCAGATGCATCATGAGCTATAAAAATGTATAATAACATTATGATGCTGGATTTAAAAAACACTGTTGCCAATTTTTAAGTAAAATTTAAACTCTAGTAATTTTAATTCTACTAAATAAAAAAACCTGCAATAAAATATTTCATTAATTTTATTAATATTCTAAAAAAAATAATATTAATTTTTTAACTGATATAAATACTTAACCTTGAAAATAAAAGATCCCAATCGGTTTTTTTTTAAAATGAATTTATACAAAAATATTATCACAAATATCCTATTAAATGATTATTAGCTTTCAAAGTTTCAAAAGTACTCATGATATCTTTTGTTTTGTCTTACAGAAATATTTATGCCAATAAATCCATGCAAATACTGGAATTATGCTCAATAAGTTTTAAATTATTATTTTTTCATTGCTTAATAACTCTGGTATTGTTGTTTCATCAAAAAATTAAATTATATGATCTAAATTAAATGACCATGGTCTAATAATTTTCATTTCAAATGTTTTGGATTGTGATTCAACCCATTGATTTTTTTTTTGGTTTTATTGCCTGCCTATTGTTCAGTTACAGGGAAAACATCACATGGAATGTTCTTCATGACTTATAATTTAAATCTGGACTGAGCTTGGAAATGTTTTAGGTAGCAAGTCTATGATCTTCTTGAATAGCCTTTTAACATTAGATGGTAAATGTTAATTAATTATAATTGGAGAATAAAAAGTCCATCCATCTGGTATGGTCATACAACTTGATACATTGCCTTCATCACTTAAGAGGGAGGTGTAATAGATCTATAAGAGTTGAACTCATAGTTTATTCTTAATTTTTTTTATTTATTTTGTATTTGATTATATTTATCTCTTTAGACTTTTTTTCTCAAGTTCAATTTCTGGATTTAATTTCCATTGAGTGATTTTGGATCATAGAAAATGTTACTCAATTTTATCTAGATTCTCCCCAACATTTATCATCTACATATAAGCTATCTTCATAACTTCTCAAATTAAAATTAATCATTAACTTCTCTGACTAAACCAAATTTCATCTTTTTTTAAAATTATGAACTTTAAAAATGTGTAATTAATTATGATTGATTCATTTATTAAACTGTATATCTCATAATAATAATTTAAATAAATCTATCTTATAATATTCTCCCTCTAGTAAATAATTTTATTATAATTCAATAGAACATAAGTCAGTCAATGCCACTTCAAGTTCATATGTGAACATTCATGTATAAAATTGCTTATTTATTATTAAATACTGAAGCTGGAAATATAGTACATATTTCTGCTTCACCTAGTGCCAATGTCATCAGCACTAGTCTGGGTTTAAACCCAACCTTATTAACTGACACCCATCTCATAATAGGTGGAAGTATATTTTAATATTATAATCTTGTATATTTTATTCTTATTTTGTGATTAAAACTAACCTTTTATAATAATTATTTATTTTATAATATTTGTAGAGCTATATTATGTTTATTTTATTAAGTTGGTATTTATATGTACATTAGGGGATCAATTGTATTTTGAAAGTTTCTATTTAAGTTTTAGTCAAATACTAAATGTGAAAGTCATTGTACTAAATTCCTAAAATTTTTCTAATCTAAACTTTAATTAAATAGATTTTGTTAGTACAATGACTGATAAACTTAATATGCTTGTTGTTGTTTTTTTTTAATTAGCAAATCAACCCTTGGGGCATGTTTAGGCAGTTATAGATTTTCCTTCCAAGCAGGCACCAACCTCACAGAACTGCTTAAAGAAATTACAATTGGTGGAGGCCAGTGTAGATTCAATCCGATAGATAAAGATCAGAACATATAAATAGTGAAAAGTTTGATAAGAGAGTTTTACTGAAGAGTGATTAATCTATATACAAGACATCGTACCTAAAAGAATGGCTGGCTAAAAGATCGACCGTGCTTCCCGGAGCTTTGTCTCACCAGCTCATCAAGGTCATCCACTGCTGTCAACATCTAGCAGAACCTATCTGTGTCCAGAAAACCTGCTAATACTCTGACTGTAACTGCCTCTATCAAGCAGTGAAACATTTCCAATAGGTATTATTATAATCTCGAATAATCTATCAAGATCTCTTCCCATGTATTTTTTATTTTTTATATATATATGTCTGTGAATCTAATTTTGCTCTCAAATGATTTCTTTATATTTAATCCTATTCTCATATGCTTTTTAACTTTCTTTTCCTTAATTTCGGTGCGGTCATTTATTTATAGATATTTATGACTTTATATATATATGTTTTTTGATTTTATTTATTAATTTGCCAATCTAAGCAAACTGGCGATTTTTAATTTATAAAAATCTTTTCTGTCATTTTTTTTTTTTTCATACAAAGGTTATTAATGTCCCCTTAAAATATATGTAATGCATTATAAATTAATACGTTCGCCAGATTGTTTTATGAATCAACATTGTAGGTTCGTTTTTTTTTTTTCAATATAAAAATTGATTTGTTTAACCCGGTGAAAATCCAGAACTTTGGCTAATTAACGCTTTGATATCATATAAAATATTATTTATTCAATTCTGAAAGAGTGACTTATTAATTGTTTTTCTATGTATAACTGCTATTTCTTTTAGTTTCCATACTCTTAAAATATATGCTTTAATATTTTCCGTTATTATAAAACCAACGAAGGTGGGATTGATTTGTTTTAAATGGTAGGAAAGGGAAGGGGGAAATCTTAATGTTTCTATTATTAATTAGAATCCTAACGTATGTGAAATATTCTCCCTATATATATATATATATTATAAATGCATTGCGTGTTATAGTATTTCAAATAAGGGTCATTTATTTTGAAGCTGTAAATTTATTCAATGTTTTTAATGACATCCATTCATTATTGCGTTTCTGACATTTAGCCGGTCTTTGTGTTTACGTGCTTCTAATCTGGGAGTGGCGACAAGTTCGAACTCATAGATTTCTTATATCTCGTTCCATTGATAGTTGAGCTATCTGGAACCACTTTCTTCATATAAAATGCATCTAGCTGTGACCCATAAGTTTGGCACACGCTATGCCCATCTACTCACTTCATATATAAAAGGTCTCTCACATTGGTTATACCAGCAAAAGTCTGGGCCACACCATGCCTATCCGTTTTTCTCTAAGCACCACCCAAGAAGGGGGTGTGAGATTTCGTTTTTCATCCAGAAGCACGACCTTTTTCCTCGTAGTTATTTTTAGGCTATTATGTCAGCACCGCAAACTTCGTATTATTACTTCTTTTGCTTCATGACCCCGTTTTAATGCTATAATATTAAAATTAAGCTTTGTTTAAGATATATATATATAAACACCAATTACTTTTATTATTTAAGTTTATTTCAATCTTATTCAGTCCCACCATCGTAATTTATAAATCTATTTAAGAGTATCTATGTGCCTTGGGGAAAAATAAAGCGTTCGTTTTACTATTGTTAAATAATTTTTCATTGGATATTTTGTCATCTAATCAAATGTCATTTTCAAATGTGTTTTTCAAATGTATCCTATTTATTTTCACGACCTCGATGGCGTGAAAATGATTTATCTTATATCTGTAATGAATCTCAGAATGCTCCCCTATCATATGTTAGTCACCACATTTCAGAACCATAACCCAAAGCGTTAATGGCAATTTTATGTAATCCTTTGTAATAATAAATTGGCATCTTAATATTAGACCCACCAAAGATGTGTGTTTATTTATAATATATCATTTAGCTAATAAAGAGCATATGAGAAATAATAGCGTGAATGACACTATGTAATCGCTTGCTCATTCACACACACACTAACATAATTTATTTATAAATGTATATAACTAATTTTTCATTATATTAAAATATATTTTGTCTAACTTATTTGAGTAGTTCGAATTCCTTCCTCTTTCCTCCACTTCCACATATTACAACCATGCTTAGGTATATTTTAATTAGTCATAGTAAATAAATGCCTCATTGTCTTCTCCGCTCTCCTAGTCGGCCGGATTAAAATTAATTCTCATGTGCCATCACTATTATGTTGTTCATTAGGTGTTTGATCTGGGGCTTAGAAGGTGGGTTCGAATCCAGGCTGGTCCCTGACCTAAACCTTGGGCTTGACTGGGTTTGAAGTACATTTTGTGTTCCAGCTCATGTTAGATGGATAGACATGTTTTGACCGGTACAGAGTAGGTTACACGTCAGTATTCATGAATAAAATCATCTATCCATGATTATGGTACAAATCCACCTTTTTTCATCCCTACAATTATTAGATTATTTCTGATTTCAGATTATTAATACACTGAAATTTATTGCAAGTTTTCCATTTTCTCTTAACTTATATCACAGTTCTTCATTGACATGCTTATAAAACCTCATTTCATTATTTTCTTTTAGTTTGAAACAACTTTTTCAAAAATTGAGATTCTACAAAAGTTTAAAAGCTGTGATTAGTCAATTAATGTTTTTCATATTCCTCAAATTAATAACAATTATGAGATCAAATCTTGCTCTGATTACTAATTACAAAAAAACATTTATTTTTCCATTTTTTATTATATTGTTTAGTACTTTCAAGTCAAAGTCAATTCTATTCATATGCAATTTGAAATACTGTTCTATCGTTATGGTCCTATAATCAACAGCTTTCAACACATTATAATGTAGATGCAATACAAGTATTTATAATACGCAATAAGTAAAAAAAAAAAAAAAAAGGAAATCAAACAAGTCAGAAGTAATATTAACTGACAAACAATCTAATATCTTCGAATCTCGATTTCTTCAACAAACGCTTTCCTGAACAACTCTCAGTCCCACCATATTTAAAAATTCATCCTATTGTTTTCATTACCTTTTAATGCGGTCTGCAGAGAGCCTACACTTTATTTTTAAACGAGTCTCCAATTCTTTTCTTTCTACCACCAGACTATAATCACATGATTATCTTAAAATGGCTATGCTTTCTTATTAATATACTGTTAATAATTATATTAATAAATATAATCTAATTATTTAATAGAAATTTATAATAATTATTACGCAGGCCATTTATTTAGAGTATATTCAGAAATAATTTTTAAGTCAATTAAAACAAAGTATTTTAAATTTTGCATACTAAAATAAATTAACTTATATTGGTTGACCTGTATTCTAACTTCTATTATTATAAACATTTAAAGAATTTTACATATAATTCATTATGAATAAAACTTGGAGAAAACACAATACCGATTAATTCATAAATTTTAATGAATGCATTATAATGTCGACTGACGCAATTTTATTGCGGTTCCTCCCAGATATTTATAAAATCTAGCAACATCAATGATCATAAACAAAATTTATATTATAAATATATTGCTTTTATATAAATACCATACCAAATCATTACAAAATTAATAATAAAAGAAAAACATTTAAACGTATAAATAATGCTATCATCTTACAACCAATTAATTGAAATTTTGATTTTTTTCCAACTTCAGAATTTAAGTTGAAGAAACATCTCTGTTAAAAATGTTCCAGAAAAAAAAAAGTAGGAATAATAGCATCGAAATGTGTATAGATGTTAGAATTTCACTTTTATTTCTTCTACTACATATGCATTAGTTCTATATACACCACAATAAAAATTTATAGGCGGAGGATTAAAAGCACTATTAAAAACAAATTTGGATTTAATACATCAAATATGACTTTACGTGTCTCAACAAAGTATATTTACATTTCATTTCCTCCTCATTTTACTTAAATTTTAACTAGCACAACATTAATAAATATACATTTAAAGCTAATAAATTAACCCAAGAATGTTCAGTTTTTCAAACATATGTAAAAATGTATTTATAGACAACGTTATGAAAAACCGCATTCCTTTACAAGAAAGTTAAATTACTAATTAGAGAAATGTAGGCACAGAATAAATGATATTTTTGTAGTAAAGTCACACAATAAATAAAGCGCTAAAATTAATTTAGAAATAAATTTTAACCTTTTAATTAATACACTTAGAAATAATTTTACTAAAAGCTTAGACAGCGCACATGTGGCCGAGGAGCATTTTACACGCGGATCACACTTCTATAATTAAAACAAAAACTCACCTGATTTGAACTTTCAGGAGCTTTATGAATATTAGGCATTTTATACATACAGTCAGGTAAATCAATATGGGAATTTCGATCGCAGAATGGATTTACTTTATACATTGCAATAAATGGTCCATTCATTGACTCGAAATTTCTTTGACCAGCATCTGCCACAAGTCGAATACAATCGTTCTCGCGAGAATGTAGCGTGACAAAATCAAGGCCTTGGTCAATTTGTAAAATTGTTTTTTATTTGTTGCCATTTTTCAAAACAGTAGTGCCCTCTGCTGAATCATCATATATAATTAGTAAGTAATCATTGTTAGAACTCAAGAAAACGTAAAAAAAACACTCGCCTCTTAAGTATTTTAAAATCATGCAAAATGTAGCAAATATATTTTTCAAATATCTATATTCAATAAAACAATTTTATTGTTGATATGTGTCTGTTAAAAGCAACCAATGAAAACTTTCGTAGTACGTTCGCTACAAGTAGGTTTGCTCCTTCAATCGGTTAAGTTACGGTTTCTATTGTAATTCTGTGAAAGATTTTGGAACATTGGATATACGGTCTTTGATTAAGCGCTGGAAATAGAAAATGTATGAAATCCTTATTAGTTTTCCTGGTTCATGGAACCTCGAAAAGCAGTTCACCATCCATGACAGCCGTAGTAAAGATTAATCACGTGATCAAAAGGAGCGGAAAAATGGCGGCTTCCGAAAATTTTCCACATGGACACTTAAAATAGACAAATCAGGTGTTATAGGTAACATACTCACGCATTATAGTGAGTGGTGTATGTTCCAGAATCTGTAGTGTTGGAAAAGTGTGCAAAAAATGTCGTCTAAACCAAGGCGTGGTCGAGGCCGCCCGCCAAAAGCGCCATTGTCAGAACGGTCGCATTTTCTCAAAAAGCCAAAATCTTTAAGTGGCTATGGAAGTATAAATTCACGAATAGGCCCACCTCTAAGTAATTATCTAAATGCAGGTTCTAGTTTACGATCGGAAATTAAAACAAGGGCGCGTGAGGCGGCCCAAAAAAGTCGCACATTTATTCAACAGTTGATGGAGGATGACGAGGATGCATTATCTAGCGGCAGTGAGTATAATCATAATGGAAATGAGGAAAATCAGTCGGATGCGACATACGACTCAGATTCTGGAAGTGTATATTCGGAAAGTAGTTATAGTACTATAAGTAGTACTTTGGGTAGAAGAAGGTTTTTTAGGAGGCCTCGTAGTCCTTTATTTTTAGAAGAACGCGAAGTCCCTCCATTTCCTTTACCAAAATCTTCTGATGATCTCCTTATTCCAAGGGAACATTTGATGAGTGCTGTGGGGATATATGAAATTTTGCGGCATTTTCGAAATATTGCTAGATTGTCTCCCTTTCGCTTCGAAGATTTTTGTGCTTCGCTTTGTAGTGAAGAACAATGTGCTTTATTATCTGAGACTCATATAGCACTATTGAAAGCTATTTTACGTGAAGAGGAAACCAACAACACTACTTTTGGACCTCATGATTTGCGTGATAGTATTAATGTTCAGTTGTATTTCTTGGACGGTATGACCTGGCCAGAAATAGTACGGGCATATTTAGAGAGTGACCCGGAATTTCATCCTATTTTGAATGGATATGATAATGGGGATTATCCATATTCATCCATTACTGATAAATTAAAAATTCTGCAATTTTTATGCGATCAGTTCCTAGCAACCAATCAGGTTCGGGAGGATTTAGTCAATGAAGGAGTGATACAGTATGATGACCACTGTAGAGTTTGTCACAGATTAGGGGATCTACTTTGCTGTGAAACCTGTTCAGCGGTCTATCATCTAGGTTGTGTGGATCCTCCTTTGGAGGAAGTACCCGAAGATGATTGGTTGTGCAATGTCTGTAAAGCACACCAGGTAAGTCAAAAATTACTTTATATTCATTTTAAAATAATAATATAATAAATATTTTATGATCTTGTGCGTGAACTACATTTTTTCTTTAATCTCTTCTAGCGCCATTCAAGCGTTATTATGTTTATAAACAAAACACCTCCAAAGTTTGCAAACAAGCATGGCCATTACTATAAACTTTTATATGCGCCCTCTGGTGAAACTTATACCTGAAAGTTTTGATAATTTAGCTAATTAAAAAAACAGAACATTGTTCTTATACAATGTTAAAATTCATTAGAAGATCCCAAAAAAATGAAATTGTTAGGAATATGTATTTGTTTCTATGTCAGATTTTCAAAGTCACGCGTTCTCTAGCTTACATACTAATTAAAAAAACCAAAATTAGCCTTTTAAACAAAAAATAATTTATAATTTGATGTTATACAAGTGTTTATATGTATAAATTGTTTTGTTAAAAAATTTCCATCAAGTAATAATCGAAAAAGTTCACATACTATAATCAATTTTTACTTTTGAATATATATTGAATCATTTGCCTTAGAGAAAAAGAATAAATTTACAATCAAAGCTATGATTAAAAAGAGACGAAAAATGTTAGTTTCTGATTCAGACATAATAAAAACAATTACTCAAATATTTTAATCATTTTACTTTTTATGGAAATTTATGCAATGGAATTTCTAATCAGTAAAACTATAGTTATCTCCTGATTACCCTTATTTTCTCCTGGGTATTTCTGTTTAAAGATATCATTGAATTGTTTTAATGTGGAAAAAACTAAAAAAATTGTTTTTAGTTAAAATTACCATCAACTACTATTACAACTTACTAAGCTTGCTTTCTCAGAAAGAATACATTTGTATATGTGTATATTAGTTTTGTGACCATATTCTCTAAATTCTTTTTCAAAAATTCATAACCATTTTTTTATATATATAAATCACCAATTAACTTCTTTCTTGTAATATTTTTTTCATTTGCTGTTTATTCTCTATCAACACATCTTTCATATGTTATTTGCTCTAAGTACAATGTTTAATCCTTTTAACTTTCTCAAAAAAAAAAAATTTTTTTTACTTACTATTTTCAACATTTATACATTTTTGATCTTATTTTTTAGACTCACCATTTTCATTTTCCAAATCCACATCTATAAAGCCTCCATATTCCCTAATTCCCTACATTTCTGCTTTATAGCATACATCCAGTTTCACAAAATAACTATATGCTCTTACTAAAAGCCTTTTTATCCCCAGCAAATTTTGTTAATTTCTTCATCGCTAATTTCTCTCATCATTTATCCAACTTTCCAAATATATAAAACACATCTATAACTTTATATTGATTGCTTAATTTTAAGCTTTTCTCTGCTTTTCCCATTCCACTGGTTTTGTTTTTGCATTTATTTTCATCCCAAATTTTATACAAGATCTTTGTTTATATGTTTTGCCATTCAAAAATTTCATATCATAGTCAAATATGATTGGCTTTACTATATAATACTAAGTCATCCATGCACTATACTACTGTTACACAATGCTTTATTTACCACCCTTTGTTTACAGTTTCGATTGCCCCAGCAATCTTCTTCAGAACTACAACATAATACAAACATATAAATATACATGAACATATAATTTACATTCTGTATATACAAACTTAATTCTAGGAATTAGTATTTTTACTGTATGAATTAAATATACAGCTCAAACCAAAAGCAGAAAGGAAGTTGTTATTATGTATTGTAATTTTTAATGTGATTTAATTTTTATTTTTAGTTAATTTATTTCATGTAGATAATTACTTAAATACTGAATGTCTTGCAAGTTAGGTTTTTATACAGTTCTAAATATTTTTCTTTTGAGAACAATATTTTTTGAACAAAATTTCTTTTATATATTAATCTCTTTAAAATTATATTTATAAATAAAAGCATATGTTTGAACATTTTATTTTTGCATTTTTTGTATCCAAAACAAAGATCATAAATTACGATATTTATTATCAGTGTTTAGATTCACTTCATATATATGTGTCTATATATTTGTTGGTGTAAGTGAATATTTAACTATATTTATAGTAAATGAATGATTAATCATTCTTTTTAGCTTGTGCAGGATAAAATTAATTTGTAAATTTAATTTTCATTATACAGATCCAGTACTGAATTTAGTTTTTTGTGGATCATAGGCTAAATAAATATTTGAGCTCTCTTAAAAAAGACTAAATCGAAATTGTTCTTAAGATATCTTTTTTTGAAGCCCTAGAGTTCATCATTTTGACCTTAATGTAAATCCAGTTCTGCTCAAATTAATGAAGTTGGAAAGCTTATCAACTTCTAATGATTTTAATAAGTACATAAATACCTTTACAGATTATAAAATATGTAATGCTAATAATATAAATTTATTCATAGGACAACCAAGTCTCAATACATTACGAATATAATTCACAAGCAAGAAGATCTAAAAGAGTTATTTAAATGAATTTGCAGACAATGTCCACTTTTTATTATATCAATGCTAATGTATTGTTGATATAAGAAAAGGTGGACATTGTTTGCAAGTTCATTTAAATGATTCTTTAGGAACCTTGCTTGTTAATTATCTTAACATTTTTTCGAATTTGGTTGTTCCGTGAATGACTATAAATACATTTATTTGTTTTACATAAATATGTGAAGAAAAATTACAAACTATAGGTTTAGTAATATGAAGGCAGCATCATATTACAATAGCATTGTTTGAATTACAAATCAGCACAGTGATTGATATTCATCTGACCAATTTATTTTAACCTAAAACCTTTATCCTCTAATTAATAATAGTTGGGTATTTTTTATCAATCAATACTAGATGATTCACTGAGTTGTCTATAAATGGATTACCTAAAATAAAAATTCTAAGCCTTTTTGTGAGGTAAAATTTTTTTCAAGATTCATTTAACCCAGACTCAAATATAGAATCATGAACCTGGCATGCGGACATGCTAATCACTTTATTACTAGGGCCTTTCTTTCATTTAAAAATATCTAGTCAGCAGTTAGCTGACTAGTAATTAGATGTCTGAAAGGGTTGGTTATAAGAGTTGACTTACTAGGAAAAAAACCCTAAAATTGATAACAAAGTCAGTTGAAAAAAGTCTAAATTTCATTGAATTAGAACCCTAGTTTCTAAGTAAGACATTCCTCATTGGGTGATTCTGTAAATGATATATATTTTGTATGTATTCCTACTGTATAATCATATATAGTGGGATAAAGACTTCAATAGAGTATAGTTTTCTAGTGATACCTATTAATAAATATCTAAGGATTCTAATCTTGATTACTTCTAATATGCATGTTTTTTCACATGAAAGCATTTTTATGCATAAAATTAGAATATTGAAGGTAAATTGACATTGCTTTCTACTTTCTTAATATGTTTTTTTTTTTAAGTTTCATTATTAATATACTAATAACTTGCATTTAAGACCACTTAAATTATTGAAGTATTTTAGCACCATATAAAATATAATCATAAGTTTAATGTTGTGGAATTTTAATGGTAATTAAATTTGGGAGGAAAAATACAATTATTATGTAAATGGTTCTAGATATTATATATCAGTTTTCTTTTTTTTAAAGCAATTTTATTTTCTTCTATTTAATGGAAGCGGCAGCCTTTATTAGAGATCTTGTTAAACTTTCATATAAACATAACTAATGAAAGCGGCAGATTCATCTGAAACAGAAATAAATTTGCTTTAAAAAAATACAAAAGAAGACAAATGAGATACTATATTACATTGAGCAATAAAAAGATAGTAAGGACATTTAATGTTTTAAATATTTAAACTTCTTTTAAAACTAAACATTTGATAAGATTTTATTATTATTATTATAATTATTCTTTATATATGCTTCTCTGTTATATATGCCATTAAAAATGAGTAAATATAAATTTTGAGATTAAAACATTTAAATAAGGTATTTAGGAAAAAAATTAAATGAAATTAAATTTGTCATAGAAAACAAACAAAAAATGTCTTTTTCTTTTGGAATTGATTTTACGATAAAATTGATTACACAGTTATTTCAATGTAAAACATGATTAAGTTTAATTATAAATTGAAAAATACCTCTCAGAGTGTTATATACATATATTAGTTTATTCTGAGCAAATATCATTCCTTTAGAATGATTTATCATCTATTTGAATTCTCAAGATTTTTAAAAGTACAATCAATATTATGATAGGGAAGACATCGTCTCCATGTAGGTTGTCATTTTTCTTCAACCTTTTTAAATATATAATAGATTGTCATACAATGTGATTAAAATAATACTTGCTAAAAATAATTTATAAATATCCTTCTAATCCTAACTAGTGGGCAAACTGTGATTCCCAAAGCTGTTACCCTAATCCTAATTTCCCCATTCATAGAAAATTCTAAATAGTTTTTACCAACAAAGGACAAACTGTGGTTCCCAAAACTATCCCGTGTGACTCCTGGTAACAATATTGATTTTCATTGCTATTTCCCCTAAACTTTTATATCTATAATCTTTAGAAGTATAGTATATATCAATATTAGAATATTTTGTTTTGTAAATGCTATATATATCCGTCAAAAATATCGTTAACATGGATGATAAAAAGTATTTCAACACTTAATGATCAGCGACTCTTGAACATACAGAAATCTATTAAAAATATTGTATAAGGGTTTTATTACTGAAGAACTTGCCCATCCCTGGTTTAAACGAACAAGCTATTATGCTTGTAATAAAAAAAGGTTTTAAATATTTTCTAAAGAAAAAAATAATAATTAAATGAAATACTTTTTTTAGATTTGTAATGGTGACATTGTATACTCTTATTGAGATTGTACTGATCAGAAGGTACAAAATGGAATCTTATAAGAATAAGAATATGGTCTTAGTGGATTTTTACTCTTAAGATAGAATATAGAATTAAGAAATTTCAGTAGTTGTCTTTATTTTATTTTAATTGTGGTAACTAGGTAGTTCTTCTGCTAGGATTTACAATACTCCCTTTTTTATTATTTTAAATATTTGTAGATAAATTTAAAATTTCTATTTCACACACGTTTTTAAAACATGGATAAATATGTCTGAAAAAAGTAAATGATTTTCAAGATTGACTTCATGATGAACCAGCACTTGAATTGGCCTAAGTAGCAATTCTCAACATCTTTATCATTTGTTCAGTATTTATCAATATCAAATTACTACAGTCTATAGGGAATTTGGCAATTGTAAATCAAATTGTAGAAATTTGATATTGATAAATTCTGAACAAGTGGTATGTATGAGATTGTGACCTGAGCTAACTGAAGAGTGCTGATTTAGCATGAAATGCATTTTTGGGGTCACGTTTTTGAGGTTTTTATTTATATTCCAAGAATGTGTAGTGGGATAGGAAGATTTAAGTATATCTAAAAATGATAATATATATGGAGAAAGAAGGATGAAGTTGGATTTATGATATATGTTAATGTTTAATTTTTTTAAAAAAGCACCTATATTAATCTTTACCTGTATTTAAGTTTATATCTGGGCTAGGAATGATATGATAATCTTTAACCTAATAAATAAGTAATAGTAATCATTAATATATTTAAAGTGAATTGTGTTCAAAGATATGAGGCAGGAAGTTTAACACTTGTAGATCAAATTGTAATACTTAAATATTTGTCACCAATAGGTCAAAGGAATAAGTCTCTTGAGCAAATTTGATTAGCACAGCATAAGTTGTAATAACGATAAGTTTAACTGTGTTATTGAAAGAATGTACAAGATAGACCAGGTAAGGTTGTACTTGAAAATAGTAAAATTTAGCAAGGAAAATATAATGTTGATGTTGCTTCGGAGTCTAACATAATTAAAAAAGTAGAAATAATATGCAAAGTGAAACCAAGAGCTTATAAAAGAATGATATATTATTGACAATCTGAAGACCTGGCTTATTCAAGCTAATACTAAGCCCTCTCATGCAGTGTTTGTCAGGCATCACAGTTACTGGTATTTAGTTCTTATGGTGTTTGAAACTGTTGATCTAATGACCAAGAATTAAAAATGTTTGCAATTTTTAGATGCAGAGTAGTACAATTTCACTTGTTCCAACAGGTGTGTCTTGCTGTGATTTTTAAAATGAAGACAAAAAAAATATTAGTGTTTGTCTGGTTAGAATATTTGTCATGTTGCAAGTTATATTTAAATCATTATACAACGTCATTAAATTTGTAAAAGTTATATGTATAAGGTTTATTTATAATACTCTTGTGAATTAGAGTGGATGTTATATTGATAAATTTAACACATTGTGGACATGATTCTATTGTCAGTATTGTTTAGGAATAAATTGCTTATCAGAAGTTAAGGCAAGTGATTGCAAAGTACCAAATAATTATGAATGATTTATTGAGAAAGTAAATTACTGGAGAGAGGTATGTGCTTTATAGATATATTCAATGGCCATCCATATCAAACAAACAAAAACAAAAAAAACTAATTTAAGTATTGCAAAAAATTATTTTAATGTAATATTAAGTGAACAATGATTCTGAAAAAATGATTATGTATTTTATATTTCTGTATAATATTTCTATAGCGTAATTTTTATTACATCACTTTCACGCAAAGTAGAAACTGGTTTCTATCAGCTTTTAACAGTTTATGGAAGGTTGTAATCACAAATATATGGCCAAAGACATATGTAAAAGATCTGATTCTAAAGTGCACATTTCGTTCTGAACCAGCACTTATCTGTTGACCTAGACCACAATCTCTTACACATAGCTTTATCATTGTTCTGTATATATATATATGCATAAATAACATTACTACAGTTTAATTAATGTGTCAGAAGTGCTGCCCTCACAATTTTAACACATATCACGTAATGAAGGTATATTAATAATTTTTTATTAGTCATTCATTAGACTAGGGTTTATCCAATAATGACTATTTCTTTAGTGTAATTTTCACTACATCACTCTTATGCAAGGTAGGGATTGGTTTCTAATCACTTTTAATATCTTGTAGAAACATATGACCAAAGATATGTGAAAAAGCTCTTTGATTCCCAAAATGCACATTTCATGCTAAACTAGCACTCATCAGTTGGATCAAACCCCAATCTCTTACACATATCTTTATCATTGTTCAATATATATATGTAGTAATTATTAAATAACTAAATGTGTATTTGAATAATTTGCATTTGTTGGTTTTAAAATAAATTGAACATCATTATTAGAACTATCTATCTATAGCTTTGAAAATGAAGGCATCGTTCCTTCGAAAGCGCTAAGTATAGAAATAAATAGAATAATATAAATAAATATATATTGAGTTTTAGTGTGGAGATATTACCGTAAAATAACTTATCTTATTATATATATAGCAAATTACTACAGTTTAATTGATATGTCAAACATGCTGCCAGTCCTTATCTTGGTGAAAGTGATGTAGTGAAAATTACTTTACAGAAATATCATTATTGGATAAACCTTAGTCTAATGAATGACTAATAAAAATTATTAATATACTTCATTAAGTGATTTGTGACAAAGTTGTGATGGCAGCATGTTTGACACATAAATTAAACTGTAGTAATTTGCTAACTATATATATATACTGAACAATGATAGAGATATGTGTTAAAAGATTGTGGTCTGGGCCAACTGATGAGTGCTGGTTCAGCACGATCTTGGAGATCATAGATCTTTTTCTCATGCTTTTGGTTATATGTTTGTGATTACATCCTTTCACAATGTATTAAAAGCGGATAGAAATTATTTCTACCTTTCGAGAGAGTGATGTAATGAAAATTACATTACAGAAATATTAATTATTAAATAAACTCTAGTCAATGAATGACTAATAAAAAGTATTAATGTGTTTATTATTGTTGTGTTTATTAATGCTGAAATCAATCAGATTTAAATGATGTACTTCATTCAAACTAAATAATTGATGAATAGACAAACACGTCTGTAGAACCTAAGACCAAAATGCTATTTATACACGGTTGTTTTAGACATGAGCCTAAAGACTCCAAATATAGGAAGCTTTAAAAAGTTAAAAACTCATTTTGATTGTGATTTTATTTTTTCCACATACATTGTGCCCTGAACATTGTAAAAACAATTTTGCCTGTTTGATAATAAACAGATGTTGGCTGAATGTAATTGCTTTGAAAGAAGAAGGTGTTGGTTGAATCATCATAATTCATGAAATTTTATTCATTTGTTTATCGATGATGAACTTGTGAATGGCCAATAATAATCTAAATTTACTTAATAAATTAATAGATTTTACTAAAAGACATCATCATAAATCTTATTTAATGAGTTGAAGCACATCTAAAAATCAATGCACAAAGATTTCTATAAACTGAGATAAAAACATGTTTAATGCATGATTTAGATGAGTTATATGGACAAGGAATCTGCAGGCTTTTCCATTATCAGTATTTTTAGCAAAAGCTTTTGAAACATTCCTGCTATTCAATGACAGATATACATGGAAAGAGATAATAAAAATAGCAAGGAATAGCAAACTCTATACTATAGTGCCACCCATGTGTAAGCCTTAGCAATCAATGGATGCTAGGTTTGTGCATAAAATTCCTATCTAGTGCCTACTCATCCAATACCACCCAAATTGTTTCTAGCTTGTGGCTTTCATCAGTGAGAAGCTTTGGATCTGAGAGTATTGATCTATCTTAGGAAATGGTGATCATATAATAATAATAGACAATCAAACCTGTAAGAACCTCAAAATTATTAACGCAGCCTTATATGTATATATCCTAATAAACCTCCATACATTTGCACTGATAATAGCACTAAAAGGCTTTATTCATTGTAAGAAACTAAATGTTTTATGCTTATGCTCCATTTTTATATTAATGTGCAAGGGTATAAATGATGTTATATATATATTAAAAAGATCATCTTACATTTAATATTTTAAAATTATCTGAAAAATCTTTACATAATTTTTGTAGCAATTCTGTCTATCAAAGTTATTTATTTATAAGAAGTACCATTAATGAATTAATCCAATCAATAATTACCCATTATAAAAAACACATTATTTTTATTATTATTTTAAGGATTTAAAGTTTATTTAAATGCTCTTTTGCGTATTAGCTGAATTAAAATAAAAATTTTATTCATCGAGAAGATGGTGATATTTTACAATTGAATGTTTTCATGTTTATTAATTATTTTCTTTAGCAAGTAAATATATAGTGACTTAGCAATAATCTACTCTTATTTTACTCTAGAGCCATATATTGTAAACATTAATTGTTAGTGGATATCTAGTGGTAATGCAAAATAATTCTCCAGATCTTTTTGGCTATTAGCTTTAATCAGTTCGAAACATTGGATTGCACATATATATTAAATTTTTTTAAAACATCCAAGTTACTAATGACTTAAAAAAGTTCCAAAAATCCTAATGTTTAATATTTAAGTCAGCTTGCTTTTGACAATAGGTTAGTAATTGCACATTTTGGTGATCTCGGTTATGTGGCATGTTGTGAGGTTAGAGAGAGATCGGAAACAATCCAATTTTTTTTGTGAATCAAAATATGAACCACACTAAGTGATTAGTTTCTTTTGAGCTTTATATAAATTATTTAAATCATTAAAAGCAGCTACTATTGAAATGTGAATACCCAGATTTTAATTTTCATATTTATATTTGTCATTTTTGATTTTGGGCTTCCTGTCTTTATCATTGTTTCTTTATCATTAAAAATTAGAGATCCAAATGTTCTTGTAATAAGTAACCAATTATGCAATATTTGTCAATAGATTTATTTCATTTTGAAATTACAACAATTCTAAATATATATATATATTATTGAATTAGTGATTCAGATTATTTATTGTATATATAAATGAAAATAATAGAAAAATTCATTTTTGTTTAAACTTTGTTAATAAACAAAGCTTATGTATCAATAGAGTTAAAGGTAGAGTGATATCATTCTATCATTTCATAGTTTGTTGATATTTTCACAACTCAGTACTCAGTGTGAGGTACAATTTCTGTTCAATTATGTATAGTTATATTATTTCTTATTACATTTTTTTAAACTGATTTTTCATTTGATATTTAGTGGTTGTTAAAACTGGAGTTCTGCCCTGATCCTCTGAATAGTTAAATAGTGATTTCAGATCATTTATTCTGTAAATAAATTAAAATAATAGACAAAATTCATCATCTTATTTAAACTATGTCAATAAACTAAACATATATCAGCAGAGTTAAAAGATAGAGAGATATGCTATTTTTTTTTAGTTTGTTGATGTTTATATAACTCAGTGGCAGGTATAGTTACAGTTACTTCCGTTTCAATTACTTGGTGCTTAGCACTGAAAATGCATTGAGCTCAACTAAACACTTATTTTTAAATGTCATATACTTCATAAAACATGTTCATATATATATATATTGAGGCAGTCAATTTTGATCACTTGTCTGTTTCACTTATTTTACCCTCACACCTATACCTATGCCAGATTTAAACCCTCTCCGAGTACCCACACAAACATTAAACAACTATATATGTATGATCGTACATATATATGCGAGTGATAAGCCTGTAATTGAATCTGCATATGTATATATTACAAGGATGTTTATTTTAAAAGTCGCTAATTTTGAAAAGCGATTTAATATAAAGTATTATAGTCAGTTTTAGTTTGCTAAAATCGCATATATATAAATATATTCCAGGTACTACCATCCTACATATATATTAGAAGAATTAGTTGTACTATTTATACATTCATTTTTTAATTTAAGTTGTAAACAATTTTAATTAGACCATTGTAGTTGTCCTGATATAGCATGAGTCTAGTTTATAACTTTAAATTGACAATAACATTTCTTAGAATTTAATAAAATTGTCAATAATGTGTATCCAACCAGCACTATTAAACATTTAGAACAGGGATGTAAAATGTAGAACAAAATTAAAATTAGACTTTTAGAAATAAACATGTTATATTTCGAAGTTGAGCTAATGGGTTTTCTGGCTGCATCCAAAATTGTAAACAACCAGGTGGTCAGCTGCCAAAATGTATAAATACTGCAATTTTTGTAAACAGATATATAATATAATATTGTTTGTGAAAGTTGGCAGCTGAACCTACACCAGTTTAACTTTGAAATGACGGGGTAAAATAGCATCAACTTGCTGTTTCCTGCTGGAAATGGTGCCCATGGTCCTTTAAAATGCTGTGAATAATGCCCCAGCCAAGCAGCCCATTGTAAGATCTCCATGAAAACCAGCTGTCTACTCACAGAGAAAGAGTGCCGACATTATCGTCTTGTGTGCCTGATGCTGCCATGAAGAAAACCGGTAACATTTTTAACTTGCTACAGAGCTCTGCTTATAAACTGTTAATCTTTCCAAAATCTATCTAAGCTAGCTAGATAATGAATCAACCTTTAAACTCTGTTTTCTTAAATGCTGTAATTGTATCTCATAAACTTTAATAAGTGTAAAACTCAATCTTGCCTGGGGCTAAAACTTGTAATTTAAAAATCACTCTTTTAAAATATGAAACACTGTAATAATTGAGCTATGAATTATTGCTGTCTTTTGTGCTTATTTATTTCATCTTAATTTACTTTCACATATGTAATTTAAGGCTGTTTCTTTGCGAGATAATTTCTTATCTTCATTTTAATAAATATTAAATGTTTGAATTATTACTTTCAACTCGCTGTTTTGAGATCTTATTATTAGTTAGACTGGTTAATTTTATGAATTAAGGTTGTCGTAATCAGTCACATCCTAGGTAAAGTTGTAGTTTGCTTAGCTATAGTTAGGAATTATAACTATATATGTCAGGGGACTAGCCACAGAGATATTATTAAAGCATATTTATAATGTTTTATTATTAACTGCCTGTCAAATATACTTTCCTCTCCTTAGATAATATTACATATATTAAAGATGTAGGTGGCTGCTTGAGCTAGGTTGTTAATATATTTATTTCCTAAACATAGTATGATTGATATATATTTTTTGAGAGCTGGATTATCCATTTTCAAACACGTTAACAAGTTAAATAGTTCTTACTTGATATGTATACGTTGCGAGTGTGTTCTTACAAAGTATGTATAATACATTAACTGCTTGCTGCATGTTTTTCTCATGAGTGCTGGCAGAGGTCACTCTTATACTTTTAGTTCGGGTAAAGCAATATTTTAGAACTGAAACACAAGGGTGCAGATGATTAAAGTCTTATCCGACTCCCTGAACTATTAATGTTCTCATATTCATAGCAGGTCGTTCGATCATAGGGCACTGAGTATTCGATGCTGAGGCTCGTGAATAATGACCCACTCGCACCATAATTGTTTTATTATTTTAATGTGCCATAGGGTGTATAAGTAAACCTAGAGAAAAACCAGTTCTCTCGCCCTTCTGTTAAATGATTATTCAGCATTAAGCTGAACCCTAATCTTGGTTAACATGCTAACCTGCATATCTTTGAGCTTTATTGTGTGCTTACTTCTTAAACTTTTTATATATAAACAGACGCCATGGCAGAGTTGTATGTTTAGTGGTAACTTTGGCTAATATGTTCCGTATGATTTGACGGACTGCAAACTAGCTAGGATTTGGCATATTAATTTAGGCATAAACATGATCACAGCGGTTTATTTTGTTAATTATATATAATGAGAGAATATGTAACTACCAATCTCGTTTACTATGTAACGCCTAAGAGTGTAATATTCCATGGACCAATTATATGATTACTGTGTGTTTTATTTATGATTTATTTTATATTATTTATTAAATTATTTAAAATATAAGTCGTTTTTATTTCTTTATTGCTCATAAATCAATTTGCATCCAACTCAATATTACTTTACTTGTACATCATTTTATATGTATACCTCCCTCTTAGTGATTAATTATTGATATATTGTTAGTTCACTTAGCCATATGAGTGTATTCAGCTAATTTAACAGTAGTTTAGACATTTATTCTCAGAGTCTCTTGCTTCACCCTTTTGCTACTGCCGGCCCAAGATTAAATTGAACTCATGTGTAACGTAGGAAATGTCATTCATAGAGTATTAAATTATAGAGTAAGGGTGAAAGGATTGAATGTTTGTCGAACCCTGGATCTCACCATCTAGATTTGATCAGCTTTAGTGTGTTTTGCCTATACTCTAGATTTTGTTGCATGGGTGTACAAATCTTACTGTTACAATATATGTACAATTTTGTATAATTTAACAGAGTTTAGTATAAGCATTATGTATATATTATTGCAAAAATACGCACAATATGAAGCAAAGAGCAGATTGAAATATTACTCTTACCTTACTGACATATGACAACTTTAATAAAAATATTTTTAATAATATTTGAATGATAATAGCAAATTTATTGTACTGTATTAAATATGATATTCAGGACGATATAAACTATTGTAAATATCTTTGTACTACTGTCATATGTGAAACAAGTTGATAATTATTTCCGCAAAAGGGCAAAAAACAGATTTTTATACTCATCCTGATAGTGAACAATGGTAATAACTTTTTAATACTATAAGAATTTAATTCAGTTAGTTTCTTCCATGAGACAATGACATAACAGTATGAGAAAATATCAATTACTTTGGAAGCAGCAGTTGTATAACATTCAATGATAAAGTAGAATAAGTAATTGCTTGATTTTATCATTTTTATGGGGGGGAAAAAGTGATATTATAAATATGAAAATGTTATATAAAAATGGTTGTAATTGTTGAATGGAACGTCTTACTATTTGTATACTAACTCTATTCATATTTGGATCTTGACAAAAATAAAGCATACCAGATACTCCCAATTTACATTTAACATCTATATTAAGAGCAGCAATTCATTTTAACAGTTCTCTAGAGCAGTGGTCTTCAACCTTTTCACACCTGCAGACCGGTAAAAATAAGGATAAGGTTTCGCGGATGGACAGAAGTCTATAGATAAATTTTCTTAAAGATGTAAACTGCTTAGCTTTAGATGAGCATAATTGTTATAACTGTTCAAAACAACAATGTTAAATATACGTGATGTAGTTATATATATATATGGAGTTTGTATAATAAAAAATTTTTAATTTTGAATTTTTTTAGAAAAGTAATAAAAAATTTAATTCTATCCCCCCCCCCCCCAACCATAAACATCTGTGATAACTGAAAAAACAAATTAATTTATGTATGATTGATTAGATTTTGTTTTCGTTCTGTTTCTTTTTTTTTAATTGGGTAAAAATGAGATGAAAAAATAAATAAAAATTGTTTATATTAATTAAAAGTTTAAACTCTTATCATTTTGTTATTACAAACTTTCCTGCGGCCCGGCACCCGGACCAAGGGTTGAAGACCACTGCTCTAGAGAGAGTTATTGTAAAAAGTATATAACTATATAAGCAAGTTGGTATGAGCTCAAAACCTAATGAAGATTTGAAACATTAAATTATTAGTTTGAATGATATTTTTTTAAAAAGTAGTTAGTTGTGAAATCTGGTACTCCTGATTAATGAAAGCCAATAATCAAAAATTAATTGGATGTCCTTTGATTACTCAAAATTGTGAAAGATACCTTATAATGATAGGATGGAATACCATTCTTAAATATTAAATTGAATGTAAATACTAAGTCACATAATGTTGTTATTTGATTTATACAGTTTGTTTTATTTTAGAACCATTCTCATATGAGTGTACAGGTTTTAAAAGTCTTAACTAATTTCTGTAGTCTTTTTTTAAAAAAACAGATAAATGGAAGATTCCTTACAATAATTATATAATTATATCCAAAAAAAAAAAAAAACATATAAGATTCCTATTTTATATTTATTTAGATGAATTATTAAGCCTTTTGATAATGTTTAATTAGTATTGGGGTGGGAGGATTTGTTGTTTTAGATTTGCTGATAATTTGGTGGGAATTGCTGATAGGAGAATGAGAGTAATAACATTGTATAATGTGATAAAATTTGTAGAAAGATTGAGATGAAAATAAGACTAAAGTAATGAAAATAGGTAGTGAGAACTAATGACTAATAATTATGATCTTATAAAACAAATTAATGCATTTAAATATTTGGAAAGTTGGTTAAATGGTATGGAATTTTTAATAAAAATAAAACAAAAAATAGGAGTTAAAATGATTAATCAGGTGTTTAATAAAAATATGAAGTTATTTGTTTGTTTTTAAACATGTTGAAGTTTTTTTGAGTATAGTGTTATACAAAACATTGATATTTTTAATCAGAAGGTAGTCAGCCTTTGACATGCGCTGTTTAAACATTTTAATAGCTCACCAATGTTATAGTGAGTATGCAGGAAACTCGCTATAACATCGGTGAGTTAGTAACATGATTAAGCACCGCATGTTGAAGACTGATTATCTTCTGATTAAGAATTACTAATGAAAACTATGCCTGTAAATTATGTCGTTATTAAAATTTTGAATATGAAAAATTTAGAAAATCAAAAGATTAAATGCGGAGATGTTTATGTGAAGAACGGAAAATGTATGATTTTTAAAATAAGATGATAGCAATCAACAACCTCAACCTGTTGTCAAGGCAACCTCCTTTAACATTAAAGGTGATACCACCTTTATCTATGGTCTGATATGTTTATGTAGACCCTAAAGATTGCAACTTGACCAAGGAGTGTTGAGATTAATAATGCAAAGAAGTCTAAACAAATCTCATTATTCAGGCAAATATGATCTGTTCTGAAAGCAAACTAATAAATAGTCAATTATAATTTTCAGATTTTGAAAGCAGATTAAGTTATTTATAACTTCCAAATTCCATATAAAGTATATATTTACTAAGACAATAAAGCCTTTATTAAAGGTTTTAATAAATTATGAAGAGAGATTTGATTGGTAGCACTTTAATATAGAGGAATAATAAAATATATATTGGGATTGTTGAATATAAAAATTCTAAAAATAGAAAAGGATAAAATAGCTATGAATATTTAAGGATAAATACTCAGTATGATCTGTTTGATAATAATGTTGTATATATATATTATTTTCAAAATATTAAACTAGTAGCATTAAGTAGTTAATTATTCTAATTAAATGAAGCATAGCAACAAATAAACATTATGTAATTAAACAACTTTTTTAATCTAAAGACTTTTTCTTTGAAACAATTTAAATAAAATTGCAATTATATAAGAAATTGGTCTGCTTTAAAAGAAAGCTTAATAAAATAAAAATAAATTGGTTAATTAAAAATTATTTTAGATAGTATATATACATGCGAGAGCATTGTGATGCAGATATGCATATGACTTGGATTCAGATCTGGGCTGAATAAACTTGGAAAATTATTCCATCAGATTTAGGATCTTTGTTTCATATAGCAGGCCCGTAGCCAAGGCAACTAACCTGCCTAATAATGGTCAGTAATTGAGTATCAAATCATTCTTAGCTAGAGATTAAAATCAGCATGGAAGAACACTCAAATTCTCCTCACTTAGCAGTTGCAAACGTAGTAGTGTCTGGTTATGATATATTAAAAAAGTAATAAGCAAGAATATTATGAATTTAAGAGCAGTAATTTTTTGATGGGTTGATTTCCTGATGAGACTTTAAAGAAAGGGAAGAGATATAGCTGACCATATGAGTTGCTGAACAATTGACGGTAGAAAGTTTTTTATCAGATTGCTTAATGTTGTCTTGTAATTTAATCCAGAAGATTTATGGTACTGGTTGAAATTAATTGATAATCCTCTGAAGTTTATTTATATTATACAACTACTATCTAATAGTATGAGATGAAAGTGTTATTACTGGTAGTAGAATGTACGAGGCACTGTTGTTAATCAGGGATTGTTTTTATGACACTGGCCTGTGGAACTGTTCGTAGAAGATATCAAGATGCAATGCAAGTTCAATGGTGGTTTTTGAATTGACTGATTAAAACCAAAAACAAGAACTTCATCTGACTTCTAAATTTACAGTATAATGACAATTGTGCTACTTTACCGATTCAAATGATGATATGCAGAACATGAGTCTTTTGATTGCAATTGGTTTAGTAATTATAATAATGGAAGATTTGAATGTTAAGTACAATACCGACTTAAAATCCTGATGCTGAATTAGTTGTATAAACAGCTCTTATTTTGCCAAACTTATTTTATAGAATTGAAATGTGGATCTTTTATCTTTGTAATATTCATGGACATGTTAATTTGAGTTTGTGAAGTGAATGTAGCAGATCTCACAAAAAAATATTTTACAATGAAACTAGAAGGAGGCTGACATCATTTATGTTTTAAAAATTATCTCAAAGACATCTTAAAAGAGATTGTATGCTTTCATCGGGGATGTGACTAAGTGTAGGATAGAATAGAATGGAAGACTACGATTAGCCTTTCGGACAAAAGTCTGTTCTAAAGTTAAAAGGCAGTGGTGAAAAATGTCAAATAAACAAAAAATCTAAATGTCGAATTTGTGACTTCATAGTTTGAATTTTTTCATTATTGCAAAACTTATTTTTAACTTTTTGATTTTTAGTTTTCATTTTTTTTTGTTTTCAGAGATTCGAATAATTACTTTTTAAAAAATGGCTGCTAATAAAGATCATATAATTTAATATTTTACATTTAATGTGTAGTTTTTCATGAACTGTCATTTTAAAAAAAGATAATATTTTCAAAGTTAGAGTTATACTTCTCCAGGAAGCCTAATTATATCATAAATGCTTTAGATGTATGCATCAAGTGTACACATGGAAACTGATTGGGATGTCAGGACTTGGTAGAGAGATTGACTTGAATAGCAGGAAATCTATTTGTGATTGTTTCAGGATTTTATTTCAGCTTCTTTTCTTTCTTTTTTTGTTATAGGTAAAAAAAAAAAAAAAAACATTTTAACAGCTTTTTATATTTTACACAAAATTCTAACACTGTATAAGAAGAATTCAATCACTAAACAGTTTGAATTTTATTGGTTATTTACTTATAAAGAATAGACAGTATGGAGTTATTATATGAGTTGGTATTTTTTAATTATAAGTGGTAAGACTAATGATAAACTACCATTGACAGTAATTAAATATTGCTTGATTATAATTATTTGTTTGGTAATTACAATCTAGCTTTGATTAGGGAATTGGCAAAAATCTAAATGTAATTATTAAAAATGGAAAAAAAATAATTATATTGTAATCTTATCTTTTGATTCATTTTATCTTATATGTATATAAATATCATTCAAACCAAACAATATTATAGAAATGTTTAATAAATATTTTCCATTTTTTATTTTTAATTAAAAACTACATCCACATTCTTATTAAGAAAGCAGCCAATCAGGCTTAGGATTAACTTCTTTCTTAGTAAAAATGTGGCTGTACTTTTTAACTAAAAATAAAAAACAGAACTATTTATTAAATATTTCAGATCAATGACTTCCATTAAAAATTAAATTATCAAACTTTGTATTGTAGATACACACGTATATTCTTGAAATTATTTGGTTTTTGTTTTGTACTAAAGCATGAAGAAATAATGGAAGCTTTTTCTTACTAATCTCCAGTCTTATATGTAATATTACCAGTCCGAACGCAGTAGTGAATTAAATCCTCACAATACATACAATCTATTAGATTAGACCAGTGGATCCCAATATGGGGCACGTGCCTCCCAGGGGGTAATTTGAGAATGTCTTATTAATAGCAAATTTTTTTGAGTTATTAACAGTCAATTTGAAAGTCCATTAATTGTTCTTATATCTTTTTATTCATAAATTAAGCTAAAAATGTTTTTTAAATTTCCCTCTTTCTGTGCCATCTTCTTCTTGGTGACTTTTCTGTTTAGGTAACCTTTACTTCTTATCTCTTCATTGTACTTCAACTGTCTTTTTGTTAATGGTCTTTTAGGCTTTCTCCAAGTGGATAGTTCTCTTTTTGAATAATAAGAATTATATGTGATGGGGGAGGCATCATGATTTTAGAGATGCTTAAACGAGATATGGCCAAAAACTGGTTGGAAACCACTGCGTTAATTCAGAAAATATAATAGTAGTGACATTATAAAAATAATTCAAAAATATGATGATCAGTCATAAGTTTCTGGATTACTTGTATCATATTTACTGTGTTTTAACCTATTGAAATATATTTTGTGAGAATGTAGTTTATCTTTTTGTAGCAGTGTTGTTATTGGCAATGCTAAATAAGAGACTGGAAATTAATACTATAAATCTTATTTTATAATGTATTCACAAAGTATATCATGAATTATTTTTTGAACAAAACGGTTTATGAATAGGATTTTTTTTTTTATTTTGGAAATTTATTGCACACTTTATACTTGAGATTTTTTTTTAAAAAGATAATTAATTAAATTAAAAAATTTATAATCCTAAAAGTGTAGTATTTCAAGTGGTAGAATGTTATCTTGAATCTTTTGGCGATACATTGAACAAGTTAAAGAATGGAATATTGCATTATAACAATGTAATTACTTCAACTAAGTTAATCCTATGTAGGTCAGTTATTTTTCCTAATTTATTGTACGGAATTAAGACATATAGTCATCCTTATTGATTATGAAATTTCATTTCAGAATGATTCTAAAAATATTATGGCAGGATTATATAATTATGTAATTAAATACTGTCAGATTTCGTAACAAAATATTTTACAGTGAACTTGAATATAGTTTTTATGAGAGATGCGATACCACTTACTTTCATTGAGAGCTTATAGGAGAATATAATGAAATATAATTAAGTACAAAATTCATACTCTTTTAAGAAGAAAAGTTCATTGCAGAAGTTAAAACATAGCTTAATAAGATATCAAACAGAGGTCAGAAGACTAGCATGTGTTCAGCTTCATTGCAAAACTCATCTTTCAATTTTTTTATTTTTTAACTTTCTGGGGTTTTTCTCAATTAGAATGGTATCATGGCTCCTAGTGATAATGATATATTTTGCAATTATATTAATTATTTTGTATAGTTATATAGAGTGTTCATTTGCAAATTATTATCCATCCATAATAAGATCCATAGCTTTTCCATATTTTCAACAAACTTTCCTACTATTTCATCTTATATGTGAACTTTTTCTGGGATCCAGTTTAGAACTTTTTTGTCTACTTATTTGGCAAAATGTCCGTCCTTAATTCATACAATAAATTAACTAATTTAATGATTGATTTGTTAATTATTATAAAGTTTGTGAGAAATGTAGGTACTATTCATTTAGATTTTCATATTAAACGCTCCTGACTGGGCTATACATTTTTCTCTGGAAACATGTATAATTCAGTTTCATTTTAGTCTCATTACTTCTTTCAGTGCTGCCTGTGATACCTGTTTGTTCTTCCACCATCTATTATGCTTTTAACTCTATTAATCCCATATACATTTCTCCATGAAGTTGGGTATAAACTAATATTTGCAAAAATATATTTATTTTTGGCACTATTTCTTGAAAATAGGTTTGTTCTACTAATGGAGCACTTTTAATAAAAAAATAAAAATAAATGCTGGAATTTTATTATAATTTATTAAATAAAAATATAAAAATAAATGCTGGAATTTTATTATAATTTATTAATATGAATGAGCATTATCTACATTTCCCATACTTTACAGTTATTATTTTTATAGTCATTAAATTATTTTAATTCATTTTGCCAATTAAGTATGATAATTCGTGCTTAGTTCTCACTGTTTAATTTATTTTTATTGTATTTAATAATTAAAAGTTTATATAAACAGGATATTTCAAAAAAATGTTAAGCACTCCTTGAATATTTTGTAACTATGTATATATAATTAGAAGGTTTTATTTATTTTTTTCATTTAAAATCAGAGTTCAGAATGTTTATAAGTTTTAATTTTTTGGCAGAATTTAGGGACAGTTAGGTATTCATTTTGGAACAAAGCAAAATGAATCATATAACCAATTGCTTAGGAAATCATATGATGGGTTTGAACAGTTCAATTCAGTGGGTCACTTATGGATATATTTTTTGACAGAGTTGAGAGTATTTAAGTGTATGACTTGGAATAAAGCAAAATAAATTGTATAATCAGTTGCTCAGAAGGCCATGCAATACTGCAATTCAGTTCAGTTGGCCAAATTTAAATTTTTTAAATCTTGGTTTGCATTGATTCAGAGATTTCCAAGTTTCCACCCTTACCATCTCTGAACCAAACTTATCAGACAATTTATTTTTAGTACGACATTTTTTTTTTTTTATTTCCTGGTGCAGACCATGCTACTTAATAAAGATACAATTTGTTGAAAGAAACATTCTTCCTTGTCAAACAAAATCATTCTTCAGATATATGATGTTGCTTTTTTTTTTTCATATGTCATAGCATTGGCCGGGAGGTGAGTGACGTTGCTTTTTTTTTTTCATATGTCATAGCATCGGCCGGGAGGTGAGTGATGTTGCTTTTTAGCATTACTTTATTAATATCACCATCAACGGAAACATTCTGCTAAACATTTTGGAGATGTTGTGTACCACATTGACAACTGATTATTATTGTGCTTATTTTTATACTTTATATTTTTTTTTTAGATTTTCATTTGGTATTAAAAGTCAAATATTTAAAAAATGTGTATATATATATATCTTTAAGTATTAAAATCCTAAAGCTAAACTAGTCAGTAAAATAATCATAATTATCCCAAATTCGAAACTAAACCAGACTAGGTCAAAAAAATAAACTTCAAAATGCAACCAGTTTCACTGCTGCAAACGTACTTCTCAAATGTAATGGACTAAAACATAAAAAATTTATACTAAATATTACCCACAATTTCTATTTACATCCTACACAACCTTAATATTAAAAGAACTTTTAAACAAGTTAATTGCTTTAGAATCGTCTACTTTTAATAATAAAGATTCTTTAATTCTTTTTTAATTTTTCCGTTTCTTTCAAAGACAACCTTAACTTCATCAAAATTAATAGTGTGGCTTGTATTTCTTTCGTGGATATATAAAGCTGAATTAAGATATTTATTTCTAACCTTAGTTTTATGTACTTTTATTCTTTGATTTAAACTCAAATTACTCATAATTTTCTTACAAAAAACAAAAATTCTCTTTGTACTGTGTGTGTTTATATATAGAGACACATGCATTCAGATTTTATATGAAATTGGTATGTGCCAATGGGATATTTGGAATTATTTTTCTTTTACAAATGAATATTTTTAATAAAATGGTTTTATTCTACTGAATTAAAGTAATTTGTGTTGTAGATAGTTTCTTCTCTTTTAAACTTTACTTATAAGTTTTTGTGTTTATTTAGAGTGTTTAAAGGAAAATAGTATTTTAAAAAGCTATCTTTAATTAACAAAATATCCTCTATCTTTTCTATTCCTATATTAAGAGAAAGTTTTATGTAATCAATATATTTATATGAATTAATAATTTCAATATCAATATAACTCTGTTTGACCACCATGTATTGTGATGCACTGTGGCTTCTTTTTCAGAGTCAGGAATTTCTCAGTCACTACGCCCAGAGAAACCTGTTAGCATTTCTCTTTTTTTTTTAACGCCACCTGATAAAGACAAAATCCAGATATCCCTGTTTGGGAATGGAAACTAAATTGCTTAAGTTATGATAATCACTGATAATTCAAGCTTGCAACAGATAATGCTAGAATTAGAGAGAAGAGAAATCCAATATGCATTTTTTTTTTTCACTCTTACAAATATAAATTTGAAAATACTTAATCTATATACATATATTGAAGGCACTTTGATTATTATCATTATTTATGTCAGCAATTTAACTATATATTAATAATAATTTTTAAAATTAATTATTCAAATATAAAAAAAAAAAAGTAATAAATTTTTTTAATAAGGCAGTTGAATTAGCTTTTAAGTGTCCTGGGACTTTTTCTTCAAAGGTGAAAATGATAGACTCAAAAGTTAAAGGTTTCTGATTTGATTTCTATCTGTGGAAAACAAAAAAATATATATAAAGAAATTAACAGTTTGGTTAATTGTTCACAGCTGTTTGGGTGCAGCCTGTCATTTTGTTTCTTAAACATCACTTTATATCCAAAAGAACTGACCATAAAATAAATAAAATGATATAAAGGGAAAATTTTAGAACTGACCATAAGATAAATAAAATGATATAAAGGGAAAAATTTTAGTTCATTTTTCAATTGAAGAAAATATAAGTCTGGTCATTTGGGATGGAATTAGTGTGTTGTAATAACTACAAGAACTATTTTAAAAACCATTTGACAGATTTCAAGTCACAAATAACATGAAATTTGTTTAAATCATAGGAATATGAATTAGCATTATAATTAATAAATTAACTAATGGCATTGATAAGTCTGATTAATAAAAGATGAATATTGATCGAATGGATTTTAAGTCGCCCATTACATATTTTAAAAATATGCTAACCTTTTGATGAGTACAATTTATAAAAAGTGAGAAAACAGTTCTGTAAGACTGAATGTCTATTTTCATCAAGTTTGGCGAAAGAACATCAGATTATGTTCTATCAAGATGACTCCTGGTGATAATATGATTGACATTATTGCATATTCATAAAATATTCAACATGTTCTAACTTCTTTTTCATGTGAAATTTAGGTTTAGCTATCAACATGTCTGATTAGCTGTTTCCTTCATCTTTTCATCTTATTACTATATAGTTTTAAGAAAAAATAAGTGAATAAAAAGAGGGAAAAAATGGTAAAAAAAAAAAAAAGCGGTTGTTGTATAATAGCGTGTTGAAACCACCGAAGGGCGTTATTTCTATGATAGCGCACAGAAATATGCCGCTTAGGTGGCCTCCGCTATCGAACGTTCTATTTCTAATGTGTAAGCCTAGAAATAGTCCATTGTACGGGGTGGCTGCTGTGTTTATTTCTATGCTAATGCACAGAAACATGATATTTAATCTGCCGCAGAAGCTATCGTGGCAGATTTGGGCTAAGCATTTTTGATGTGCGATCACATTTCACTTTTGGCTATAGTATTGTGTGAGGGTGGCTGGAATTCCGATTGTCAAAACTATTTTAATATTCATTAAGACTACCTCCCCCGCTATCTCCCATGTTTTAGGAATGTCTACTAACAATTATGAGCATAGTCTCATGCTTCCCTAGCCCACATTTCCTGCTCAAAAAATTGGGCAAGTATAGGTGCAAGCGCGATTTATATCAAATCATGCTCTAAGTCACGTTTCTGCAAGAACAACTGCGAGCTTAATCAAATGGCTGAAATAGGAAACTTTCCAAATGTCAAAGAATTCTCTGACTGTTGGAAGGGTTATCAAACAGAAAAGCTTGAAGCTGCATGCGTGCTGTTCCTGAAGAGCCCAAAAAGTTGGTTTTAATTGCCGTATATATTTATGTTTTTGGTAATTACCGTCAAAACTTTGTCAACCTTCGAGTTGCGTTCTGTTCTGTTATGAATTGAAACATCCCCCCTCTCCCAAAGTTTGACTTTGGGTTGTAAATGTTACCGTTAAATGGAAATAGATTTATTTGTAATTTATAAAAATAAAACAAAACAAAAAAATAAGAAGCTGATTTTTCATAGAATACCGAACTGAAAATATAAGTAATGAGAAGAATAAAAAGTAACTACTTTTTAAAATTCATTTTTAATTGATGTATTTTTTTTGGTTCAGAATTGATTTGATAGTACTTTTAAATATGATAAAAAAAAAAATACATAGAAAAAAAACCCCGGCCCAAAAATATAAGTAATGAAAAGAATAAAAAAAATTAAGTACTTTTTGTAAATTCATTTTTTGATTTTTTTATGCATTTTTTTTTTTTGTGTTTAAAAAATTGATTTGATATTACTTTTATAAATGTGATAAACCAAACCAAAAAAAGTGCTTGTCTTATAGATAAAGATGTCGTTCAATGGGGCCGTTTTCATGCTAAAACTATAAAATATGAACATTTACGGGCCATTGATTTCAATTATTTTGATGTGTGTTTTTTTAATGCGAAAATAAAAACAAAACAAAATCTTTTTTTTTAAATATTCTTTATTAATGTATACAAATTAAATGATAATAATAAATGTAAAATAAAATAAACAAATTACAATTTGATTCATGTATTTTATTTTGCTTTATTAGAAAAATCAATTTTCTATCAAATATTTTTTTACTGGGGTTACGGCTTTACCGCTGTTTTTACTTCATTTAGAATGACAACAAAAAGTAAAAGTTGTTACGGTTACATTTAGAGTTAGTTTTAAGGTTAGATTTAGTGTTCTGTTGTTTGTAATGCTAAAATAAAAAATATCAAAATCATATTTTTGTAAATATTTTTTTTTAGTAACATCTATAAAATAAATGATAACATACTATATTCAGCAAAGTATAACCGTAGTCGGAGAATAGAAAAAAAGTAAAACTTTTTTTAACAACAACAAAAATGTCTTCTTTACTTATTAATCATGTTTATAATATATGCTTTTTAAGAAATTTACAAAAAAACATGCATAATTGTACTTTTCCTACTGGATATTTTTGTGTTACCGCTCTTTTTTACTTCAAAAATATACACACGGTAGAATGTTGTTTGTTTCATGGAATGTTACGAACAGTACATTACTTGACGCATTACCTAATTCCAACTTACTTTACACGTATATCTTGTCAACATTTTCCCAATTAAAACTTCCATACAGTACGGTGTAAAAAGTCTGATAATTATTACTTTACAAAATCTGAACAGTTCAATACTTTAAAATAAAAAAATATCCAATGAAAACAACATTTCCATCCAATTCAAAAAAACACCTCTTCTCACCAAGCTGTAACCATTTTATAAACTGTGCGAATTAGGAAAATGTATTTGCTGCGATGCGACATACATGCTGTACTGCGACGCGACATAGCGGCCTGCAATCTGTAGCATAACAAAAAAGTTGTGTTATACAAAATGCGAGTTTGAACGTGTAGGCCGCGGAAACGGCATTTTTATGTGTTTTAGTGTGAAAACGGCGCCATAGAGCAGCGTCTTTAGCTATAAGACTAGAACCCAACCGGCTCCGGCAAGTTTATATTTATCTTTGTGTACAAACAAACCACGCCCTCCGGTGGTTTCAACACGCTATTATAAAACAACCAAAAAAGCTTTATAATCTTTCATTAATGAAGAATTATTAGAAGAGGAAAAGTAAAAACTCAATAGTTTTCACAATTAGAAGGCGAATTAAATAAAAGAAGAAGAAAAAAATCTTATATGCTCTTAGTTACAATTTGCTTTATTTTAAATTTGGGTAGTCAATGCATACTGATAATAGTTCTAGTTTATTCACTACTCTATTTCTGATTTACAGTTTTTATTATCGGGAACCTGTGAACCTAGTATAACCATTTAGCAACTGGCCTTTCTCTTTCTTTGTATATATTATTAAGTTAATAGTCTGAAATTAAATATATATATATATATTGTACAGTTTGAACAATGGATTGCCATAGAGTAGAATATAGAAAATTACATATCTTAAATGAATATTGTTGTGATATTAACATATAACTGAGACCATTAAAATATAATTACTAGTCTAGTGGCAGTATCTATATTAGCAAGTTGTTTAGGATTCTGCCATGTATTGTATCCATTGAATTACTAGTCTAGTGGCAGTATCTATATTAGCAAGTTGTTTAGGATTCTGCCATGTATTGTATCCATTGATTTTCTAAGTTTACAACAGTATGTTGCAGAATATAATAAAAACTGCCTCTATTAAATGTAGAGAATTAGTATTGTAATGATCAAGTTTTGTATATTCACGTAACTGAATCCAGAATCCAAGCAGAGAGACCATAGCCGACTAGATTGGGATGGTGAAGTCCCGAGTCCGACCATACTTCTTTGCTACCAGTATTCCATGACTCAATACCCTACGAATGACACACCTAAGGTTACACTCTATCTCCATTCTTTCGCGGCTGGCATGGGGCAGAGAGAAACATGAGAGGGGGTTTAAGTGCTCCTAAATTGACTAAATATATTAAACTAGTGGTATGGAATGGGAGATATTGTTTAGGATTTATTATTAATGCATAGATCACTCATACATGTTCTATAAATAACTAGGATTCAATTGGATTGAAACTAAATAATAAGATATTAAACAAAACCAAATTAATTTAACTATACATTTATTCAGTGATTAATATAATAAAGAATAGTAAAGAATATAATTTCAGTATATTAGATGCATGCAGGCATTACACTAGAAGAGAACAAGATCAAATTACTCTCATCTTACATATTAATTGTGTATGTGTACATAAATGATCACTTCGTTACGCCTATATTGGAATATGCCAACTCCTATCTTTTAACATGGTGGCTGCTATTTCATAAGTAATTACACTAGCCCTTTGCAAATTATCCGTCATAATATTATAATATAATCATATTTACTAAAAAGTGTGAGCATATAAACCAGCTCGACAATATAGATTGAACTTGGACGTCAAGATACCTTTCAGGCTAATACTGAATATTAAATGGCGGAAGGCAAAGACTTGACTTCTCTAAGTTGCCAACGTGCTATGGTGCAGGCAAATATTAATAATGTCGCCCTGCAGACAGATTATTGGATTTAAGGGTTTTTGTGACAAACACCGGTACTCTGGGACCGAGCATCATGCTGTTTATGAGGTGAACATTTAGAGTTCGATGGCGGGAGGTCTTACACGTTTACCTAGTCTTTTAATCCAGGGTTCACTGATCTCGAAAAGAGAAAAGTGGGATGACTTAACTGGTGTCCTATCTTCAGAAGAGGCAGCAAAACATTAATATTTATTTGAGCTATACTATCTGATCTGCCAAGCGAAGATGATGGCACATAAATTAAAATGCACCCAAGGAATTGCTTTGATTAGCTTAACTAACAGAAGTCAACTCTTAAGTAGTGTTATAATATATTTGCTACGAAAAGGGAATAATTATATTATCGTTCTTGTTGACATGTTCAATCGATATATATTAATTATCATTTAAGGAGGGGAAAGTATACTTGAAAGGACTTATTTAATGAATTAACAAATAAATATACTTATAAATGTCCTCGGGGCTAGTCTAATGCTTATAACAAATTGAAATTACAAATCATATTTAATAGTATGCCACATTACATTTATATCAACAAATAATTAATAATAACGAGCACGGAACGATTCGTTATTATTACAGCATAGGGTTTTGAAACAGCGTGCATAAATGGTGACATTAAGAAAATAATTATACAAAGATATTTAGAAATTTTATCTTGTATAAAATTTACTAAAGTTTAAGTGCTCGCTGTTTCGAGGCATTGTCATATATAATAAATATTTAAAAGATTTTAAAATAATAAAAAGGAAAAGTATAGACATAACTGCAGTGATAAATAATCAAAAGTTATGAAAGATATTAATTTTATTTAACAGAAAAGAATTACAAGGTGGTTAGACCATACTATAAAAAATTAATTAATTTAAATAATTTATAATAATCATTAATTTAAACGTTAACAGTTAGTTACATTTAGCTAGCTTTAGACTTTAGGTTTTGGAATTAAATAGCAATTAATACAGAGCTTTGCGGTTTTGGATTTATGTTACCAGTTATTTGTTCAGCTGGAGACGTAGGTGTTTGGACTTCAGGCTTGGTGAGATTCCTTCTTGTGCAGGCTACTGGTGCCATCTTGCATTAGACTAGGTTGTAGAACTTCCATCTTGCAGTTCCCTGATTGTTAAGGCATCAGATGGTAATAAAACCCCATCATTCTCCCCATGGAGAAACAGCAAAAACTGCCTTTTCTTAGCTAGACATACTAAAATTTCAACTTGCATGGATTCAGTTAGCAAACGCTATTACAAAAATGGATTCTCCCTAAGCTAAAATATGGTCTCTTTATATGTATCATGCACAAGCATTTACTCACAAGGAATTTATTTCACCTGAAAACCCATTAACTTTAAAATTTTCATTAAAACTTCAAGATTGCCCAAGTTGATTTCAAAAACTATTGTTTGAATTTTCAAGCATTATAAACTTCCCCAGACTGTTCAATAGTGCCGGTCCAGAGATTTTACTATAAGACCATTTTGTTGTAAACAATTTAGAGTACAGCAATTAACAAAGTTTAAAACTGATTTTTCTTTTTTATGCTTACCGCAGGTGCTGCAGTTTAATGCAAATTCTTGTTTACAACAAAATCAGCTTTAATTATTAAATTAAAAAATTTTACTTTTAAGTAATAAAACTAAAAAAAAAACCCTTCTAATAAAATTATATCATGCCATCCTATTGAAACAGTAAGATTCGTATTCAAATCTTAAGTTTCACCTTTTTTTTAATCGTCTCTCACTCACCGCTCTATCCTACCCATATTTAAACTTTTTGGTATCGAATTGTGTGTGTAGCAATATTAAAAATGTATAGATATATGTAGAATTCACCATAAACACGCACACATTTCGATCTCAAATTTAAGGCAATAAATAAAGATAAATAATATAACTTAGATTTCTTCTTTTAGTTATAAAAAAATATATATTTTTAACCATTTATTTTAAATTGTAAAATCCGTTATTTATTGCTTTGTTTAAATTTCATTTAATAATAATTTAGAAATAGATTGTAATATTTAATTAAAAGTAAAATTAATCATATGTTCCCTTTTGTATTTGAAATTTTAAAAGCAATGGCCAGTGAGAGATAATAGATTAATTAAAAAGAAAAATTCCCTAAAATGTAATTATAAAATGTAAATGTAAACAATAGAAAGGCAGCTTTCTCTATAATTAGAATTAACAAAAATGCATTGATTATCCTCAGGGCAGATTAATTGGAATCCAAAAATAAACTAACAAAAATGTAAAACATAAGATCTAAGAAAGGAGGCCATTTTAGACTTGCTAGAAACTTTCAGTTTAACTTTAGCTGTGCTCTCAATCAGTTGAGAGTCTTAAATTAATTTTACCTACCACAATATGGTCAAGTAGAAAGCGCCCAGACTATTCTTCGTCCAGAGATGGCCTATCGTATGTCAAACCTTCCATTGCCCTTCATAAATTCAACCACGAAGATCTGCTGCCTAAAATAATTTGAAAGCTGCTGCTGCTAAATTACATGAATCATCTAAATGCTGTAAAGAACTGCTAATGCTAGAATCATGAACAATTTGCTACTGATCACTGAATCGGAAAACTCATAAAACAGATACCTGTATCCAAATTCTCTAGAGTACTCTACTAATATCATGCTATAATTCATTTTTTATATAACTTATAAACTATAAACTGTAAATTCTCATTTGTAATCCTATAAATTTAATAATTAATATGTAAATTTCGTTAATAATCTAGCTTGCCTAATTCTATCTTTCTTGGGTACGTATTTCTAAAATCTACATTTTATTACATAATTATCGCATGCTTATAATTTTCTAAGTATAAATCTATGATTGCTTGAAGCAGTGGATGCATGTCAAATCTTCATTAATATTTACCTCCATAAACTATTTAATATTTTCATATAAATCGACACGCATTCAATGCTTCATTTATTGTAATGCAGGGGTCTACTGCTTAGCAAATGGCTGACATATTGGCTCTAATCCCCACCCAGTTTATCTATTGTTTTATATTTTATTAACTTTTAATTAATAATTCCATAAAATTGCATTTCTTTGAGAGTCGCAAACGTTCTTTATTAAATGTTGATAATGTAGGGCCGAGTTATGAAATATATTTAAATCTTAACAGAATCATCTATACATTATACACGTGTTACATTTTAGAGACGCGATGACCCATTACAAGCCTTGAATTTTTCAGATTCTATAGGGTTGAAATTAACCCCTGTCGTCCTACACAAGCTGACAAATGAATGTCCTGTAGGATTTGACGACCGTCATGCAGCCTGGAAGCAATTGTGGCACAAACCACTTGCCCCTGGTTATGCTTATATGACACCTTACCTCTTTGGGCCTACTGCGAACGCCAGCCCGTTCTCAACTCATTCATGGCTTTGCAGTTTCAATATACTGCCATTCCATATCGCCTTTCTAGACATCCCACGTGTTTTCTTTTATTAACTTTATATTCTATGTATAACTCCGTCCCTGCATTAGTGACATAACTCACTCTCAAATAAATGTTTGCCCCTAGTTATTAGTAAATATCTTTAATTAAATAAATATATGTCTGCCGCTACTATTATAAATTTTACTTTGGACTCTTGTATTGCAAAAGTATAAATCCCTAAAGGCATGCCTTAGAAATACTTGCTCAAGAATTTTAGGTAGCTAGATTATGTCATCAAATAAATGTATTTCTCTTCGTAAACATAACAGTATCGTAAAATACCGCTACTGAGGTCTTAAATATAAAGTATTATTTGTAAAATGACTTCGTATAAATGTTACTAAATAAATAAATGTATTTCTTGAATATATAACAGTATCGGAAAATTTTGTTACTCAACTTAAATACTAACAAACATTATTAGTAAATGATTGATTATTAAAATGTTTCAATAAAAAATGTCAAACTATACGTCTGCCGTTACTTCTTTATTTATTTATTCGATAACTATTCTATATGTTTCCTCGATTCTTTTAAATATAAATGTTTAAGATTAATGTTCTGATTAGCTGACTCGAAATAAAATCATGAATCTCTTGCATATCCTTGACCACCGTGGCTAAAGAAATATTTACTAACGTGGCATCAGATGCGTTGTTTCGTAGATTGTATTGTGGAACCGATAAACTATGTTCGAACTCAGTACTACGGGTGGCTTCGCTACCTAGATGGTGCTGCCGTTCTGTGTGGTGGTCAAATTCTGCACTATGTTAACGAATCACCGTTTCTGACTGTTACACTATATACATCTATAACAATATGGATTGGATTATACATCTACATACAAATTTATAATAATAAAATATAATAGACTTTCTAATATTAACTCTAATAGAAACATTTTTTTAATGATACACAAAATTTATATGCAGTAATAATTAATATCCTAACTATTTACAGCGTTTGTTCATATGTACATATATAATGCTGTACAACTAGATATGATAGTATATTTTTAGTGCTTCATTTTTAATTGGGTTTAAACCTAGCACAGATGGATAGGAGATCAGGTTAAGGATGAAACGGTAAGGGACTGAAAGGTTACCGTTTCAGTATATGGCAGTTTATTTTGTCAACTTGGTACATACTAATTGTAAACTTATGAGGCAATCATTAGAATGTAATATTACATATTAATTTATCCAACTTATTTTTTTTAACATATAGACTTTTTTTAAACATCTTAACTATTAATAAACATCATAAAGTAATATATGGAGATTCCAACCAGGAGATAGATTTATTAGTGGTTTTATTGTCTTTCAGTTCCACTGTTATATCAATACATTTGATAGACATTTATTGTAGTATTCATGGTTTGTGTTTGACCACATCTTTATAAGTCACTGTTCATTAAATTCCATTTATGAAGCAGTTGCTTGCAACAACCATAAGCTGTTCTGAATCTGTTGATGAGATTTAATCTGATTTGATTTACTGTTGGATCTAGAAAAAGAAATTTGGTTAGAATTTTAAAAAAAGTTAATTTTTTGTGGCATTATTCTTCAATTCTTTTACTGGGTTTTTGTTTGAGCAACCAGAAAGATCTTGATTTGAGATGAACCTTAATCAATGAATTATATCTTAAGGTAATTGTCTCATTTATTTAACAGCTTTTCATACACTTTCTGTGAGGCAACTTCTGATAATTGGCGGAGAATATGTGAAAGAACAGGAAACTGCTGCAAAGGAGTAAACTGAAGTATATCAATATTTTTCATGATAATATTTTTTAAGTATCCAAAAGTTTAGTTCAGAATGGATTTATTTTATAAGACTAATCAAAGTGAATTATTGAGATAATGAATTAAACATTGGCAAAGGTAATGTCTGTACTTATTTCAGTCACCAAATAAAGACCATCAAATCTCAGAAAACTAGGTTTATATATTGAGTAATTTTTAAATCAAATCATGCTAAATTTCTATTTTATAAAATGGAAAATGTAGGAAATTTGAATAAAATTATGCAAATTAATTAGTCTCTAATAAGATTGAAAAAAAAATTGAAATACCATACTTTTTATCTTATTTATTAAAAACATTTGCATGCAGGCAAAAAGCAGAGTTTTAAGTTAGAGTTTTATTTGAAAGTTATGGTAGTAAACATTAGATTATCAAAGTTCATTCTAAAAATAAAAAAAATTGGGGGAAAATATTTATATCCATATGTGAGAGATGTGTTTTGCAGAATTAGAGAGAATAAATTGATAATAGAGCGAAAGTGTTCAATGTGTTATTCAAAAAGCGAAAAATAAAATTTATTGAATTAGTTAATGTATATGTTAACATAGTCTAGTATATATATATATATTATTTTTAGTTAGATTATCTCTTTAATCTAATTGAATTATTAAATGATTTTAGAAAAATTCAAACTTTTTATTTGACTGTTCCAAAAACATTTAACTGTTAATAATAATCCAGAATTTGGTATACAACATAATGTTTAGAATATTTTCCTCTTTTTTTTCCAAGTGAGGAGAATAATAATACTATTCGAAATGTTGAATTTAACATTAACCTGTATGTTATGAACAATATCTATATATATTTGAATAAGTATGAATAGTTTGAATTTTTCTAAAAATGTTCAGCAATTCAGCTAGATTGATGAAAATAGTCCAACATATAACTACAAATAAAATACTATCTTATAGACTGGCTGAAAGAATATGAGGAAAGAGAAGAATACAAAGTAAAGATTTTGGTAATAAAGTGAGATAATAAAAAAAAGTGAATAAAATCATACAAATTAATATACGTTGAGGTAGATACTGAATTACTATTGATAAAAGATTAATCTAGTATCCATCCTTTTGGCATCTTTGGACCACATTGGGAAGAGAAGAATTTGATATACAAATATTATCAAAAGCTGGTAAGCAAAAAAAAAAAGGTCCATGCATAATTTTTGTCATATCCACTACTACAATAAAGTAAAAAGTTGTTAAATAATAATCTTGTGCAGTGATCCTTATGTAGTGACATGTTCAGCGAATCCTAAAATTGTTGAATAGGTTCCAAATTATGATTATTGATATAGAAAATATGCATGTCTATGCAATAAAACATTGATGTTTTTTTTTTTATATATTTTTTTATGATAAAAATAATATTGTATTTGGGTCATTTCATCATATTGTGACACATAATCACAATTTTGTGTTGGCCACTTTCATAACCGTCTTGGACTGCATGTGCCAATTACTTTTAAAACTGAAAAATTTAATGAAAATAAGCACAAGAATATTATCTGCATTAGTTTTTGAAGGAAATTTAATAAGCAACAAAATGACCATCTCTGCAATTGAAGAAAGCAAATAAGAAAAAAAATCATTTAATAGAATCACTGGAATTTAATCAGTCCTGTTACTAAGTAATTATTAAGAAATTGTATGAGAAAAAAGTAAGCACATTAAAAACAAAATAAGTTTGGGCAGAGTGTCGAAATTGTACTTAGTAACAAGATATCATAAAGTCATTAATAATAAGGGAAAATGTGAAAAAAATGCTGAGTAATCTTAATATGGACTAAATAAGTCTTTGATTGCTATTTTACACTATATATGTAATAAATTATTTCTTTATGCCTGATTGAATAGCAGACTCTAGTTACAGATTTATGCATGACTACCAGCTGAGGAAAGTAAAAAAAAAAAGGGTTAGTCAATTGAATAGATTTTAAACTGGCATTTTGGTATTCAGAAATCCACAGAACCTCTTTAGCAATTGATTATTTGATTTTTTTAATTAATAATTTTTAAATAAATTTTTTAATTTTATTATCCGCTCCTCCTGCTTTCTCTTTTTCTCTAAACAAAAGCAAAGGATCATCATAGATTAAATAATTTCATGTAATATCTTACTCACTGCCTAGGCGGAGATCAAAATAATATCAGAAAATTACTAAAGCGTTATTTATGTTTGCAGAGGGCTTTTTTTTTTATTCATTGTTTAAGTAAATATTTGATTTTTTGATACATGTATATGTGTTTTTGATTTTGATTTTTAATTTTAAAAAAAAAGAAAAAATCATATGCACTTTTTTTATCTAACAAATAAGTCTGTAAATTGTTTAAACAGTAATAAAATAATTTGTATCTTTTTTTAATCAAATATGTAAATATATATTTTAATTATTTTATATATGCAACTAGTTAATAAAAAAGTTATTAGACTAGTATTTTGCAGGTAAGCTGGGGGGGGGGGGTTAACCCCTTAAATTTTCCATGTGATAGGATATTCTGAATTTGCATATGAATACCATAATTGCTCACCAGTTTTCAAAGATGGAATATATATATATACAGCATTAGACTTTTTAAGGTGAACTGAAAAGCGGATTAACATATCATATGATATGAGAAGATTTAGATATTTAAGTCTCTGACTCACCTTAAGGAATGGAGATAGACATGAAATACATGAGAGAATTGATCTGCCATCTTTTTTACTGGTTTGGTAGCTTTTGAATTTTATGGGCTAGATTTAGGAGTTGTAAACAATGATTGGTTACATATTTCCAGCAGTTTTATTTTTTAAATCTATATATATGGTATATAGTATATTCTTTTTCTTTCATCTTATATCTTCTTTATGCAATGATTAACTTTATAAAAAAAAAATATTTTTTTGTTTTGTATAGTATATTATAGGTGCGTTATTATTAGCATGTCATCCTTGGTCTCATAGGTTATTCAAATTAATTATATGGTTCATGGAGTAATAATTCAACAATTCACCTATCTTCACTTTATAAACATTTCATAATTTAAAATCTTCATATGCTGCTGAAAATTTAAAGGAATAGTAAATTACTTTTAATTATAATATCTAAACTTTTGGATATATATTTGTGCAAGTCTGTTTTGCATATTGCATTTATTTTTAATAATAATATAAAACTAAAAAAATATTTAAATCTTATATAATAATAGTTTAAAAAATAATTTTTTCATTCTGTCTCATTAAATGTAAATAAATATTTAATAATAATTAAGTTAATCTTAATATTTTGTTAAATATGTTTATATCATAGAAATCAAAAAATAAACATTTTTTTATATGTACCCCCCCCCCCTCTTTCAACTTTTTTTTACTTAAAAAAATCTCTCTTTATATATGTTTTCTGTCTAAAGAAAGGTTGAGATATCTAATTAACATATTATTATGACCAAGTATTAGCATTTAATTCTCATCTGTGGTAATTTAGCATTGCTTTCCACATCATTAATATATTCTATTTTAATATTTCAAGTTTAAAGCTGCTGTAACGTCTGGGAACTGAGATACAATGCAGATGTAACAGTCTGGAAAGCCGCACGATTGGTTGCACCAGATGTAACATGTAACGGTTCACGTAATACTCAACTATGGTTGGACTTTGGGTCCTCGGGTAAGATGCTGGTGAAAATCGATGAAATATGTAACCAATGATTGCATCTACTTATAATTGACTAGCTCTATACCTATTTGATAATATCTGATACAATTTAGGTTAGTTCATCCACCTCTTGCCCCTTTCCGGTACCGTTATGCCCTGATATTCGAACTCAGGAAGAATTTGCCATTGACTCTCTTAACAAGTATGAGCAGATACACGGAGCAATTTCCGCACCTTTATATAGGTTACAACTAGCATTTTTAATGCTTAATTTATTATAAAACTATTATATAAAAATAAACTAGGTGAGTGTGCATATTATGATTAATAGTTGACTGCTGAATGCAATGATAACTCAAAAACCCAGAGATAGGAATAATATAAACTATTCAACATTTATTAGCAATGATAAAATGAATCAAAAATAAAATATTTTAACAATAATAATAATTAAAAAAATGTATATATATATGTGTCAAATATGAACTTCCACCATTCAATCAGTAAATAATTCTATAGTTCCATCCCCTTTTCCCAATGTTAGAATTCCATTAGGGCAGCATCATGTACAAAATCATGAAAAATGCAAAAAATAAAATGAAACATTAATGGTTTAAAATGATCACGACTCCAACTAACTAAGTTAAATATCCATTGTCTCATTCATGATAATATTGTGATTTATTCCTGCTGAAAACGATTATTTGATTTAGTCCCCCAATCTAAGTCTAAATACATATGATAGATAAAGGAATTTTGCACTAGATAATTAGTCATTCACACTGAAATAACAAAACAATTGTTAATCAACACTATATAACATATAACTCGAATTCTATAATCTACCAAGTGTTGTAATTTAATCTGAATAAAATAGATGAAAATCTTACCTCAATATATATTGAAGCAATGGATCTGAAGTCCAATCCATGCTTCACATCTTCCTATAAACTTGATTAATATTGTAGACCTAAATTAAGTTTATAGTCCAATATCAGCAGGGTTTTGCATTAGAGTTAAAAATAATTATGCTTATTAAACGTGTATTACATTGAAATATTTTGTTGTAAATAAATTTCATTCTATTAATAAAAATTGCTTAACATATTAGTCAAACATATATATATACATCTAGCGTATATATATATGAGTTAATGCAAAATTCTGCTGAAATAAAATGCTTATTCTACTATAAAAAAATAATAATATATTGTTGTTAAAATTTTGTTAAAATATTTAGTATGATTTGATTTTGAGATAAGCCTGCCAACATTTTCTAAAAGAATGTATAGTTTTAATTAGTGAGCCATTCAAGTGTAATTAAAGATGGCCTTCTCTTTCTTTCTTTTTAATTAAGAGAATTCAAACTTTGAAGTAAGAAAGTTAGAGTAAAAAAGTTAAAGTTATTTTTGGAAAGTGTTGCTTTGAAACAAAGGAGCATGGGGAGGCTTATCAAGATCTCAGATCATACAAACAATAGAAGGTAGCTGACAGAGAGGGTATAAATAGAAGGGAGAACAAAAGATTGAGGATTCAGATTTTTCTTTTTGAAGAATTCACATTATTCAGATTTTTCTTTTTGAAGAATTCACATATTCAGATTTTTCCTTTTGAAGGATTCAGTTGATTCTGATTTTCCTTGTGAAGGTGATTCTTTCAGAGTTGGCTATTGCAAGATTGATTCAGATTTTGCTATTGCAAGGTGCATTCAGATTTCTCTTAGGAGAACTCTGTCAGATTTTGTTCGTGATTTTATTCCCAAAAGTCTACAACTGTTGTCTACAAATCATGAAAAAGTTTGAACCTGCTCAAGCTAAAAATCATATAAGTTTGATAGATTCTACTATGCTCGGCTAGGCAAATAAATAGCTTTGCCTATCGCCGAGGTTCCGGAATACCATTCAAAATGCCTTAATATCCACTCAATAGTCATCTGAACTCTGTGCCGTGTCTGGAGAACTTTTCATGAAACCCTGCTACATATTTTCATTGTCCGGACAACTACATCTCGACGGTCGGATCAAGCCACGAACGCCGTAGGGAACATGACCAAGGAAAAAGGACGGTAATCGTATCTCCTCTATTGAACTATTTCTTATGCTACCTTTTGTTCATTTTTTTTCTAATTGATTCAGTGAATTTATATGTATTTGCTATGTAACCATTTTTATTAGTCTTAATTATATATATATTGTGTGATCATCTATCTATATTTAACCTTTTTCCCTTCGCTATTCTTCCTTACTAACCTGTGTAAATATTTAATATCCCATTGCGGTTAAGTTTAATAATTAATTTTTGTTCAGTAAAATCTCTTTCCAATTTTATTTATGTTTGTTAATTAAATACGAGCCAGTTTCTTTTGTGTGCCAACTTGATCTCTTTGATAACGCCTCTTTTGTCCGCCATTAGCTTTACGTATACCTGATTTAACTATATACGTTTTAAATAATTTTTAAACACTGTTTTTAGCGCAAAGCAATTAGAAATGCTTTGCGAAAGATTCTTTTTTTATCGTACTTTATCGAGAAGATCGAGTTGACAATTTTATTAAAATTGGGAAAAGATTTAGACCGCAAACCTATTAATCCGTTATATTGTCTAATTATTTTGTTTCATTAATTTAGAGGAATAGCGGAGGCCATTATATCATTAGTTTTATTATTAAAGTCATTAATTAAACCTATGATTTAACTATAAAAAGCTTGAGTCTCTTAATTATATTAAATGCTTTATTTTACTTTTCAATGATCCAGGCACGCATAACGCAAAACACATATTTCTTAGTACTTTTGCACATTGAACTATTTAGCTCCTTAGGATTTCCCGTCCATGTCTCTTCCGCTGTTGCTAAGCTTTGTGGCCGGTTGAAAAATAATTTATGTGTGGCTCAGATAGTGTTGTTCGGTTCATAATAGCTTCGAGACTAGACGAATAGGGCAGAGGTCATAGTATTCTTGATTTATATCTCGCGTATAGTTGGCCTTGAGGTACTTTCGCCTAGTATTCGAACTGGGTTAAATCAACATACATCATCTGACTGTCACAATATATATAGATAACCTGATGTTAAGCAGCTACAAATTTGATGGGCTGATCTAAATTTTATTTACAATAATAAAAAAAATAACTAAGTTAACCACCCACCCCCCTTTTTTTTTACTAACGCTAAAAATGAAATCTTTCACAGCATAAACTGTGAAGTTCAAGTTTCTGAATATGAAAATAAAACAACAAATTAAAGAAAATTTTACAATATTAATACTTGATGAAAATTAATGGTTGAAACAAAATTCATTGAATCATCTTAGTAATAATTCATGATGTTTTGGTGTGGTCATTTCCAATAAGCAGTTTAGCTCTTCATGTCACTTTTCTCTGGCAAAGGATTGATCACACAGCGATGTTTCCTGGTATTGTTTAAAATATAAACACATTGATCCTTAGCAGGTTCATCTCTTAATTCTCCTGTGCATACGTCTTCTTGGGTGTATTGATAAAGTAGAAAAAATGGAAGTTTTACGCAGTCATGTTAGGGAAGAAAGCAATCACACTATAGCACGACTTTTACCCCCTCGACATCTCAAAGTAATATTAAATAACTATTTGTAATCATAAATTCTGTTTTTATATAGAAGAATTTTTATATATGTTAGATAAATTATTCCATATTTTGCTTCAACTATTTGCAGAATCCGTGTTCTTTTTCTGATGAGATTGAAAAAAAAATAAAACTCTTCTGTTCACAATCAGGAAATAATCTAATTATTAAGAAAATTTATAAATTCTTTTTAATTTTCACTTTATAACTCTTTCTGTTAAATTTGATAAAGTTTTATATTACAATGCTTGATTAAAAGCTCTTATAATTTTGAACAATAGACTCCATTTTTTTTAGCATTCCAATTTTAATTCAATTGATATTAGTTCATCATAGCATATGAATTATTTTCAAGAAGAAAGATTTTTAAAAGACTTTGCTTTCATACTGCCCATGATTTACTGCATGGTAAACTTAAGATTTTCATTTCCTGTTAGATCGATGTAGCTGCCTATTGTTAAGTACATTTCATTAATAAAAAAATAAAACAGTAAAATCATAGTTTTATTTTCATACTCAATTTCCTAGCTACTTAACTTCACATCAGGTCATCTCCAAGTTACCTAGTTTCAAATTGCGTCATGCTTTATTGTTCAGTTTAGAACATGTAACAATATATTAATGCTTGTTTACTAGTATATACAAATGATTCACTATAAAAAAACACAATAATCTATCATGACCTTTGATTAAATGCTAATATAAATAAATACATATATATAATACGTGCTAATAATAATAATCAAATAACATCCCCATTATTAGTGCAAGTTTCAAGATGGATTTAATTTAATGAGTGGGCTAATTTTAGCAGAAATGATTGAGTTTTAAGCTAACCCTTGCAGTACATTTTTTAAAAAAGCTGTGGAATCATTAGGATGACCAGTTTATTTGATGATTAATTTTTATGTTTCTTATTCATTTAAAAATAAACTTCTACAAAATGTAACAGCTAGATTTAATATTTTTTAAAGATCAATTAGTACAACTTAAAAAAAAGTCTAATATCATTTTCCAAAGGGGGGGAAGGGGAACTCAAAATCATGAGTTAAGTAGATCCATTGATATGTAAAAAAAAAAAAAAAAAACTTTTTTTAAATAATGTTTTTATGTGAATAGTTGACTAAAAAGTACAAAACAAAATAATCAACAGTAATCCTCCATAAATTTATCATTCTTGGAAAATATCAGAGATCGTAAGAATCTAGATTTGTTGTAAAACAATTGGAAATTGCAGGAATATTTATTGAACTATTTTTTTTTAATGAATGTGTATTCAAAATTAGATTTTTTAAAAGAGATTATTTTCTTAAGTAAGTCATGAAATTTAAAAGATGTTTTCATAATCTTGTCCATATGATCAAAGTTTCTGAATTATAGACAAATAGTTATCTACTATTATTAAAGTAATGCAATTGATTGGACCAAATAATTATCATTTGTTATATTTTATTAATATGTTGTAAGTCCTTCTCTTATGTTAAGAATGCAAAGATATTTTAATATTCATGCATCAAATTTCCAATCTATATATGAATAAAAAAACTATTTCTGTATATTTAAATAATCATAATCTGTAGTTGAAGTCAAAATCAGTCCTATACAAAGTGTTCAGGATTTCTTAGAATTATCATTAGCAATCGGCACATGATCATTTTCTAAGTGCAATTTTCAGGAATATTTATTATGTTGAGAAATTGTTCAGTCGGTATGATCATGTCACCTCACATATAAAATTCAGAAATTGGTTCCAGTTTCAGCTGAACAACATCTTGATGAAGAAATATTAGATAGAAGAGTTTATGTCAAAAATTTAGTCAGCAATTTCAGATATGTTGAGAAATTTAAAAAAACCTTGAAGATATATACTTATCCTCTAAAAACATGCACTAACAAGATTTCTAATGCCCAAGATTCTAAAAGGAGTACGTTTAGTGCTTTAAAGAAATTGTTGCCAAAACTTGAAACATTGTATTTGAATTATACAGGTTGAATAAATAATCTAAATATTTAAATCATCTTTAGTGTAGAGAAAAGGATTTTACTGATTGATAATCATTTATAAATTATGGACTTGGTTCATTCTCTGTATTTTGAATATCCTTGTAGTAAGATAATTTAATCAAAAATAGCAATATTTTTTATGAAATTCTTTCGAAATATGTTTATATCAATATTGTTGCATGATATCATCTAGAATGATTTCATAAAATTGCTATGAACATTTAAATCAAATGCATAAATCACATACTTGGAAGCTTAAAACTACTTATTTGTTTAACAATGATATGTAAGTATCATATATTTCAGTGGTTGAGATTAATCTGCTTATTTGAATTTTCAAAAGAATTTGCCTTTTCTGATGCAAAGATTTATTTTGAAAATGTGAGCATCATGAAGTTAATTCTGACCCATTTGTTCTTATGAATGAAAAAATACTATCATGTTTTGAAGACCAACACATGGCTGAGATAATTAAAAAAGGAATTGGGTTTGGCATTAATTATGGAGGATACAATGAAAAGAACAGTATAAGAGTGAGTAGGAAAGAGCTAGAAGAAAGTTGATAGATGATTTGAATTTGAAAAGTGTGGTGAGATTAACAGATGGTCTAAATTGAAGTGAAGGGGCTGTCTTTTATTTAAGTTCCATTATATTAATTATTTCTGGAGTAAATTTGAAGAAATATTCATTCTTCTGTAAATTGGTGATGGTTGAAAATAATGATAATGATATAATTATTTTTAAGTATAAAAGGAATGACTTGAAAGTTATATATATTTAAAATATTGATTTATAGGCTGAAATAATGTTCATTTTTAAAACTTTTTGGGATAAGAATTGTTTGCAGTTAATTAATTTCAAATAATTTATATTTAACATAATTCTAAAATTTGCTTTGATCCTACAAAATATATATAAAGGTTAGTTTAACTGGGCTGATCATTTTTATTTTAAAAAAGCTTTTAGATATAACACTAATATTTGCATTTGAAACTAGATACCGTTTTGTAATTTATTTAAATAGTGCACAGGATACCTTTAAAAATATCTATTAAAAAACATTTAAAAATTGCTGCATTAGGAATTCCTTTAAAATTTTATATATATTTTTTTTTTATAAAAAAAAAAAAATTACTACTCACTTTAAAAAAAGAATAATAAACAAGATGGTCTGCTTTTATTTATAACCGCTAGTGATAGTTGTAAAATTTTATTACAGTCATAGTAAAAAAAAAAATCTTTTTTGCGAAATATTAATAGCTTTTAGTGTTGAATTTTTTAATATTTGCAATAGCAACTGGTGAAATCAATTTTAATAAATTTTTGAATGCAAAATAATCCCCATGGTACATGCTGAGGGGGAAAAAATGTAACTAATAGATTTTATAATGATCTTTTTTTTTTTAAAAAAAAATTGAAATCGTGTGTTTGTTATATATATGACTTATGATGTCATTTAAAAACCAGTTTTAACAATGATTGAGTAAATATAATCATTTTACTCTTTCTAGGCCTGTTTTGCACTTTCTCCTGTCAACACTGCTTTGTTCCTAAGAAAAGAAAAGCCCATGTATTTGAAATTGCATGGATTACATCTAAGAATAGTAAATATTCATTTATCTATCACTATTTGACGTCCTGTTACTGTGACTCTTAATCACTTATTTATAATATCAACGTTATTAAACGTTCTACCATCCAGTTGAACTTTCAATTTCTACTTTGGATTTGAGCATCATGACATCTTTTTCATACATATGCAATAAATTATGGCATAGATTTAAAGAAAAACTTTCTCCTACATCTTCATGATATAATAAATTAACACTATGACTGTAGAGAAAAAAAGTTTTAATATAGTTTATATAAATATTTTTAAAAACTCAATTGGAGTTTTCCGCTATATTACAATTGCTGGGTTTTACCCCCCCCCCCCCAATAGAGAATTATTATAATAGAAATTATTTATAGAAGTTGTATTTAAGCTTTTAATTTCATATTTATTAAAAAATGATCATACTTTAAATGGTATTTTATAGATGGTAATTAATAATCTAATGGAGCTATAATTGAGGGTGAACATGCATTTTTGCACAGAAATATAGCATCGTGGTTGTACAAATGAATAAGCCTAGATTAATGATGTCAAGAGCTTATTAAAGATTGAATTGTTAGCTCTCTAAATACTGAAATGCTAAAATAAAATGTATTAAAAAGTATGGTAAGCAGTCTGGCAAACTATTATTGATGATCAAGTATTATTTCTTGATTTTAATATCTTATTACATTACATAAATAATTCAATCTGACTCCAGATAGAAAACTTAACATATATCAAATTAATATTAAAAAAAAAAAAAATCAATGCTGAATATCTGATATCGGTTTAATATTTGATTCACTCAAAATTTGATGTTATACCATGATATTTTCAGTTTTAGAGTAGTTAATTATGTCACTTTGATAATTGACATAATTTTCTATTTATTATTAATTAATTCTCATAGTCTTCAATTTATTATTTAATATAGTTGTGTTAAAATGTCAATAGAAGAATTTTATTGTGAAATGATACATAATGAAGAGATAATAACATTTTCCATTGATATAATCTTTTGGAAGAGCATTCCAATATGGAGCCATGTGGTTGTTAAGAATTTCCAATGCAGGAGGCACATGTCAATAATTTTCTCAGCCACATCTGGATCATTTCTGTTAGAAAATTTCATGGCAAAATGCAAATTAAAGTGTATCATTTTTGAACGATATTAGAAATACTTTCCATAGATTAAATTATTAATAATTTGAAATATTGCTTGCTATACTTATTAACATCACCTAAGTCATCATGGATTACTTTTTTTATTTTGCTTGTATAAATTTTGTCTTGCATTGTTATAATCCTATCTGGTTATATATTGTGAAAGTTAAGATAGATCATATATTACACTAAATACTAAGTATTCTTTAGTTAGATCATATTGTATTAAGCAAATTATGATAGTTATAATATATTTTGTATTGGACATTCATTAGAGCTAGTATGTAGTAGTAAAGCAAGTAGTCATATGAAAAGATTTTCATAACATTTCTTGGATACCCTCCTACAGGAATAGTATGCTTTTCTTTCTATTATGAAGAATATTATATTACGATCTTATTTTTTGTTTCAGTACATCAACTCTCATGCGACCGGCATATGACTGATCTAAATTAACAATAGCATTTATCTTCTAAGCGCTAATTAATAATAAATAGATATCCATTTGCCAAATAATTTGAATGGCTATCATGTTTGCCTATGGACCAATTATCTGAAGAAAAATTTTATATTTGCTTGTAACCTTAAAGGTTTTCAAGATTCATTTGGTTTAGACTCAAACTCAGATAGCAATAATATGAAGCATTATCATAACCTCATGACCATGTCTTTGTTTGGATGTATATTGTATACTTCTAATTTAAAGTCACTTAAAGTTATAATATTTAAAGCAATAACTTTAACATTTAAAAGGCAGGTGATAGAAATATAAAACATTAATTCAAGTAACTCTTGTATAAAATTTGATTAAGAAAAAGATTGAAAGACTCTATGCTCTTTATCAGATGAGATATGAAATAATAGTATTTTTTGTCTTTCAGCCACAGTATAATATATGGGTAACATGGTTTAGTCTTTTATATTAAATTATGTAATTTAATTATCACTTCTCCAATCATCTTATAATAGTTTGTAATATTACCATGATTCTATTTCAGTCTCTGATTTGGAAATTAAAATGTGTAGTTTCTATATCTACATTTAGTTGTAAAAAAATCTTAGTGCATTTGATTTTGAACAATGTTTTGAGGTTTGTAATTGTATTTTCTACTGGTATATAAGGATCCCTCTAACTTAGGAACATGTAAGCATTGTACTTCTTTTAATGGATATAGGATAATAATTTGCAAAATTATGTTAATTGTCAAACTTATAGTTGTTTTCTATTTATGCAGATGAATAGCCTAAGGACCAAGATTTATTTTAAAAAAATACTGTGTTAACTTAAAATAAATTTTATAATACTAAAGTAATCTTTATTGTTGTTTTTAAATATATTTTCATGATGAGAATATATTATTTTACTATGTATTAATTTTGTATTTATTTATTGAACTATTTCCAATATCTAATATTAAGTATTGAATGTCTTTAGAAAAATTTAACTTTATTTAAATTTTCCAATTACATTCAACTGTTAATAATAGCACACAAGTTAGCATATGTATATTTTGAGAGATATTATTTTCTCTTCTTCTGGTGCTGCTGGCCTGACCAGTGGCAGTCCTAGCATAAGAATCGAACCTGGACCCTTAGATTCTTGAATATTGAATTTTAAGGTAATGCCAAGAGTCCAGATTCGATTCCCATGCTAGAAATGTCATTGGTTAAGCCAGCAACACCAGAAAAAGAGAAGAGAATAATACTTCTTGAAATATTGTGCATATACTACTCTGTGTACTATTACTTGGAAAATTTAAATAAAGTTAATATTTTCTAAAGATGTTTAATATTAGATGATGGAAATAGTCCAATATATAAATACAACTAAAATACTATGACCACAAACCTTCAGGAAAACTATGTATTAATCTAGTTAATTTAAATATTAGGAATCATTGGGTCAGTTACATTTTTTTCAGTTATTTTTAATTGTTGTTTTTATTTCTTTGTTAAAAAATTCTTTTGTAAATGTGTATATATATTTTAATTATATAAAATATTTAGAAAGTTGCTGCAAATTTCAAGTGCTAGAATGAATTATAATTAAGAAGATAGCAGACAGTTGCAAATTACTATCAATGATGGCCAAGTGTTATCACTTGGTCTCACTACTGTATTGCCTAATTATCTCAACCTGTCTTCAAGAAATAATGTGTTTGTATATTTGCTCACTCATACATGCCAAAATTAATAGTTAGGATATATGTCAAAAATTGGAGTACTTAACAAAACATTTTTAAATGTAGATGAGTTATATAAAATTGAAAAATAAAAATATGTAAAAATTTACTTTTTTAAAATTGTAGATAATAATTTTATAAATTTATTATACTATTGATGTTTTATTTTAAATGTGAGAACATGCTGTTCTAATTTTTTCCCCCAATTCTTTTCACATTAAACCTAATAATGAATTTTTTAACTATAATTGTTATTTTCTGTAATTAATATACAAAATTTTAAATTTATTTACCAGGCATTCATTATTTTTGTTATTAAATGTGTCTAATGGAATAGATGAAGTTTTAAATAATTATGCTTTATAAAAGTTTCCAATAGCTGCACTTTTATTATACAGGTGAGCATTTAAAGATAATAATGGTTTAAGGAAAAAGAAAAATTAACATTTGACTTATACTGTTACTTTGTTTTTAAGTTCAAATTTATTAATGGTCAAAAATGTGATGTTTAACAAACATGTCTAAAGTTCTTTGAAAAATTTTTTGTTTAAAACTGCCACAATCACTTTTTTCTTATGATAAATGTATTGTCAAATCGACCTCTGAACACACATTCTCATTGTGAAGGATGCCTGTATAAATGTGTGTTTTATAAAATATATATTGATTGGAAACACTAAGGAAATATTTAGTAATCTATATACTATGGTTAGAAACTCAATTTTGTGTATTATATTAGTTATGTAAAAGAATAATAGCAAATAATAATCAAATGAAATGACTTTATTGCTTGAGAATTCATAAGAAATTTAGGTGTCGATTTAGTTTGCGCTCACGACCATTTTGAAATCTAAAGACCAGCCAAAACCACCATTGACACATCCAACCAATAAATTATATAAATATAGAATAAAAGTACTTTAAATTCATATTTTAGAAATTATAAGCTAGTAAAAATAATATGCTTAATTTCATATGGGCATATAGTATAATCTTTTAGTATTTGGAAATTATAAGCTTTGTTTGATCAGACTTCTGCAACTTTTGGACGATAGACTAAACCATCCTCCTCCCTCCCCTCAAATTCCGGCGCTTTCTGCCATCATATTTCAAATATTTTATGAAGGTAAATTAAAAAAAAAAAAATCCCTAATAAAATAAAGCATATTATTTTTACTAGCTTATAATTTCTAAAATATGAATTTAAAGTACTTTTATTCAATATTTATGTCATTTATCAGTTGGATATGTCAGCAATAGTTTTTAGATTTCAAAATGGCCATGAGCGCAAACTAAATCAGGACTGAAGTTTGAATGTCAGATTTTCCAGAACTGGAATCAATCTGAGGACCTCCCATTCCAGAGCCTGACACTACCACTGCATTAATCCATGCAAAACAATCAATAAGATAAACAGAATTCGACAAGATACTAAACTAATAAATTTCATTTTGTCTTAGCTTATAGCCTTTTGCCATTTGGTATGATATAGTTGATAGGATTGTATGTTTGTACATTTCTATCCTTTAATTACACCTATCTTAATTCGGGTTACAATCTTTTTATCCTCCTTTTTTTTTTTATTTTCTAGCTTATTATTTTTTGCATTTTCATCTTTTTTTTTTTTTCTGAAGTGGGACCATATTCATTTTTGAGTAGCTGTTAATAATGACAATGAGATTGTTTTAAACAGCATAATATAATAGCGTATATTAACTTAGATTTTTAATATAGTCATCATCTCATATCCACAGAGTTCACTTATCTATGATTGGAAAAAAAAAGTGTAGAAATTAATAAAAAATACATTTTATTTTTTCTGTTCACAGCACATGTAAAGTGGGCATTATTCCTGTTATGATGTTATATTAAAAAGGCACAACTTACAAGTACCTGTTTTATTTAATATTGTAATATCTTTTTTTTTTTCCATAATGAATATGTATTTTCATTATTTTTTTCAAATTTGAAGTTTCATATTACACGCGCTATGACATATTACTCCTGGTGACGTATTATTCCAAGTTTGCGATATGTTTAAAATAATGCCTCCATGGGATCTGCGGACAAATTTTATCTATTAAGTTTGTCTGCACATTGCTTGGAGGCTTATTTTAAACATATCACAAATTTAGAGTAATATGTCATCGGAGTAATACTTCATAGCAGGAATAATATCAAAGTATCTACATAGGTATTTTGGCAAAATCATTTTTTTATTGATAAGAATTTTAATATATTTTGTAATTATTCTGATTACCTTAAACTTGAAATTGTTAAAAAGGAAAAATATTCTATTAAAGATATTATCAAAACAAATTATAATTTGACATTTATTAAAAGAAAATTCTAAATTTGTGATCTTAAAAGAGAATCTTAGCATTGTTGGGCCCTGAAAAAATCTCCAAGATTAACTTGACTTGAACTGATAGTATAAATTGTGGGATGAGACTTATGAACTGTCTACTATATTATTAGATCCTAATTATTTACATTTTAAAAATCTTATGGGTTATTTTGGATCAAAATCAAAAGAATATGTATCTTTTTTTTTTTTTTGCTGATTTCATAATAAGTAGCTTTTCCTGAAGTTGCAATTAAAGAAAGAGACTTGCTTGTAAGATGAGTAAAAGAAATCTAGACAATTTAAGAAGAGAAAGCATTAGTAAATGGAAATTATAAGTTGAACAGACAAGGTTAGGATTACAGAAAGAAATATAACAAAAAGATTTGATGAAAAATATATTAAATGAGGAAATCAATGTATTTTCTATTCTCTGACAAAACAGGTCAAAATCCAATTATCATATATAAAATAAAATATAGATTTATAGTAAATAAATCAGTAGAGATAAGATTTTACAAATTGCAAAAAAGAATTTGCTGTTAACTAAAAAAAGACCCTTTGATTCCTTTTTTAAATCTTATAGAAATAAACAGGACAAATTTCTAATATACACTATACATTCTTGCCATTGCAATTCTTTTTATTATGTGATTATTTATGTGGTAAATGAATATGATAGGCTTCTCACCAAATGCATCATCCGCACAGACAGTTTATTGTCTTTTTATTTCAGAATTTATGATCAAGAAATATCATTGTCTTTGTTCTCAGTTACATGGTAGTTCTTGAATGAAATATTACTTGAGTTTTCTTAAGGAAAGATGAATGTGTGTGTGAATGATTTTTTTATTATAGATATTTACGATCTTGGCAAATACAACTAAATTATGATCTTTGTTCCAGGAAGCTGTAGTCTGCAGCCAAAGCAGAGGATGCTATGAATCCCCTGACTGTAATCAAACTGCCATATAATTGCAATCTTTTATTTGGGTTCCTACAATTGCAGATCATTTTCAAGTGAAGGAAGATTGTATGAATTCAAAGAAGGATTGTCTAATTTTAAAGAGAGATTGTTGACTTGAGTAAGCTGGAAGAAAGCACTTGGTTTTTAAAAATGGAGATATGCTTTATTACATTGGAAATGAAATGGGATTTGTTATAAATAAAAAGTGAATGAACAACATTGTGTAGATTAATAGTATATCGGACAGAAAAGCAAGATTCATTATTCAAATTAAAGTACCAAATCAGACCTAATAATATTTTTAAATTATCATGAGAGATTAATGCTAGAATTGATAAACAATTAAAAGTGTTGTAGATAAATTTAATTATGATGGCAAAATAAGAGAGGACACAGTCAGTCTTGTGGAGTTTGTAGAAAAATAAATATTACATAAATATAACGATTATAAATGATTTTGAAGCTAGTTCAGACTTCGTTGAAATCAATAAAAATATACTGTGTTTGAGAACTGCGAAAAATATAGTTAATACAAAAAAGTACCATTTTACCAATAAATTTTCTACCGAGTAAGGATAGTATATGAAAAAAAGAAAGAATATTAAATTTTTTATAAATGATCCATTAAGAATTGAACATCTAGAATTTTGTAAAATGGTACAAAAGTGAATTAATATAAGAAAATATAATTTTGAATTGGCAAAAAAATCTATAGACGTGAATAAAAGTTCTAGAACTATAAAATAATATCTTGATATTGGGAGGAAATTTGTTTCAAAAATATGAAGAAAAGATGGAACTATTATTATAAAAAAAAGATATAGAAATATGTGGAAGAATTCTATAAAGAAGTATTTAGTGATAAAGAACAGGAAAACAGTATCCCTTCTAATTACTACATCTTCTGAATTGTCAATTATTTTAAATGAAATGATGTGATATGTAAGTAACATTAAATCTGTGAAAAGGACATACACTTCAGGAAATAATGAAATTATTGATATTTTAAAAGAACTAGATAAAAGAGTTAAAAAAAATGTTGAGAAAGTTATATACCAAATGTTTAAGATGATTGGAAAACTTAAATAATGACAGTGATATTTAAGAAAGATGATGAAATTAGAATTTGCAGACCTATCAATCTTCTATCAGTTCTATACCAAATTACAGTGAACTTTGAATTCCTTAAAATATGGTGGTTTTAAAAGTGGTTTTAGCATAGTGGATCATATCCAAGAATTGACAAGTTAATAGAAAGAACCAATGAATATGAATTGTCATTATATTTTGTAAATTATGAAATGTCATTTGGTTCTATAAGCATTTCTATAGTGTTTAAAGCTTTGGATCGTTTTAAGATATACATTCATGATATTGTTTTTTTTTTTCTGAAGAATATTAGATTACATGGTAATACTGAGAAGGTTAATATTGAGAAAACTTATGGCAGCAATTCTAAATCTTCAAAACTTTTTACAGCAATTTTACAATATTTTGTGGATTAAAATAGAGAGTAAAAATAAATGAAGATTATTTAAAACATTTAGATTTTGTAGGTTATCTTTGCAAATAATGTTTTAGAACATTCAGGAAATGTGAGAATTATCAAATGAATGTAAACAAATAGAACTGATGTAAATATTAAAAAGACTAAAGTAATGTTCAATGAATTTTTCTAAGAAGAAAATAAAAATTGATAATCATGAATTAGAGGTTTACAACTACAGATATTTTGGTCATAGAATTTATACTTGGATAGGATGTTTTTGGCAGAAATAATTTTGTATTAAGAGAAAACGTATCTATATGTTTGAAAAGGAAGGTTTGTTTTTGATATATTGATTTACAAGTTCTTACTTATGGATCTGAGACTTATGCACTTAACAGAGAAACAATACAGAGATTTTAAACCACTCAACAAAATTTGGATACATGTAAGTTAAGAGTAGACATTATTCAAAAAATTAAGAATCACTGAAAATGGAACTAAACTGGACTTACAATAAATGGACTATTAAAGTTTTAAATTGAATCCCAAGAGTTTGTAAAAGACCTTGAAAGAAATCATATGTGAAATGGATGGATGAAATAAAGAAATTTGATGTCATAGAAAGAAGAGAGGCTATGAGTCAGAGAAACTCAACTAAACTTGTAGAGAACACTCTGTATTGGATTGATTATGATTGAAAATGATGATGAATTTTTAATAACACCATTTTTTTTGTCCAGAATTCTAAATTTTTAATTACATTCTGAAAAGAGAGTAAGTGTATGTATATATTGTCATTTTATTATTCTACATTTATGTCACTATTTTGAATGCAGTAGAATCTTGGATCATCATTAACATCATTAATACATCATGTTTTTTGTTTGTTTTTTTCTTCAAGTTTTTGGCAAGGAACATTTATTTCAAAGGAATTCTTCTAGGAAAATTAATAACTTTTGACCACAAAACTAGATCTACTGTAGAGTTAGCAGATGTCTTTAAATAATCAGAGAATTGTAGCTGTCTGGATTATGTATAAATGAACTGAAAGCAATATATGATTGACTATAGAGATTTAATGTAGTAAGTAATAAAGGAAACCGGATATGTGTTCAATATTTGATGTGTGTTTTTTAAATAATAAAAAATATGGAAACCAGCAAAGATAGTAAATAAATGATTTGATAGAAATAGATATTTTTCATCTTTATTAGAGGATCGGTTGTTTAAAATGAATATTGAAATCGAAATTGCTTTTTTTTTTCATATGTCAAATGCGTTGACTGGGAAGTGAACCTGGGCCAGCTGCTTGGAAGGCAGCTATGCTAACCACTAGGCCAGCAAGTTGCCCCTAATGTTTGTTAAAAGTAAGAAAGAAAAGATAATGACCATGAACGCAAATTGGGGGGGGGGGGGGATAGGGCTTAATCAAATCATTTTATAAAAGAAATTAGTAATCATGGACACCAGATAAATATTGAATACGAATTAATTGAATGTATAAAAAGTTTTTTTTCCTTTTATTTTATGATTGGCTAAGTTAATAAAGATATTGAATTTGAATAAACAAGTCAATACTGTGGAAATAGGATAAAAAATTAAATTAAAATTTTAGAGGCTATAGAAGTTTTAAAAACAAGACGGAAGTGGCAGCACGTCTCATTTTCACGTCCAGGTTATTGGCGTGTTATAACTAATTGTGTGAAATATTAGCGTAAAATATTTGAGTATTACATATATATATATTAACACAGATTTGACAATTTTAATATTTAAAATGTTATTAATTAGTGTTGATATCAGAGAATTATTTTGAGATGGGGAAGAAACGTATCTTTATAAAATAATGGAATTTATAAAAAAAGAAAAATTAGACTAGTTTGAGTGTGTGTGTTGGTAACAAAATGCGGAAGTAGTAACGGTAGTGTATATATACCAGTATAATATTTTTCTTTTACTTCCTTCGTTTTTTTATCATTTAGCTTGATTATGCTTTTAGAATAGGCTTATGTTTTCTAAGTAAAAATGGAGTGAAATGAAGATTTCTTAAAAGCTCAAAAAGATTGTGGCCTGAAAGCTTTTCTCTGTAATGTGTTAAACACCACTCATACTGTGTGTTGTGCTTCAGATTTTTTTTTTTTAAAGTTAATGAAAAACAAAACAACAAATTTAAAGTTCGGTTTAGTTTATTTTTAAAAAGAAAGTAAAATTTTCTCTGCCTCCCTTAATCGTAATGAAAATCAGTTTAATAAATCTTGTTTCTTGGGAATTTTCATTACGCTACTGAAATTTATTACCTGATAAAGTTATCTAAATGTAACTAATCGCTTAGGGTGTTTACGTCTTGAAAAGAGAATAATTGATACTCTTCGTTTCAATTTAATATAGTGTAAAATAAATAGACCTATTGCGGGGGGGGGATACTGTTTGTGATGAAATTTTCGATTTTTAAAAAAAAAAAATTCATGTGCTTCCTTCAACCAGATGACGGCGACTGGACAGGCCACTTTCTGTATTTTCTAGAATTGCAGATAATTACATATTTTATACATTGCATATTAGTTTGGCTATCAAGCAATTGGTCAAGTTAATTGGTTCTAAATAGTCAAAATAAGAGTCATAGATCACATGACCCTACTCTCTTAAGCTTGTAAGTTATAAACAGTGAGGATTGCCAATTCCTCAACAAGCTTTATGATAAATGTTTAGCCAGAGCCAGCATTTAAAATATCTCTGTCAGGAACCCCCCCCCCCCAACCCCTAACCATGGTTTCGTGCTTTGGCACTCCTCAGAGAGGTACAGGGTAGGTTCAGACAGTAGATCTAAAAATCCCAACTCAAAGCCAAGCACTTATCTAATTCTTTTATTTTTATCATTAGTCTTGTAATGGTGTGATCCTTACTATAATTGGTTTTTTTTTCTTAGTCACTGTAAAGTCAAACTGTTAGGCAAGTAGCAAACTATCAATACAGTAATAGATCAGTGCTCTCAGATCCAAAGCTTCTCACTGATGAAAGTGATGAGCTAGAAACTAATCTGGGAATATTGCATGAGTAGGCACTAGATGGGGATTTTAGGCATAACCTTCCTGCATCCATTGATTACTAAGACTTGCACTGAGTGGTACTACTATATGGAGAGTTTGCTACTGCTAATAACAGCTTGTATAAGTATAGGATGTGGTGATCATAGTATGTTTCATTGGTTTCAAACTGTTAGACCTGGGAGATTGTATCTCTGGCAGTCATTCAAACTGTTAGACCTGGGAGATTGTATCTCTGGCAGTCATACTATTGCATTCATAGCTCTCATGGATGTATTGTAGGTTTTAAATTGTAAAGTTGTATTTTACTTGATAATTAATGGCATGTAGTCCATTTATGCAAGTGAAGCATCTATTTAATAATGATTTCTTTTTTATATAATATTTTCATATATATAATATTTCATAAGATTTCTCAATTTTTTTCCTAAAAAAAGAAATAAAATCAAGCATTTATTTATTCTAACTGAAACTGTTGTCTCCAAAAGTTGTGCTCTGATATTTTGTCACAATATCAGATCTCTGTCTTATATAAGCACAAGTGGAAGCAACTTTTCATATAAATCATACAACATAAATATGTTATTGTCTGCTACCATAAAAATATGATAGTAATCCAAAGATATTGATAATATTTTATGTTGTATTTTTTCTCTGATGGAAGCAATTTTAAAATTAAATCCATTAAGTAATATAGTACAAAGTTGTGCGGCCTTAGCATAATAGCAATTCAATGTAACCTTTATTCAGTATCTTTTCTCACACTCTGAATAATTAATTGTTCATTATGATATAATAAATTATCATGGCAGTAAGGTAAGAATATTATTTCCATCTGCTGTTTGCTATTATAATATACTTTTTATATATAAAATCATAAGTTAAATAGAACCAAATATCTTAGCTTGTTAAAAATCCTGATAATAATTGACTAAAATTTGTTCTAGATAAACTGTTTTGTTGAAAATGTTGCAGAATCAGAGCATTTATAGTAAAAAAAATACAGTATTCTGAAAAAATATTAATTAATATTTATTTAACAATAAACTTGTTCTGGCCCAATTGCATATATATTAAAGAAAAAAGTTGTACTTTATGAAATAGTTTAATGCAGGATTAAGTAATTTTAATTTTTGTTAAAATACATAAATATAATTTAATTAGAAGTATTTGAATCAGACTTCAAGCTCCCTTTAGTCATTTACTCCATCTCATATAACCGATAACACATGACCACATACATGTGGAAAAGATAAATGATCACCAATATTGGTATTTTGTGCTGAACCAGCACTCATCTGTTAGTCCGGATCATCACCACCCACACACATATATAATAAGTGCTCGGTTTATATTAAGCAAATCTTCAAACTTTAATGTACAGGCTTCAATCTTTTTTATAAGCCTGTCCATTAAAGTTTGAAGATATGCTATCTTAATATAAACTGGGCACTGATTATATATATGTGTGTAAGAGATGATGATCCAGAGCATCTGATGAATGCTGATTCAGCATTAAATACGTGTTTTAGAGATCATTTATCTTTTGCACGTGTATGTGGTCATGTGTATCAGTTGTATGAGATGGTTGGTTGACTAAAGGTAGCTTGAAAGTCTGAGTTCAAATACCCTCTAATTCCATTTAGCTTAAGTATATATACTATACTTGTATTTAAATATAAATGTAATTTATAGAGTTGTTGTTTTTTAAATTTCTTTAAATTAAATGTTCTAGAGTTGTTATGTAGGTAATGGAAGTGACAATACATTAAATCATGGTTGAAAGTTGGGAAAATATTAAGATTTTTTAATCTTTCAGCGTTTTTTGTTTTTGTAGGAAAAAATATTTTGAAAGCATTGATTATAGACTCTGCTATGTTAAATCAGGAGAATTTGAAATCCTACATATACATGTTTAATGTTATTCTTTCTAATTTTATTCAACTTTAATGTAACATTGTTGGAAATTTCAAAAACACACTATATATATTATATGGAAAGAAGTGTTAGAAATATTTTTCCATAAGGTCTTCTGAAAGGCTGTAGATGAGCAGAGTGAGCCCCAGGAGTTTGAGGGCCAAAGGTGACATAAGTTCCATGCTTCCATAATAATGTACAGTATATATTTTTTAAAAGTGTTGGAATTTCAAAATGATCAAATCACTTAGTGACTATTGCATAATCGATTCTTTATTGACAAGATAATTTGGATCATTGATTTTTATTGATTAAAAAAGAAACAAACCTCCGGCCATGCACTTTATGAATTTACATGTACTGGACCATGAACATTGGTTAGATAAGCGTAGTGTAGGCTTATGCTTAGAGCTTGTCTACATATAAGCCAACCATTGCTAACACTGCAGAAATAAGGGCTTCATTTTATTGTGTGCTTGAGTTATAAGTTGTTAATTGAATTGTACAAAGCTATTTGTTCTATAGTAGGAGAGATAGAATCTCTGTTTTAACCATCTGCAATGAAATACATAGTACATTTTGAATTTACTGTAAAAAATAGTCTGTTATTTATATAGCACAGATTGTGTATGTAATATTATATAGAAAGAACAAACCTCCAGTTATGCACATTACGAATTTACATGCATTTGCCTGTGAGCATTGGTCTGAAAAGCAGATCTTATCTATATATAAACCAACCTTTGCGCACCATGCTGAAATCAGAGCTTCAATTAATTGTGAGCCTGAATTATATATAGATAAGCTCTAAGCATAGGCATACACTTATGCTTTTCAAACTAATGCTCACGGGCAAGTACATGTAAATTCATAAAGTGCATGACCAGAGATTTGTTTCTTCATTATAATATTACATATGCAGTCTGTGCTATATAAATAATAGATTAGTGATAAAGAAATAGTAATAAAGATAGTAAGATCAGAATTACAAATTTTAGTAAAAAAAATTGAAACCTATATTTAGCATTTCAATATTAGCTATTATGATGGAATCCAGCTTATTTTAAAAATTCTAAATAATTTATGTAAAACTCATAATGAACATCTTAAATTATCTAAAAGCAATAATTTCATTTAAAATGATTGTTTCAGTTCATATTTTGATTCATGGTGAACATTTGGATGGAGAGGGAGATTTTTTTCAGACAGCTGATTGTTATTCAAACAAGCTAATTTATTAAGACAAATACCTGCTTCAAGTTTTGATTTTAAATGTAAAATTAATACAATTGAATTTTTGTTAGGTGAAAAATACTACACATTCTCTTGCAGTAATTGTTAGCAAGGAATAATTGGGGTGGGAACTATACACAGTTAATGATAAAACTTTAAAGGTTCATCAAAACAATAATATTAATAAATATTATAACTATTCCCAATAGTTGGATGACAACTCATTAAGGAAAGAGATAAAAGTGAGGGGAGGGGATGATAATATTGACAAAAGAAGTGCAAGCCTCATTTAAAAAAAAGTAGACTCATTATTCATTCTTAAGAATTATATAGAACAACAATTCTAAGCTTATTAAAGAACATGAAATGTTTTATCTTTCCTCTAGTGAAGTAGTGGATAAAAAAGAAACTTGTGAGATATAAAGTTTTGCACATTTTTTCTGATAAATTACCATGTATAGAAACTCAAAAATAGATCTGCTTCATATACTCCAAATTGAATTATTATGTTTCAAACGAAGCCCATTGTCTGCAGGGTACATGAAACCCCATGCTTCCATCTTCTTGAAGTAGTACTTTATAGAAGGGATGACAGTTCAGAAAATCTTATAAAATTTTTAATATGTTTTCATTCTTTTTGGTCTTCAATATATATGAAATACCTTGAAAATCAAGTTAGACATATATCCTAATGTTACTTTGAAAAATGTACTTCATACATTCAAAATAGATTTTGTTCCCTCACTGTCACTATTATTTTTGAATGGCTTTTCTGGATGCTCGAGTTGTATGCATGTTGGAATATTTTTTCTGTATTTCTATAGAATAATATTAATCACATGCAAAATTTGTCAGAAAAAGATATGGATATATCTGAAATTATGGACCACATGGGCAATAATTTTGAGAAAAATATGATTTTGAAAATAAAGTAACCACAATGGAGAGATAATTGTGTTGTTGTTTTTTTTTTTTTGTTAAAACAAATTAAAGAATACTGATAAAGAAAATTATTATTATGTGGTATATTTTGTAAATATTGTCACAAGTTCTATAAAAGCATTCATATGACCACAAAACAATCAATAAAATGATTGTTTAATAGTTATATTTTATCTTCCCTACAGTATAAAATGATGTCATCTATTAATAAATAGATAAGTAGAACAGCTCAGGGAAAAATTTATATTTTTTGGTATGAAATCAGGTGCAACTAGCAAAATAAATGTAAATGAAAAGTATTATCCAGACTACTTTAACTAAACATACAAAAAAATTAAATAAGCAATTTTAAATAAATAGTAGTATATTAAAAACTGTTCTCACTTTCTGCATAAATATAAATCTGTTGATATAAATAAAGAACAAGGATTGGAGATCTTATTTTTGGTTATGTAAATCATATTGTACTTTTTATTATTGATCTTGCAATTTGCAATCCATCTCATTTAGATAATCCTTGTTATGATGAAGCAAGTAAATGCATTCCTTCATGCATTTTTGATAAATCTGAAAATGGCAAAAAAGAGATCATTGCATAAAACTTATTGTAGCACGTAGTTAAAGTGAAAGGCTGAAATCTTCTCACATGCACGTTTAGAATGCTTATATGACAGCCAATCAGATGTAATGATGACTGTATAGGAGCTCTTAAAGTCGCAACACAAGACAGAGATTTTATAAGAAAAATGTGGTTCACCTTTCTCCTTACTTAAATTTCTATATATATATAAGCCAGTCTGTAGCACGTAGTGTAAATAACTTGTCCAATTTTATTTATACAAGTATTTATTTATAAAATTCAATATATATTAAGCAATTCTTAGCATGTATAAAAAGCAAAAAAAATTAAAAAATATATATAACTTCCAATACTTTTTTCAACTTATTTTCATTTGTTAAAAAAATATTTTTCTATTTTGTTCCATGGTTAATGGTATCATATATCTAAAAGGAAAATTTGATTGTAAGAATAGATTACTCGTATAAAGTGGGATTCGCCTACATTTTATATTTAGTCTTTGTTGTGTTTTCTATGTATTATTTTCAAATAACAAGTTATATATATATATGTTCAGTTCTCTTCTAAATGACAAATTGAATACCTATGCATAAGAACACTGCAACCAAATGAAAGCATTTATAGTGTATTATTGCATGCTACTTTACATAACATATTTTATCCTTAATATTTAGAATTACTTCATTAACTTTAATAATCTTTTTATGCAATATATGATTCATCATTATATTCAGTGCTCTATTTGCATTTTATGAAATTTGAATGTCACATGAAAATAGGTCTCCCACTTTTAATATGAATTTTAAGGTTATTTTGAAAATATCAATAAATATATCTTTTATTGTTATTAATTCATGTAGAATAAAAAAGTACTCAATAGATCATTAATGATCCCTTTTTAAGAAATGTAAAATTGTTTGGAAATCACTATTCAGCTCTACATAATTGCATTTAATCAATTTCCCATATACATATGAATATGTATATGCGTTTAACTAAAAATTATTAAAGTGCTAACATGAGATAATGATTTATAATCAGTGATTAAACTTGTTTAATGTATCTCTGTATAATTATATATTTGATGATAAAAACTGCAAAATAATTTAAAAATCTGAATTTTTTAATCGCAAAATGATTGATCAAGTTTTTTATCCTGATTTTATCATTGAAAAAAAAAATTAAATGGGTTTTGGCTTTGGAATTAACAAAAAGATTGAGACACCGAAATTGACAGAGATGAGCCACAATTCATGGACCTTGAACTCTAATCTGTCACTCTACTATTGCATTAAATTCTATGGGGGGGGGGAGCTTTTCTTAGTTTACTGCTGTGATAACATGGCAAACTGGAATTCAAGTCCCATGGATCATAGCTCCTGGGTATCTTAGAATTCAAACTTCACTCTAAATTTCCAAGCAATAAATTTTTCATTTTTTTTTTTTTTAATTGTTGCAAATACTTGCTTTTGTTTCATGTATATCTGTAAAAGCTAAAGATTCTTCTATTGAAACTTAATCTATAATTTCGGGCACATGACACCAAAACAAAATTAATAATTTTAATTGATTTTTGAAACTAATTAATTATATTATCATGTAAATCTATCATAAAATTTATATTTGTTCACTATATTGTATTTCATCAAACCAATATCTTATCATGTTTGTATGAAATTCTTCTAAGACTGATTTTGTGATCCTTTATCTACAGTTTTCTTGAAAATATAAAATTTGGTATTAGAATGGTAAAAAATTTGTAATATATGTTACAATACAATTGTAAACCGAATGGAGATTGATTTAAAAGTATGGTTTTCACCCTTTAGTATGACTATAATTAATCAGTTTAAATATTGGATAATTGAATATTTTTCAAGTTAATTGAGGAATAAAATCAAATTTTGCAACAACTTAGAGGAATCTGAGTAATTTATTTAAATATTCTGGATCAAGATGACAAGGAAATAGTTGAAGAAATTCCTATATATGTTGCTAATTTATAACAGTTATTCAATATATTTTATATTTTGACATTGTTTTCTTAGGGTCATGTGGGCACAATTTCATTATATGACACTAAAATCACAAATATTATATATATATTATATTTGATATCTTTCTTTTTGTTATTATGATGCTCATATTTTGTGCAGTCATTTACATTGCATTAGAAGCTATTTAAATTTAACTTGTTAAGAAAAAAAACACATAGATATATTAATATAAATCTATATTATTATTTTAAAAAATTTATCTTGTTAAAAAAAAAAAACATATAGATATATTAATATAAATCTATATTATTATTTTAAAAAAATTAATCTTAATATCTTTTTATCAACAATAACCATTTTACCATGTGCTGCATTATGAATAACTTTTTTTCTATTAAGACATTAGTATCCAATAAATCAGAAACTATTACATCCTAATATTTAGGATTTAATAGTTATGAAATGCACATCTATCTAAGGAAAGAAATGTATATATATATATTTAGTATATTTATTAAAATAGAAATTGAAACAGACTTAAATAACCCATTGCAATCAAAGATCTTTTCACTACTCTTTCACAAAAGATCAGTGAAGATTTTGGGGGACTAATCAACCTAATTGATGTTATTTTTAAACTTTTCTTTCATGTTTTATTCCTGGCTAAGATACTGACAAGATTCAATGCTAATTAAGCTGGCCATGAGCTAGGTACTTAAAAGAAATCATTAAGTTGTTTATAAATTCTCACTCATCCCTAATAAATTTGAATTTCCATCTAGATTCAAACCCTGGATCATGGCTATAGCAAATTGATGCACTGATTTTAATGAAGCTTGCAGTGTTTTGAAATATAAATTATAGCTAATTGCTCATAAGATAAGAAATAATCCAACGCTAAAGTAGCAGATAGAGCTTAACAATTTTTTGTATTTAGCCATGCTGAAATTGCTTCTCTTCCACTCTTCTCAGCCACATTTACTAATAGGCTAAGTGTTCAGGGCATCAACATTTCATGTCATAGATTCTATGTAAATAATCGCTATCATACTTAGTTTTCTATTGTATGATATTGCCATAGTATAAAAATATTGAAACTTCATGAAATATGGAAAGAACTATATTAAAGAATCTAATAGAAGCAAGATATATGAAGCCAATTATATTAATTACAATAAACAATTATGTGATCATATATAAAACATCAATTAAATTAACTAATAATTGGCTAATGATAAATAAATGAAAAATTATATAGTACATATTTATACACGTTTTTTTTTTCCCCTTGTAAGTTTGAATTAATTTTATATAACAGAGATAGATGTTGCTATGTATTCAATGTAGATTATAATTGTAAAATAGTTTCAACACATTGAAAAGGCAAAAATCAATATTTGCTGAAAAGCTTTCATATAGCATTATTATTGTTATTATATATACAATTATTGTTGTTATGTAAAATTATTTTATATTACATCTTATGATTTATTTAAATATTGAAACTATAAAGGTAGTTGGTTTTCATGTCTATGTAACTATAAACTAATTATGTGATGCTTAATGCTTAAAAATTTTATACTGTTGAATGTTTATTGTAATTGTTGGGCTATTTTACTTTATTAAGTAATTAATTGTTCAATTATGATAATGAACATTCAAGTAATAATTCTTAAAGGAAATAATAAAAAGAAATATATAAATATCAGTCTATTATGGAGAATTTTTTGTCTTAGCTTCTTTTTCGATTTTTTTTTTTTTTTTTGAATTTTAGTCCAGTGGTCTTCAACCTTTTCACACCTGCAGACAAGTAAAAATAAGGATAAGGCTCCGTGGATCAGCAAAAATAAGGATAAGATTTCGCAGGCAGACCGGCAGAAGTCTATAGATAAATTTTCTTAAAGATAAGCATAATTGTTATAACTGATCAAAACAACAATGTTAAATATATAAGATAAAGTTTTATATATATATGGAGTTTATATAATAAAAACTTTTTTTTATATTTTTTTAGAAAAGTAATAAAAAATTTAATTCTCCCCCCCCCCCCATAAACATCTGTGATAACTAGAAAAACAAATTAATTTATGAATGATTGATTAGATTTTGTTTTCGTTCTGTTTTCTTTTTTTTTTAATTGGATAAAAATGAGATGAAAAAAATAATAAAAATTGGCTATATTAATTAAAAGTTTAAACTCTTATTATTTATTATTACAAACTTTTTACTGCCCGTCTAGCACGTGTGGACCTGCAGAAAAGTTCCCACGGACCAAGGGTTGAAGAACACTGGTTTAGTCTACATTTCATCATTTGAAAATAAAAGATTTTAATCTTTAATGATCAAAAAGCAAGCTATTGCTTATTAGAGACTAATATATATAAGTTTATCCTGTTTTTGTATTTATACAAACACTCATATTTACTAATTAATCAATACCGCCATCCCTATCATTTTTTTAAATTTATTTATAAAATTTGATTTTATCAAATATTTGTGATGTTTTAATAATAATTATATATTGGACTATTTCCATCATCCAATATTAATTTCTAAATGTCTTTAAAATAATTCAAACTATAGTTAAATTTTCAAATACATTTAACCATTAGTAATAGCATGCAGGTTAATATATAACAACTTTTCAAGTAGTATTATTCTCCTTTCTTCTTCAGATGTTGCTAGCCTGTCCAGTGAAAGTACTAGCATGGGAATAAAACCCAGATCTTTAATAGAATAATTTAATTACTACTGTGATCTGTTCTTGTTATCTTAGGTTGGTATGTTCTCTATAATGGGATAAAATATAGTATTTATTCATCATCTGTAACTTATTCTAATAAATCACAATTTGTATTGGTTAAGCTTTGTCATGTTTCACTTCATAGTAAGACATTGTCAGATGTTTCTGAATTATTTTTGTAGTCTGGATGAATTATACATCTTCTAAATTGCATTTTAACTTTAACAATTTCCCTTTTCTTTGTTTCTTTTATTCATTTGCCAGGATAAATCATGTTACAGCTATTTTATGTGATTCTATATATTATTAATCAAATAATTCAAACTTCTATATCTTTATCAATAATTTAGCATTCATCTTTTTATATCTATCTTTATGGCATTTTTTTTACTAACATGCCTAACTCATTTTGGCACTAGTTAAAATTTTAAACAGTCACATTTTCTAATTCGATATTAATTCTCATGGCATTATAGACAACAATAATTCATAGTTACTTTTCTTTCTGCAGCTCATATTTTGCCACATACCATTATCAATTGATCAAATTTATTTTTAATTTTATATCTCATACCAGATTGGGTCTATTATCATTCACGGTTTTCCCTTGTAGTTGTAGTTTGATTTTGGAAACATTTTTTTTCAGATAAATATATATGTCAAAATGCTAGATATTCTCAATTAATAATTTATATGGCAGATTTAAATTATTATATACTTATAATTCTCTAATACAAAATATAAGTGATCAATAAATTGTCATTTTAAGTCTTATTTCATAGACTTAATATTTTAGCTAGTAAATGGTGCTTTTTTGTCATATAAAGATTCGTAAAGTTAGATGTGATTGTAATCAAGTGAATTTGACACCTGTTTGAAAGCTAAGGTAATTATTAAAATCTTTTTTTAATCAAGCATTGAAAATTTAATATATACATTTTTTTTTTCTGCATCCACAAATAGTAAGTAAAATTGATCATAACTATATAACTGTCATACCTGAATATCTATTGCATGATTTGATGTTGATTAATCTGTTTCTTGGCATTGTAACAAATATAGGGTTTTGTAATTTCTTATTATTCTAATAGTCATGCAAAATAAATACACCATCATTTTTGACAAGGTATGCTTATTTTAAAAAGCTTTTGTTTATTTAATTAAAAAAATAATAATTAATAAAATTCAAAGTAACTATTATAAAAATGTATTCATGAATCCATTATTATTGCTTTGATAGGGTGTTTTTTTTTTTTTTAGTACTGTAGAACACTCAATGGATGCCAGAAGGCTTGTGCATAAAATCCCTATCTAGTGCCTACTCATCCAATATCCCCAGACTAGTTTCTGGCGGCTCCTCACTGATGAAGGCCACAAGCCAGAAACTAGTCTGGGGATATTGGATGAGTAGGCACTAGATAGGGATTTTATGCACAAGACTTCTGGCATCCATTGATTGCTCTTGTTAGCACAGGGTGGCACTGCTATATGGAGAGTGTTGTTTTGTTTTGAATTGTTAAATAACAATTATTGTGCTAGTATGAGATAGTGATCATGTGGTGTTTAGTGGTTTAATACTGTAGATCACTTTGCATACAACTAGTTTATCTGGGTGTAGATGTTTCTAATTTGGGTTCAAATTGATGTTCATTTTTAAACTTATATAGGGATGACCAGTAGATATGCGGTACTGATTAGGTTATGTTTAGTTTTTTGAGTTTCCGAAATGTCTTTCAACAAGTTACATTTTTTAGAACTAATCCCAATATTGACATATGCAATAATACAATTTTCATTGAGCTCATATATCAACAATTGCTTGAGAGATAATCCAATCAGTACTGTATACTTACTTTTGACTCATTCTATATTTATGCTATTTTGATAGTTGTGATATTTTTTCACTTTATATCAATGAGATAGTGTGGAGAGTGGTGGGTCATGTGAAAGTCTGTGTGCTCATACCCTGTCTATTTATATCAATTATAAAAGCATTATGCCATATCAAAGTGTGGAGTATATTATCATTTCATACTAAAAGTATTATTGTACATTCAGTGATCATTTTTTATTTGTATTATAGTAATAGTTTAAAAAGTTCAGTGTTTGAATTTAAGTCTTGATTTTTTTATATTTATTGATCTGGCATTAGGTCAGCAATTATATATTTTAAGTCTCACTTAAATTTTTTTATCTTTTTGTTAAAATGATGGTATCAAAAGAACTTATTAGGACAACAATAATCTTTTTAATTTAAGACTAACTTTATAAGGGCAAGATTTTGGTATTGTTTATGTTAGCTTGAATTACCTTAATTTAACCATTTTTTTGCAAAATTAAGATATTCAAACAAATCATATGATATACACTATTCTTTTCTCTTTTTATTTTTATTATTTAATTGTTTATTTAGTTAATATTCTATTGGATTTTTTAAAATTTGAAATTAATATTTGCAGGTGTCTGGGGTGACAGATTGTATACTGGACATCGAGAAAAGTGGTTTGCTCTGCAGGCAAGAGCCACTAGGTTATGACCGCCATGGCAGAAAATATTGGTTTCTTTGTCGAAGAGTTATTATGTAAGTTGGAATATTTAATTATTTTTGTTATAAATGTTTTCATTTACATATCATAGAGACTTGATACTTTCTTTTTTAATTAATAAATGGTTTATAAATGTATATTTTATATTTTATGATTGTGCAAATCCTGGGGGGGGGGGGGGAATTAGTCGGGAGAATGATGAATATATACGATGAATCATCTGCCATTTTTTTGAAAGTATTTTTATATAAGTAATATTAAAATATTGTGCTATTTCAGGGATAGAGAACTTTCAGTCTGTGGAGCAACTCCATCTCTCAACAGCTCCCAATCTGGTCCATAGACATTTTCAAAAACATATATAAAATGATCCTGTATGAAAATTTTATTTAAATATATGCATAGTGCAAATATTGAATTAAGAGTTAAGTAAAATAAAATATTTGTTTTTTCTCAACTACTGTCTTTTTCTTTCTCCAATCTTTATAATTCTAGTTCATTCTATTATAGGCATATTCCAACAAATTATGTATATTGTGTGGTTTATCTGACTATAGATTTAATCTACAACACTAAGAGCATTTTGTTTGTTTTTATAATGATTTTTGCAGGTGAATGTATACTAGCAAAATAAAATTCCAATTTTACGTTATTATTATTTTGCATTTAATTTTTTTTATTATTATGATGGTTGCACCAAATAAAAAAGAAAAGTTGGTATAGAAAATTATGCATTTCAAAAGAAATAGACCAAAGCATATTTTTTTATAGAAAGAAATAGTAAATCAATGTGCTTAATATGTCTGGAAAGTATTTCAATTAATAAAGAATTCAATATTAAGAGGCATTACTTACCAAAACATTCTGATTACAACAAAATTGTTGGAGAAGAAAAAAATATTAAAATAGAAAATTTGAAAAGGAACTTCAATAAATGGCTGGCATGTTTTATAAAAAGTACAAACAAATTAGAAAAATCAATGAAAGCAAGTTACGTTATTTAAAAAAAAAAAAGCAGAAAATTCAAAACCATTTTCTGAAGGGGAGTTTATAAAAGACTGTATTTTAGCTGCTGTAGAATTAATCTGACCAGAATATAAAAATAAATTCAAGAATATAAATAAATTGAATAACAGTCATAAGGCAAATTGAAAAATTGTCATCAAATATGGAACAATCTTTAATAACAATGATGTTACTTTATTTTTTATCCACAAAAAAATTTATGGCCTTTGTTTAAAAAGGGAAAGTTGTAATTGATCTGCCACTTGAAAAGATTGCCCAACTCTGTGTTGAATGGATTTGGGATGGAATGGGTTCAATACAATATTAGCAAAGAAATTTATTCTGAAAAATAAATACTTCTCAAATAATGGAATATTTAAGTTAAATCAAACTCATTTGTTTTAGAGTATTGTTTAAAAAACGAAACTCTATTAATGGTTATACTACTATCATAAATATTCTTGTAAATTAAAACTTCTCAAAATGCTTCCTAGAATGAATAAATAAATAATATTCACGTAAGAAGCAAACTTAATGACATATTTTACGATTAAAATTGAATAGAATATAAGTAGGATTTTGTTAATGGTCACATTCAAAACACAAACTTGCAAACAATATGTTTATGCTTTTATTTGCAGTTAGTAAGATTACACCCATGATTTTTTACTTACTCTCATTATTTTTTCCTATACGGTTTAGTGCACTGGTAAAACGGTGGACTCTTGTTCTCAGGGTCCATGGATTGCAGCACAACTTTGTGATCTTCATCGCCTGAATTTTGATCTCCTAAACAACAACACTTTAAATTATTCTCTTTGACAAAAATATATTAAAAATAGACTTTTTCTAGTTAACTGAAAAATCAAAATCTTTCAGTGGGATTGCTGTTATTTGGAAAGTCTATCATAATATTTACATATGTTTTATTTTTTTTTATCCTATTGAATAGAAAGACAAAATTTTTAGTTATCTCCTAATATTATTTTAGATCATGACTTTCTTAATTCAAATTCTGAACAAAAGCTGGTGTTATTAAACTAATCTATGAATGTTGATGATCTATTCTTGCATATTCATTTACCGTGAGAATATTTATTGGAAAATAATAGATGCAATAGCAACATGCGGAGAGAATATTAGGAATTTGTCCTGTTCCATTTCTTTAAGGTCTCGTCAAGCAATCATAAAGCCTTCTTTCAGTCAATACAACAACAAACTTTTTGCCATATATAGATATGTAGAAAAAAGAGTACTACTTTCATTGATTTCCAATCTAACATCCATCAAAGGATTTGTCATGTACATAGTTATGCTTTACAACACGAGAAAAACATGCATAAACAATTTTCACTAAATTTTTTCAAGAACTTTTTGCTTTTGTTAAAGAGCATTAAAATTGTCTAAATGCTTCATAGGTTTGCTGATTTTTTTATTTAAATCTAAGTGTATAAGTCTACAAGAAAATGCTTCTTTATTCTCTAATATGTGTATATTTGAGCACTATGAAATTTATAGTCCATGCATAAAAGAAGAGTACTGTTGAAAGAATTATATTTTCTTTTTTTTTATTACAATTTTAAATTAATGATACAAATTCAGAATTATTGAAATAGTATATATAATAAAATTAATTAAATCATGATTTTCAGAAATCATATGCTTCTTGGATGTCTATTAGAAAATGAGCTTTAATTATCAATATTGCTGGCACTTAGTTACCTTTTTAATTTATACTCAATTTATAATTTGTCTCTGTAAAAGTAAAAAAAAAAAAAAAATTTCTCCATGCCTGTAATTGTATGATATCACACTCTTATGATATGGATTTATCTTAATCACATCCTTTTAAAAGTAAATATATATATATTTATCGCTTTTATATGTATATAAATAATATCCTAATAAAAATTGTTTTTAAGTTTGAAAATAGTTCCAAGACAGTAATAAAGAAATAGTATAGCTTTCTTTTTTTTTTTTAAAAAAAAAAAAATTTAAATCAATTCTTTAACTGTGAACTGACAACAAAATATAATAGTATATGAATATGATGATTTTGAATGTAAGGTTACTATATATGCAGTGTGTACGCAAGCACCTGCATATGTTAAATGTTTGCAACTTAAGGAAAACTTATTGAATATGATTTTATTAATATTTTTATTGCACATTGTTGATAACAGTAATAGATTTATAAACATATTTATTAAACAATAAACTTTAAAGTAATTTTTAAACTTATAAATATTAATAGAAGCAAAGTTCATTTTATTTTTATTAATTAAAAAAAAGTATTGAATTATTTGCCATATTATATTTGTTTAATGTAAATAACAGAGCGACAATATATTTAAATTTATTGGACATAGCTTGGATTAATAATCAGACATATAAAATGATAATCTTAGTCATAATTATTCAATTATAGTTTGAATTATAAAGTGTTACAAAATAATGGAATTAGAAAATATTTGTAAATAGTAATATTCAAGATGTTTTGTCAAAATTAAATGTCTATTAGGATGTGTTTCTGTTTTAGAAAATTGTTTGTAAATTGTAGTAATCTAAAAGATTGAAGAAAGTCTCTATACTGTGTTCAAAATTAGGATGCATTCCAAAAATTAGAACTCTAAACTAAATCAATTTAATGATGTATAAAGTAATAAATCTTTTTTCTACTCCAGTTCTGCCATCGTGTGTTACCTCAAGTAATCAATAGATGCCAGATGGTAGTGCTTAACCAAAGCCCTATCCAATGCTTTCCTATCCATATTCTCAGACTGGAGAGAAGTAGATTTGCTACTTAAAAGTGATGTGTAGATAGAGGTCATGTGATACTTTGTTGGTTATAACAATGTATAAAATTGGATATGTGAAAATAAATAAATATGTTAAAATTAAATGAAGTTTGATTGAGAGATTTATTATTATTTTGTAATATTTTTATAAGTACCAATAAAATTATTAATCTGTCTGTATTTTAGATGATTCGATTGGCTATTTTGATTTTCTCATTTTTTTTTTTTTGGTGTAGAGCAATTTTGAATGTTATGAAAAAATAAAGAGTTAATAAAGTCTCTTTTTTTCAATAATTAGCAAATAAAACTTTGACTAATCCACAGTTTTTAACCTTTGAATTGTATTAATGAATGTGATCGTATAAAAAATGATTTTATTAAAAAAAAAAAGAGAATTATTTTTGTATAGAAACTTGGTGATTTAAGTTTATTAATAATTAAAATAGTCTTAAATATTTTTTTTTGATTTTATAAAATATTAGGAAGCTCTGCACCTACTCTTTTGGCACTGATTAAATTTTGTCATTCTTTTTTTTTTCAAAGACAAAAAAATAAAATGTTGATTATGATTTTATTCTTTTATTAATTGGATCAGAGCAAATTTACTGTTATATAAATAATTAATAGTTTTTTACTACAGATACTATTGTTCTGCTTAAAAGTTCTGAAATCCTATATATTAGAATCTTGTAAAAGATTTGCTAAAAATATTCCTAATAAAGTATGTTTGTCTATGAGGAAATATTCAAGTTCTATTTTTCCCAATGCAATTTTTTCTTTAACATATATTTAATGGTGCCAGAGCAATTTTATTGTTAAATAAATAATTATTAATAATGCTCTTTTCTTCCAGGTTTTTAATAAAGTTCTTTTTTTATAAGAGTGACCATTTTAGTTACTTATTAGTAACTTACATCTGGTGGATTTTTAGTGAATGACATCATTTGGAATTACTTTCTTTTCGTCTTATCATTTTATATATACATAATAGATTTTGATGATTTATTTTTGCTAAATAAGTATGCTGTTTAACACTGTGTTACAACAGCAGACTTGAGAGCTAATGATTCCTGGATCATGGCTCAAAACGATTATTTTTGCAGCTCAAATGTCACATGACCTCTTGTGCGACTACTCATTTGATTCCTTTGCATTAAATAAATCTATATCAAATCAGTGTCTGAATGCATGCATCTTTGAGTATATAATTGAAAATGAAATTACTAAATCACTAATAATATTTCAGCATAACATCCACAATGCAAATTAGATATTGTAATGTTATTTTTTCAGATAACAGATACAAAATTGCTTTAGTTCAAACAATTGACATTCAGATAATAGACACTGAATAATATACTGCTTGATTCATTTTCAAATTTTGGAATGGAAGGAAAAGTAGTTTAATAGTGTCTTATCAGAGCAGTATAATTTCAGTTTTTAATTGTATAGTCGTTTATAATATAAATGGTAGATATTAAAGTGTTTTTTTTTTTTTGTAAATAGATATATTAAATGTTTTAAGAAAGTGTGGTACATTCTTGCCTGCACTCATGTAAAAATCTGTAATACTTGTTATGTAATAATATTTTTGAGGTGTATGGTCACATACATATAAAATATATATTGTAAATAATTTTAATTTCTTGTAAAAATAAAATAAATCTGTTATGTAATATTGTATTTATATAATCAATTTTCTCTTTGGTAAAATGTACTTCCTCTAAATAATGATTTTAAGTATTGGAAGAATTTTTAAAATATGGAAAAATGTTGCATAAACATTTGTTAAAATTGTGCAGAATTTTTGTGATCCCACAAATTTATTTGGAAGTAATCCTATTATCTAAGATCAATAATGAAATAATCCAAAAAGAGTAGGTAAATTCAAGAAAAACTAAAATTAATTATGAACTCTCCTTTGATTTTTGCTAAGTGATATTTTTAAAGTATTGACTTCTTAGTTAATATAGAAATTAATCATTGAAAATAAAAGTTTGCTAATCAAAATTAGTTTTGAAAATTAATTATTTTAATGTCTATGAAAATATTGTTGTTGTTGTTTTTTTTTTTGGAGTTGGGGGGTAATTAAAGTGTAAAATAATCAAATAAGTTTGAATGTATTTTCTTTATAAAAGAAAAACAATATAGATTTTCTCCCCCTTTTTAAAAATAAATAATAAAATGTATATATGTTAAGTAGTAGGGACATATGGTGCAATGATAGCATATGACCTAGATTTAAATCCAAGATAAATTTGAAAAGTTTTTTCAACTGGTCCAAATAGTCTAAACAATATTGATTATAAAATAGGTATTTAGCTATTCTTATCTAGAGACTGAAACAAAAATGGAAAATCACTCAAATCCTCACCAGCCAATTAGCAAGTCCAATGAGTATTGCCTTATTCTACTTTGATTCCTCTACTGTTAGAGAGACATTTTCTCTGCAATGGGCTATTTAAAGTTTTTCCATTTTTTTAAGGAATGTTAAATTCAGTGCTTGAATGTGTTCTTAATGCTGGTTTGGTAGATGATTTCTATCACCAGATAGTGTATTTTGAAAATGAAAAGTAAGATTAGAGAAATAAATAATTAATGTGGAGTAAGAAATAAATGAGTTTACTATGGTGAGTAGATGTTTATAACTTGGCAATATTGTTTCTGAACATATATTGTGCAAAAACTTTTAATTTTATTTTAAAAGCCATTAACATTATATTATATAATTGATAAGAAATTAAAGAATGATATATATATATAATGAATGTATTTATTAGTTTAAATATAATTATAAAGTAATAATAAAATAATCAGTAAAAAATTAAATTGTGGTATACAGTAAAGATATTTATTTGTGCAAATATAATTTCAAAAAAATAATAAATTTATCTATTGATAAGCACATTTTCAATGTAACATATTAATTAGCAATAAAAAAAATTAAATTACAATATATGGTGAACATGTTAATTTGTACATATATAATTACAAAAAAAAACTATTTTAAAAGTATTAATAATGAATTATGTCTAGGGCTCTTCAACTGCCAATTGCAAAATACAAAAGAAAAAAAAATTGAATTTATACTCCGTATTGTTCCAAATCAGTGTTGCTTTCTTTTGCTCAAAATTTAACAACTCATTTTTTCTCTATGCTTTCAGAAACAGCACTGTGATGATAACAGTGCTGACTCTTTGAATAATGGTGTATCTTTATGCTATCATGTTTTTGAAAGAACATCAAAATGCAATATTTTATACTCATACTCATCATTTAACTATTTCAAGAAATAACATAAAAGAAAAGAAAACAATTTAGCTTACTGGAATTCATTTGAAAAAGAACTTACAGTTTAGCAATAATATTTCAAAAACCTTTTATCTATTAAAACAACAAATACTGAGTTTGAGAGAATATTTTCAGGTGCAGGAAATTTGATTACCAAAATATGGAATAAATTATCGAATAAAATAATAAATGCTTTAATATCGTTAAAATCTTATTTTGGAAAACAAAAATTGGATTGAATTTTTTTATGTGTTAATGAGTAATTTGTTTATGCACTTCCCTGAAACATGTGATCAAAGACATATGAAAAAAATAAATAATCCTCAAGATGGACATTTTGTGCTGAACCAGCACTCATCAGTTGGTCCAGATCATAATCTCTTACACACATCTTCATCATTTTTTTCAGTATTATATAAATAGAAAATTACTATAGTTTAATTATAAGTGTCAAACTGTCTGCACTCAAAACTTTGACACAAACTACTTTATGTAAATATATTCATGATTATTACTAATCATTTTTTAAACTAGAGGTTATCTTTAGTCCAAATATATACTTTAAATTTCATTCCATGAATAGTATGTCTATAGTATATAATAGAGATATCAACATCTGAGTTTCCTTATCCATGTTGACAGTTTCGATAACTTTTACTACACTACTGTCATGCAAGGTGGAGATTGGTTTCTCTTTATTTTTAATACCTTGCGGAGAGATGTACAATACATTGCACTGTAATATATATTTTCAAGTTTTTGTTTTATAAGCACGTCTCATCTTAGCTCAATCTTATTGCAGCCATCCATCAGCCCAGAAGTCAAACCAATCTCTCTAACTGTGGATGCACTATTGAAACCTTCACTTTACTTTTCAAGTGAACAAGACATATATAGCGCATGTTATAATTTACTTAAATTTAAGTTCATGTATACATTTTTAGATATATTTCAAACTTACATTCCATCACATATTCCTGAAACATATGACCAAAGACATGTGTTTACAGAGAATTTACGTAAACAATGTAAAATATTTTTACATAAATTATAATTATTATTTTTTTACTTACTTTTCTTACTTTTTGTTTACCTTATATTTGTCTTTATCCTTTTTTATAAAAAATATTTCAATTAATTATAATTACTTTTTTATTTAGAAGATAATATATAATTGTTATATACACCTGGGTCTCTTTTTACGCGGATTTATTTAACACGATTTTGAAGTTACGTGATTCACGTTTCTCCGGAAGTTGAACTCTGATAATGCGCTATTACTTTAAATAATAAATTTTGCATATATTGAAAGTAATAGCACATTATTGGAATTTGACTTTCATCTTAGTAATTTCAATATTTTCAGTGCTTTATAATAGTAAGATTTTATGCAATAATGAAATTAAAATCATGATTTCCACATTTTATGTATATACACATTAAATTTTACAAGATTATAATGTAAATTTGTTCAAACATTGTGCGTGTTAATTTTGCATTTTAAATCACGTTCTGTTTTTGCTTTTTAAAAAAGAACGTAATCAATTATTAATCATTTAGTGTCCGCAAGTTTATTTTTAAAAGGTGAGTAATAATAGCAGTGGGCACAATTAAAATTGAAAATTAAAAAATTAAAGACAAAAATAAGAATTTAATTTTTAGTTGTTAGATTAATTACTAATTACGTTGTCACCAGAAAACCATTAACACAACGTGAGAGTGACGTTGGCGCTAGTTGTATTTCCTCTTGTGAAGAATCTGATTTTTTTACCAGTTTGCAAACGAACTTGTTTATCGGCAAATAGTGATAATAATTAAAACGTGTATAAAAAAATGTAAATTACTGTAAATTATGCATAAAAATATATTGTTTTGAATAAAATTAAATATTATAGCTAAAAAAAGTTTGTCTTGTATCAATTTTTTTCAAATTTGAAATTTTTTATTAGTCATTTTATTTCCTTATTTTTTTTTGCACGAATTTTAAAGTAATTTTACGTTGGTGCTTTGCTTTTACGCGATTTTTGAAAAATCACAGTCCGTATCCCCCCTTTTTCAAGGTAAGTTATGTCTATTTTTGCACGATTTCGTTTGCGCGTGTTTTCTGAGGAACCTATCTATTGCATAAAACGAGACCCAGGTGTAATTACTTTTCTACAATCACATTAGATTCTTAACATTGTTGCCATTCAAAACTGTTTTTCGCATTCTTTTATATAAACTTTCTTTCATTAGTGTTTCTTTATAAGATCTAACGTTTTTCAACATCTTTATTTCAAAATTTAAAAGCTTAGATTTTTTCAGATACAGGTATATATTAGAGTTTCTATCTTTTAAATGTTGTTTTAATGTGATTTTCAACTTATTTATTTTTATATATGAAACATTTTTATTATTTCTCTTACAATTTAAACAATTTACAATACACTATGAATAACATTTATATTGTAAATTGCTTAGATTGTTAGATAGATAATACAAAAGTTTAATATGTAGGAACAACAACAACAAAAAAATTAAATACTAAATTAAAGCATTATAGAAATTCTAATATATACCTGCATATGAAAAAATGGAAGCATTTAAATTTTTAAATACAGTGAAGATGCTAGCTATACGGTATCCATCTACACAAGTTCAATTATTGCTGCTACATTTTCATTACAATTTTTAAAAAATTATTGAAAAAAAAAAAAAATGTCTACGACAAACATTTAATTGTGATGATATAGAATTGTGAACAATTGAACACACATAGTGTACTATAAATATACACAGGGGGACCCAAAAATAACCGGAATTTTGAAATAAAAAATTGTATATTTATTTTTAGGTGTTGCAAATTGAATCACTTTAAAAAGTATAGTCTGTTTAATGCAATACTGGTCTAAACCAGTTTGTCACTTTTCGAAGTAGTCCAGAAACACTTGCAAAGTGATGCATTTTAACACTTCGGTCACCCCCCCCTCCCCCAGTTATAAATCTGCAAAAAAATTGGAGGCATTTTTTCATTCGAGAGATTTTTAAAAAATCGCACAAAGTAGGATCGAGTGAATATGGGATCATGCTGAATTTAATTAAAAAGTGTTTCACATTCAAGGCTTTGAGAAATGACACTATTGGGGTATAGTTTGCACTCTTTTCTTTGCACAAAACAGGATGTTTACATTTTACTGCATCACTTAAATATTTCAGAACTTGCAAATAAAATGTCTTACTGTTACAAACTAAATCTGAGAGAAAAATGCCATTTGCATCCAAAAATATCAGCATTAATTCCAATGTTTTAGCCAAAAATTGACAAAATGCATTTTAGAAAAAAATGTACTACTTATCCCCACAATTTCAGACAGTCCCTTGTTTTGGCAATTTAATGCAGATGGGTTTCTGCAAGAAATATGTAACACCAAAAGTATATACTACAACAAGCTCACATACCAGAGAATGATTCCGGTTATTTTTTGGGTTCCCCCTGGTATATGTAAATGTACTTCTCAATTTTGTTATTAATATTAATTTTTAAAATTTTGTTGATGCTATAATTTTAATATGTATATGCACAGTATACACAAAGCACATGTTATATATACATAACGGTCGGGCAGAGACTTTCCCTATCTGCGATACCAGGGCACCACTAGGTTACTGGAACCTAGAAAATTTACAAAGTAAGCAGATATGTAAGGGTAAGATTCAACTTTTATTGACCGATAGCCCTAGTCACTAGCTCAAGGAGTAGCTGAGTTTTATAATATAACTTATTTTTAATTATATATTTCAAAGTATTATTAATAAAGATAAAATAATAAGTCACTGCCAGCACTAATAAGACAAACATTTATTATGCACATAACATATATAAAACATTTGAAGATTAGATTGTTTAACATTATTCTATAGATTTAAATTCTGATATTTTTCTTAATATGCACAGATGAAAACTTATATAATTTTAATATATTTATATTGTGTTAAGTGCAAATAAACTACATAAATTTCGCATTAAAAGACTCCCAAATCATTTAACCTCAGGCTCAAAGTTCGCAGTTGAACCAACGCTAGCTTATTGATATATCGACGTGATCAGTGCAAAATGAAGATGTTATCATAAAACCATGCTGCCAGGAATATGCATCTGTAGCATGATATTATTAAAGAAATCTTTGTTTAGTACAGGAATGTGAGTCTGTCTGGCGAAGGAATCATATATAAACATTATTGAGAAAGAAATACTTCATCTGGAAGGAGAGTGGTCCATGACATCTTATGGTACCTATCCATAGAGAGTATGAAATCAAATGATGTAGGAGACACCTCTGGGCCATGCATTCATTTGGGTACAATGCCCTATATGCTAATGCCGCACAAGAGAATGAGAATCTAATGCGTCTCCCCAGATTACATCAACATATAATGCCTGTATATCCCTCCACCAGCCTCGATTCAACTATGAAACGATTAGTCCAAAATTAACCCCACATAATCTAACCTAAACTTTAACGAATCTATGTAGCCAGCTATACTTAACTTTAAATTTAGCAATTTAGTTAACAAAGATAAAATTGACTGATAGCAAATGTTATACATAAAAAAAAAATTTAAAAATTCTTTGGCTTGTCAGATAAGAGCTTATTTAGAAATTATGCTTAGGTTTATTAATTGAAAGATCATTTAAGTTGGCTATTTAAAAGTTCATATTGCATTCAAAAGTTTTTATACTTCACATTATCTTGCTGAATCCTCTGTATTGTGGCAAGTGTATTAAAACCCATCCTACCAACACATTTTGTGTAGATTGTTCTCCTTGGAGATGAAACCGCTGCTTGCCATTTTTATTCAGGAACTGTCACTTGGAAGGCTGCCTCAGTCGGCGCAAATAAGGGAAACAAAATCTTTTGCAAGACCCCTACAACATGGAGTCTGCAATACAGCTGCGAAATATTTTAGACCAGTCACCAATAATCAATCAATAATAATTTATTTTTATATTATTACCCCTCCCTTATCACCAAATTTTTGGAACTATCGCTTCTAATGTTGCTCCAATCTTATTGGCCATGATGGTTTTCTTTTCTGGACTGTTTGTTGGTAACTGCATTGGCCAGTTTACTCCAAAGCGGGAAACACCATAATCTTTTAATTTTTATCTCTTATCTGACTTTCGATCGTTTAATTGCCCCAAAGACCCGTTTGCTTTACATTTATAACATTTTAATAGAACAATCATTTTCATCCTACTAAGATTTAAACATAATTTTTGAATAGAAACTAATTAACATTATTATTTTTTTTTTACATTACTTAAAAAAAATAATCTTTTATTTTTAGATTATTTTTTTTTTTACTTTGACATATTTTTAAGTAATTATTTACCAGTTTTCCATCTGTGCAATTTTATAACTATCATTTTAATTTTCTCTATATATATCCATTTTAGTTACGAATCTTTTTTTATATTTTCATTTTGAAATGATGTAACAACATATATGTATACCTTTACAGTATATATATATTCATGTTGAAAAATACTGTATGGTGCACTTGCAGTACAATAAACAATACGTATAATAAAGTCTTATCAATAAAACTGCTATATATGAGAAAGTCTTGGACAAAATATAGTGTAGTTTGTGGCTTCACTATGAAGATGGCAGGAAATATTACATCTTTTAAAGAAAGTTTATATATAAGAATAAGAAAATTAGTTTTGAATAGAAACAATATTAGGAATTTAGTGTAATTGTGTAAATAATTATAAGGATTTTTAATAGTAATAAAAAAGTAAAATGATGTAGACAAATATGAAGTAAATAAAAAAAAATTATAACTTATGTGAAAATATTTTGTTGCTTTTGTAAATATATATTTGTATATATATACAGTATTTCATAGAAATAATCTTTGACAATGGTCTTATTGAAAGAAAATTGAAATGAAAAATGGTTCCTAAAATAAAACAAGATATGAAAAAAAAGAAGTGTGGGAAATTAATTTGTTCTATATATGTATATTGAAATTAATGGATCATATTTGGAAAGAAAATGGAATAATAATTGAAGTGTTGATTTTTATTAAATTAATATTCATTGCATATTTATGTACAACTGAATTAAATTTAAAATATACATTAAAATAAGATTGCAATACACATCATTATTGCATCTTATTAGTAAGTAGAAAGATCAGTTTATGCCTCACAAATGGATCATTTGTTTCTAGAGAAATCTTTTGATTGAACAGCATAGAATTCAATTAATCTGCTTCTGATGAATAAATCTGAAACTGATATGAAAATAGAAGCAGTGGGCAATTCCATTCAATGTTAGAGGTAGTTTAAGATTCTGTTCCCTGCCTGGGCACATCCCTATAATTTATATTGGCAAATTCCTATAGAGCATTACAAATTTGTTCAATTTACTTGTAAATAGTTTTAACTGAATTGATTTTTGATTTTCATTGAATATTATGTAATGATTTAAGCATTGTGTGTGCATGCTTTTTTCATAATTTTCTGTCTTTTAATAGAGGCAGAAAATAAAGAATATTCCAAAATTTTTCATTGCTGGAAGCAATATTATATTTTTCTATTAACCTTTCATTTTACTTCTACCATTGTACACTTGACCTTTATAATTCAGAATATTTAAATTTAGTTTAACTCTTCTCCTCCAAGTCATCAAAATTTTGTTAACTCATTATAAATTATAAAGTTAATACAAATATTAAAAAAGTAGATGTATATAATAATATTAAAGGTATTAAAGAGGCAAAACTCTCCATACAGTACTGCCACTCAGTGCAATCCAGAGTAATCAATGGATGCCAGAAGTCTTGTGATGTTCAGTAGTTTAATACCAATCCTGCCTAATAGGATAGTGGTGGCTATGATTGTTAAAGTGCCAAAGACATCAAAATGTATGGGTACTGGACTGAGTTCAGACCCACATGACTATATAAGCTAATAAGATTAGATTGAAAATATTATTGTTTTCAATTTGATTTTCATAGTTTTGTAGTTAAGTAGAGATAAAAGGTGGCCGCTGGAGGGTTGCAGTACTCTCAGATCCAAGGCTACTCACTAACGAAGGCCACAAGCCAGAAACTAGTCTGGGGATATTGGATGAGTAAGCACTAAATAGGGATTTTATGCACAAGCCTTCTGGCATCCATTGATTACTCTGGCTTGCACTGAGTGGCACTACTATATGGAGAGTTTTGCCCGTTTAATAACAGTTATAAGCAAGCATAAGAAATGGTGATCATGTGATGTCCAGTAATATTAAAGGTAATTTATACATTTGTAATTCAAAGTATTAATATAAATTTTACATGAAAAACATTATATGCAAACGTAAAAAATAAAAGGAAAATTAATTATTATAGTATAGTTTTGCTGCAGACACAAGTAGATAATTTTTTTTTAGAAAAAAACTATTTTTTTGCTGTGCTTTTGAAGAACTCCCTAGCAAGTTTTGTGGGAGAACATCAAAAGTCTAATAATGCTACTACAGCTTAAAGTTTTATATCACAGGGCAAGAATGCCATACATGTTTATCACTTTCCTTTCGGCTTAACCTGGTTTTATATTTTTAAAAACCCTTTAATTTTTATATATTTGGTCATTTTTAGTATTCTGCAATGTAAATTTTATAAAAATATAATTAAAATGGTATCAAAAGATATTGCACAATATTTGACTGTTAGTGTGTTGGCATGAGAAATGGTGTATGAGGTATGATAATTAAGCTCATAAACTTGCCACTGTGTACTCATGTCGACAAACTGTACAAACAACTTGATATAGTTTCATAAACCTTGGTATATTATTGTCTCACAGCTATGTTCTTCTCAAGTAAGGGGGTGTTTTGATGAGTGATAGTCATTATTGTTTACATGTTTTTGTGTGCATTTGCAAGAATGTTGGAGTTTAATTTAGAACAATGAACAACATTAAATTTCTTATTAAACTTAGCAAGAGTGGAAGTAAAGTCAGGGACATGTTTGTTCAAGTTTATGAGGATAATACCATGAAGAAAATGTAGTGTACAAATGGATTAAATATTTTTCTGATGGGAGAGAAAGCATCGTTGATGAACAGATGTCAGAGCAGCCAATAAAAAGCAGAACTGACATCAACATTGCAAAAATGTGTTAAATTGTGCATCATAATTTTCAGCTGATTGTGAGAAGCAGAGCAGGCAGACCAATAAACATCAATAGTGAAACAAGGAAATCGTAACAGAAAATCTTATCATGAGATAGTGTGTGCAAAAATGGTCCTGAAAAGAGCTCATGGAATAATCAAAGCAATATTTTTCAAGACCTTTTGAAGAGAAAAGATGGTGTTTTGAACCATGCTATCATTGGTGATGAAACATGAGTATACTAAATGACCCTGAAACAAAGCATCTGCATAGTGGAAGTCAGCCGATTTTCCACGATTAAAAAAGTTCCATCAATTCAAACCGAAGGCTAAATAATGTTGCTAACCTTTTTTATCCATTATGAATTTGTACCAACTGGGCAAGAAGTTATTTAAATTTACTACTTGAAAGTACTAAAAAAAAGGCTATGTAAAAAGTTGGGTGAAAATAACTTGAACTTTTCTTCAACAACTCATGGTTTTTGCATTATGACAATGCAACAGCTTGCATGTCATTGCCTGTAAGAGAGTTTTTAGCCAGTAAACAAACAACTGTATTGGAATACTTTCTGAACTCACCTGATTTGGTTCTGGAATGATTTTTCTTTACCCAAATATAAAGAAAATGCTGAAAGGCAAACATTTTGATGATATTCAGGATGTCAATGGTAATAAGATGATAACTTTGATTATTATTCTAGAAAAAGTTCCAAAATTGCTTGGAAGGGTTGATTAGGTGCTGGCTCTGGTGTATAGTTTTTCAAAGGGGAGTATTTTGAAGGTGACCAATAACATTCAGCAATGAAGTATGTAACACTTTTTCTAGGATGAGATCGTAAATTGACAATTTGTCAGATCCACTATGAGCTAATTTTATATTTACTTAGACATGTTAAAAGATATTTTATTAAAATTGTTTTTGATTATATAGATATTCTACTTCCCCATATACTAATTCATTTATCCTATAATAGTAATAATAAAATTGTCTGGCCACAATTTTGATCCATCTAATGTTAAAGTCATTTGCACTGAGCACAATGATCGAAAAAGAAAATATAAAGAGACGTGATTTATTGCAAATAATATCAATGCAATGAACAAGGAAGTCGCACACATTGCACTATCATGTAAATGGTATATTTAAATTATTTAACTTATGAGTTCTATTTATATAAAACTATATTAGTTTTATGAATATGACCGACCTGGGTCTAAAGCAGTGCTAAGCTGTAAATTTTTAGAGTAAATTATAATCTTTCCAGCATTGAGTATCATATTTTGTCATATTCAAATTAAGAAAAGAAGTAATCTAATTCAGTTAATAAAAAATGTTATTGAAATAATATTTATTATAGTTTTTTATAGTGCAAGAGTTTAATTAATTCATTAAATTTTTTTTAAAAAATCTCAAATGTATGAAAAGACATATAACCTCATTTTAAATTGAAATTTCAATTTTTATTTCTTATTATAAATACAGATACGAAATAAGTAGATGTTGATACATTTATTGAAAAAGTAAATAATATATATTAATATTTTTCTTATAGATAAGAAGTGAAGTAACAAAAAAATGAACTTGTAATAATGAAGCGTATTAATTTTTTTGTAAATTTGATAAAATATCAAATTGTTTTTTTTTTGTTTTTAATATTAAAAATTATTTAATGCTATAAATATTCATTGTTAATTGTTCATAAGAAAGCATTGTATAATATCTACCTCTAAAATCAAGTCATTAAATTAAAATAGATTGTGCACTTTTTTATTCTCATAAATGTGATATTACTAAACTATTATATATTTATTTGCTTTAAAATTTTTGATATATTTTTACAAAATTAATCTAATAAGACATTTTTTTTTTTTTTACTTTAATATAAAATATTAACTATAGAGATAAATTTGTATTAGGAATTTTGTTTCCCTGTGTTGATATTTCCGAAGTTAGACATTTATGTGATGTTTTTGCGCTTGTATGTTTAGAGAACATTGAAGATAATAGTAGAGTACAACCTGCAAGAAGTAGATAGACTTAAATATTACAACAATATAAGTGCTGTTATAAATCTTGATAGTGCAAATAGATGATTAGAACTTAAACTATGGCTCAAAACTTTGTAAAATCACTAAATCATCACATGGCCACTATTTCCTATCCTTATATAAACTGTTAAAACAATAACAAACTCTCCATACAGTAGTGCCACACAGTGCAAGCCATAGTAATTGATGGATGCTAGAAGGTTTGTGTATAAATACTCTATCTAGTGCCTACTCATCTAATATCTCTAGACTAGTTTCTAGCTTGTGGTTTTCATCAGTGAGGAGCCTTGGATCTGAGAGCATTGCACCTAAGCTGCTCACTGATGAAAGCCACAAGCTATAAACTAATCTGGGGATATTGAATGAGTTGACATTAGATAGGAATTTTATGCACAAACCTTTTAGCATCCATTGATTACTATGACTTGCCTTGTATGCCATTATTGTATGGAGTGTTTGCGATTATTCAAAATCTTTATGTTAATATTTTGATATTTATAATTTATGAAAGTATAATAGTAGCATTTCAGAACAAATATATTGGTTTTATGTAATAATAGATTATAAGAATTTACCATCAAACTATTCGTGTTTTTGTTCATAATGTACAAAAAACATGCAAACCTATTACTGTGTACATATATATTACTTACAATAACTCCCCTCATATACACTTTGCTGCAAATTTTTTTTTTAATAATTCCTTTATTTTCCTGACAGTTTTGATTGTCCTCTATATACAAATGTACATGTTAGCTATAAATGTGTCAGTGTTTATTAAAAGTCATTATTTTATGGAAGTGGAAGAATATTTGGAAAATGTGGAATACATATAATTGAATGAAAGGTTAATGATTATTGTCCTCTTAATTTAATTTTCTAATAATGGTTACTAATATTTATGGCTGATGACTGAATTAATTGTCTTAATTCTTTTTACTTTTTTCTCATTGTAAGCAGCTCATATTGTTGGCCATTTCTCTGTAATGGATTTGAGTATTTGTGAAACTACAACTCTTTCCTCTAATTGCATATACAGCTAATCTTATTCTAATCTTTTCTTTTCTTTTTTTCTTCTGTTTTTAACTCTTCTTTCTTGAGGTTTTTTCTTTGTTTTGTTTTTTTATTCTAAAGTTGGATTCACGATGATTGATTATTGTAGAATAAATTTATTTGTGAATAATATAAAATTATGTTGGTGTTTTTTAAATAATAGAATTATCTCAAATAATTTTTGACATTATTTAGTGTTTCTATATTTTTTTGTTTCTCAATAGGATTCTTAAATAGCACCACAATTTCTCACATTTCTAATTATTATGTAAAAATTGAAACCATTCAATAAGTAAATGTATTCTGTAATATAAGCAAAATAAGAATTTGTAATGATTTTTACCTGGTAAGTAGCCAGATTTTTATAGCTTAAACTACACTGAAAATTGCATTCATAATTAAATATCTACTTGGTAACATTTACAGAGAGATGACCAAGACATTTAATTTTTGTCTGTATTTTTTATATTTATAGATAGATGTGACTATTCAATAAAATTATCTAAAATATAAATGTTTATCTAGATAAAAAAAAATTAATTTGCATGAATTATTTAACTTATTAACAAAGAACAGCACAAAAAAGATAACAGTTATTATCTGCCCATGAGTTTTTAAAAACATTATAAGAAGCAGTCATTGAAAAATTGATTAGATATCAGTGAGTGTGTTGTTCATTCAAAATTGATAACCCTTAATTTATTATTAAAATAGTGTTAAATATAGAATTAGAATGAGCGGTGGGGAGGGGGGGGGGAGTTCAGGTTATAGTTTTGGAAATTTTCTGTAGCATAAATATTTTATATAGTATTAAAAATGCTTTCTGAAAAGATTGGAGTTTATTAAATTAAAAAAGGCAGCTGTTAAATAAGAATTAAATGACAATGTGTCCAGCAAATCAGATCTTAGTTTCACATTGTTTTTAGGTTTTTATTACATTTGTATTGTATGAAACAATTAGTTGGAAATTCAATAATAATAATGATTTATTCTTATTGTTTTTATTGCCATTGTATGAATAAATCATTAAGTTTTTTGTTTATTATTATTTAATTATACTAAGAAGTCTGTATTTTTATATTACAATATTTAAATAGCAAAAAAAAAAAGGACTCGCATATAAAGTGATTAATCTGCTAGATTAAAACATTTAAGAAAGTTGAAATTATGGCACACTAAAAGTATTACATTGCAGCACAACATAGAGTTGCCTTTATTGAAGTCAGGAATTTCTCAGCCGGTACACCAAAAGAAATCAGTTTTTCCATTTCTTATCCTGTGCATCATTTATATTTTCAAATTTATTTACATTCTATCCTATTTCCACAACACCCCCATGCCCATTAAATAGCTTTAATCCCACAGTCATCCTTATCACTATACATTCTAATATAAAAAATTGAAAATCCACACTGTATAATCATTCTGTCAATACTTATTTTTCCATAACTTTATTATTTGTATCTTTCCTGTTTCTAAATGTTTACATTCTATTAATACATGTTTAATATTTTTTACACTTTTATTGCACAGTCGGCAAACCAAAACATCCAAATTATTTATTTATGCATATATTCTCTTGGTGCTAAATATTCTGTTGAAGTTTTAAAAATTAATTTTCTCTCCTTGTTATATCATAAAATGACTTGTTTACTTATATATATTCAAACTATTTCTTTTCCATATCTACTTTTATTTCTCTCTCTGCCTTTTTTAAATGAAACTGTTCTCTTCAATCTTTACTCCTATAATATGCAACAATCTTCACAACACATTCATCACAATTTTTAAATTGATATAAAATTTTGTTCAATTTGTTAGCATATATTCTATTATCTTTGTCATCCACTTTGTTATTTAATCTTTACTTAAAAACCATTTTGCCTTTTTATTTTACTGTCCATAAATTGCAATCTACCGATAACTTGACTATCCAGTCTCTTCCTAAATTGTCTCATTTGCTATCTACATATCCACATCCAAAACATTTTCCTGTTTCTCTTTGAGTTCTTTCTAGAATATGCAATATCCCTTTACTAACACCTTATATATTATTTCCATAAAATAATCCTAGTACTGCATTTTCCTTCCTCAATCAACTCTTTTATTATTTTGCATCATTTATCACTTTTCAATCACACAAGTAATCATTTTGATTACTCAAAATGATTCACAAAGAATTATATTTATTTACCACATTCACGTTTGTATCAGCCAAAAGAAATTTTTTCTCTTAACATTTATCATCTCTATTTTTTTCTTTTCTTCATTAAATTTAATTCCCATTTCTTAACCCACTTCCCCATTTTCTTCTTACAAAAAAATGTCATTAATAAAAACAAAAACACTAGTAATATATACAGCCTCTTGTCATGCATTAGCAGTTTCTTTAACCTTTTCATAAATCCTCTTTTGCCAATTCAACTTTTTAAAAATATAAAAACAAAATAGATGACAGGATACTCTTGACATAATCCAATCTCATTTTTAACTCTTATTGGCTTTATATTTCCTAATTAATCTGATTCATTGTTGTTCCATTCATTGTCAAATGTATAATAGATTTGTCTCCAGTATTTCAATTTATTTTATCATAAAAATCGTATATAAATACTTGTGTTTATTTTCATATCCATCTTAATGAGTTGTGTGATTATTCTAACTCTTAAGAAATTATATCTTCTGTATTAAAATATGATAAATTTGATTTCATCCTAACTGCAAAATCATCACATCTCTGCTGTCGTTCTAACCCCATTTTTCAAGTTCTGATCAGTTCATTATCCATCAATCTAATCGCATTTTTTTATTGTTTGTTTTTACCATTGTTACCTTTGTCTTTCTAATAGTTAATTTTTTTTGCCATATTTATTTTATAATTATTTAAAATCATCACTATTCTTTCTCTACGGCCACTTTTACTTTCCTTACCATTCAATAATATGTTTTCTTTCCATTATATTCCTCTTTTTTATGTATTTAAAATTTTTTTATTTCCATCTTTTCCATTTTTATTTATATTCTTCAGTAATTAATTATTTTTATTTTATTTTTTCAGTATAATTATCTATCTAAGTCAATTTTCTTTATTTAAATAATTTTCCCATTTATTAGCAGTATTATTTTTAATTTCTCAACATTTTATAGTATAGTTATGTTCTCTATATAATTCATTCTTCTCTACACTTTTAGTGATTCTCATATTTCTGTTACATTGTTTAATCTTCTAACAATTTTACTCAAAACCATAGTTTGCACTCTACCATTTATTCTCTCATAATTGCAATGCATATAATCACAGCAACAAAATCTTTTGCACTTTTTTCTCTAAGTTGTTTGATATTTGACTAGGTTATTTTTATTATTGATACTGCATCTATATCTTACTCTATCTGTGATTTCTTAAGTATTACTCCCCATTACATTCCTAGCCATTTTTTAATTTTTTTTTTTTAAAAGTCATCATTATTCCATCTAGTTCTCTTAGTTTTGTTTTTTTTTTGCTTAGTTGTTTCATTTAGTTTTGGATAAAGTTTCTATAAAAATGTTTATTGTATGGCCAAAATAGATAGCACTTATTCTTAAGAATTTTTAATATGCAAAATTATTTATTATAAATTACAATGCTATAAATAATGTTGTATTTAAATGTAAGTATATATTTTTTATTATTATTAAAATGATGAACATGTTATGCTTATTTTGATGTATAGGATTATTTTATCTTTAAAGTTAAGTTCAGAAAAGGGTTAACTGCTTTTATCATCTGTCTTTAAAAAGCTGCATTCATTTAGCAGCTGTTATGGAACACTGAAGCTAGCTGGAAGGGAGGGAAAGGGAGAATGCCATAAAACAGTTATTGTCTAAGAAATAAAAAAGATTTAGTATTTTCTCCATATTCATCAGCTTTTTTTTTAAAAAAAAAGATGTCTGTATATTTTATATTAAATAATTAAAAATAATAGCATCAAAAATATAACACAGTATTTAAAATATTGATCTGAATATAATGGAAATGATTTTGATTTAATTTCCTAGCGTTTTTAATGGCTATATGTATACAATATTTCACAGTTAATTTTTAGGAGCTAGAGGAAAATCTGCAAAAAGGAAAAAGGATTTTTGTTAGGAATAATAATACAAAGGTCATAGAAAATTAAATCCTGAACTTATTGAAAATCATTTAAAAAAGCAAATAGAAAAATAATCCAAGATCTATCGATTATTAAGGATAATCTTTAGATTTGAAAAGCAGATTTAATAACTGCTCCCGTTTCTTTTGTCTATAAGATTATAACGTTAATTGTGATGCAGAATGTATCCCTCTGTAAAGTATCAAAGGATACAGTCATATCCTCTTGGCTTGTGTGTGGCAAATTTCTGTCCCAAGAGTTAAATCCCAAAGCATGACATCATCTTGGTCTTTTAGAATTATTGGATTTGCGTTTGAATCAGGGCACTATTATTTATTGGACTTCTATATTTTTACAGCTGTTGCTTTCTGCTTAACCCTTATGGTTCTAATATTTTAGCATTAATAAAGATTTTATTATAAAAATTAAAATATGCTCTTTTTTAATTACTTCATACTTTTTATTAGCTTTGTACTTGAGTTTACTTTGAATATATTAAATATCAGATATATGTTTATATTTATATAGTGGTAATATTCAAAATATTTAACAACATACTATGCTAATATAAATTTATATTTAATGCAGATAGTTATCATGAGAATGTTTTTTAGCAATAATCGTCCTCATTCTTGTTTTCATCTACTTCTATTTTTTAAGTCATTGTTTCATTTCAAAAAAAACGTCCTCAGTGTTTTATTTCCTTTCTGAATTAGAAGATATTTAAAAAGAATATTCCAGAACTAATACTTTTACTATTTTGTTGAAAGTGCTTTATATAAAACAAATTTTGCCACTACTGTATTGCTAATAATTAATTTTTAACAATTACTATAAAAATATTTAAACCACTAAACATCACATGATCACCATCTCTTATGCTAGCACGTAACTGTTATTAAACAGGCAATACTCTCCATACTTCCTAATAGAATAGTGGTGGCTATGGTTGTTAAAGAGCCAAAGACACCAAAATGTATGAGTGCTGAACTGAGTTCAGACCCATATGACTATATAAGCTGTTGAGCTTAGATTGAAAACATTGTGTTTTCAATTTCATTCTCATAGCTTTGTAGTTAAGTAGAGATAAAAGGTGGCTGCTGGAGAGTTGCCTTAGATCCTAAGATCTAGGTGCAGTGCTCTCAAATCCGGGCCTCCTCACTGATGAAGGCCACAAGCCAGAAACTAGTCTGGGGATATTGGATGAGTAGGCACTAGTTGGGGATTTTGTGCACAAGCCTTCTGATATCTACTGATTACTCTGTTTGGCACAGGGTGACACTACAGTATGGAGGGTATTGCCTGTATAAAAATATTTCTAAATTTTAACAACTCATAGGATGATTCTATTACTTACCACAAAATAATAGGAATATCAATGATAATCTTTACCAACGATAGGTAAGATCTGAAGTAATAGTAATTATTATTCTATTGCCATGTAGAAAAGGTGTGCTAGGAGAACCCTGTAATATTTTGCTTTTGATATATATAAAATCTTTTTGTTAAACGTTCAAAGATGCCTATAGTTAGCAAATGAAGTCACTTAAATATATATTTGCTGAATTAATGTTGAACATGTATAATTAGGCAAGCATTTTGGTTTGAATTCAAAACTTGGTGAGGTTGAGTAATATAAAATAAGTAAAAATGGCTTCTGAGTGGATCAAGTACTTTTCACTTACAGAAATTAGTAGCTAGAAATTAATAATGGGATTTAGTTGACATTATAATCCAGTATTTGTTGATTACTTGCACTTAATAGCTGGTTCTAGAGCAGGGTGGCATAGAATGAATTATAAGAATTATAAAATATTTGAACAGTATTGAGAGTAATATTAAATCATTTCACATGGAAAAATATTTCATTTTTTAAGTAAATTATTGTCAGTAGGAATCATAGAAGGCTTTTATCCCAAAATATTAGTTGTTTGTTTGGGGCATATGAAAAGGTGCAGTATCATTTAGAACAGGGGTGGGCAACAGCTGGCCTTCAGGCCATATCTGGCCCATGACAATGTAGAATCTGCCCTGCCCCGTAAATGCCTAAATATTAAAAATACACACCTGACTACACTTGCTGTAAACCGCAATCTCTAGGCCTATCGCTCACATGTTGATATAACATTAACTTTATCTTAATGCCATGAAAAATATAAAATACTATAATTTTTTATTATCATAACTTGCGTAAATTTAATTATAATTTCTAAAATATCAATTTTATATTACAAAATATTAAAATATAGGAGGAATCATGTTGCTAATAATGTTAATTTCCGTTTTTAAAGAATACTGTATATTCTACGCAGTTAGCAGCATCAGAATATTATTTCCTAATTATTATTATAGAATGCAATTCCTTTGGGTTTAACTTTTTATTGAAAAAAAATAATATTGGTGCATGATATTTTATAAGTAAGTTTACGCCTTTTCTAATTATTACAATATTTAATTTTTTTATAACCTATAAGATGAGCCAATTAAAAAAAAGTAAAATTGATGCTGAATGCCACATTTTCAATGATAATTGGATATTCAGATTTTATTTGCAAACTATGTCCATTTTAAAGAATATAATCTAAAAAGGCATTTTTCAACAAAACATTCCGTAAAATATAAAGTATTTTCATTGGAACAAATGAAAATTGAAGCAGAAAAATTAAAATGTGGTTTGCATAAGCAACAAAGTACTCTGAAAATTTTGTCAAATATAGATAGAGCTGTGATTAAAGCTAGTTCTTATCTTTACCTATTTATAATTGAGTTCTATTTAAATCATTAAATATTGTATTTACTTTATTTTAAAATACATTGATAATTCAAGTAATGTAACATTTTTTAGGTTCTGATTTTTTTATTAAATCATTCAATCTATTCTGGCTTGCATTATGATACAAAATTTTATTTAGCCCGCTGCTGAAAAAATTTGCCCACCCCTGATTTAAAAGATGACTAATGCCTGGAAATAGTATTTGCTACATATAATGACATCCACATATGATCAAATCTAGAGAATATATATGGCCGACCAAATCATGACACTCGACTACTGTATTAAACCAGATAGAACAACAGTAAATTCACAGTTGCATAGACACCCAATGCTTGAAAGATAGTTTTTAAAAAAGGGTACAAAGGAGCCTTTAAAAACAAAGACCTGCCTGATCAGATCTTAATGAATGTTAAGATAAACAGTGAAGAATTAAGACAGAAAAGAAACAAATGTCTTAGTAGAATATCAAATTGAAAAGAATTGTTTTTCACCAAATCATTTTTGAGATTATGTTGACAACATTTTTTCTAGTTTTTCTCACTAGCATATATAGTTGTTGCAATAAATGTGTCAGTTATTTTTGTTTTAATCATTATTTACCAAAATACTATAAGTAGTATTCTTTAAGTATCATAATAAGGTAACTTGTCATTTATGTAGCTAGGATAATTCAAGCTTGATATCAAAATTCCTTATTTGTTTTTTTCTTTTCACCTGTACTCTTAATAATGTATTATATGCAGTCCATAGATATCTACAATTTTTGACAATCTTCATCATTACCTCAAAGAATAATTGTATTACTATCATTTCCCAGGGAACATAATCTTCAAGAAATATGATCAGGATCTCCTTATGTTTTAAAATGCAGAGATTAATTCTTATTTAATCTTTGTGACATTGTATGTTGTTTTCTGCATGTAGTGGGTTTTGAAATCATAAGTATAGTAAGCTATAACTAAACCAGTGCTGTATTTAATCATCATCAGTGATTATTATTGCCTGCTGCCTCTTATAATTTAATCTAGCAATTTACATTTAGAATTTTGTCATCACTAAGATGCAGTTCCCCTTCTGTTTTTCAGTCATTTTTAAATCTATCTTAAGTTTTAATTTATTTATTTTTTAAGTCTTTTTGATATTATGCTTTTGTAACTTCAAATTCTCACATAGTATTTGTGTATTTGTATTTATTTAAGGTTTATAAACATTTATGGTTTTACTAAAATAACCACACATACATATATATGGTATATATAATAATATAGAATTCACATTTTTGTTTATATATGGCACTGGTATAATTTGAATTATTTATGAAATATTATTAATAATCATCATTCCAGCTGAAATAAATTAGCAATAACATAATGGAAAAGGAAAAAAAAAAGATATGTATCTAAAATATCTAAGGTCTCATCTTCATATATTTATCTTCGATATACACCGTTTTGGTCACTTGTTCAGTGTTATAATTATTGAACCTAAATAGTTTAGATTATAAGTTATATAGATTCTGTTTTTCATTTGTTGGAATATCATTTTTTGCATTAGAATTTAATTAAACATGTATAACTTCAAAAAATATCCATGTATGATTCTAAAACATTTAGAAAGGGAACATTGATCTTGTATTTAATAAATCAGCTTAATAGCTGATGAATTTGAATATTACTGTCTTTTGAATTGCAATTCTAGTCAGTTATTGTCTTCCATATAAAGTGCTTATTTTAATCCGAATAATACCCTAGAACTTTATGACATTTAAAAAAATTATTAATAAGAATACCAAACTCTCCATACAGTTGTGCCACCAAGTTCAAGCCTTTGTAATTGATGGATGCAGGAAGGTTTGTGCATAAAATCCCTATCTAGTGCCTACTCATCCAACATCCCCAGTGGCTTTCATCAGTGCAAGCCTTGGATTTGAGAGCACTGCACCTAGATCTTCAGATCTAATGCTATTCTCCAGCAGCTATCTTTTACCTATTTGGTAAAATGGTGATCATGTGATGTTTTGATTGTTTTAAAAATATTATTTTCAGTAAAAAAAATCTTAATGTCATCAGAGTAAAATTTTATCATCCTATTTGAATTATGATTTTTTTCAAATTCTAGATATTAAGTTATTAGAAAATTTTTGTTGAGATGTCAAATGTTATCTCTTGATCTTAGTACTCTGTTAATCCAATGATTATACTTTACTTTTGATAGAGAACTTAAAGCACTCATATATTAGAATTATGTGATTTTTTTCAAATTCTAGATATTAGGCTACTAGAAAACTTATGTTGAGGAGTCGAATATCACGCTACCATTGATATAATAATGATCTTAGAATTCTGTTGATCCATGATTATACTTTACCTTTGACAGAGAACTTAAAGCACCCATATTTTCAAAATACTTTTTCATATTTAACAGTGCTTTTAAAAATATCATGTAGTTTTTTTTTACTAATGTATTGAGTATATAATTAAAGAATTTTATTTGGTGTAATATCATGGTTATTTTTATAACTAGAATACCTTATGTGAATTACTGTAATGACTCTGGAGTGTAAGATCGTTGGATCGATTCCAGGTCTAGCATTTCTGGTTCTCAAACTTCTGATCAATTTCCCAAGCAATAAAACTATTTGATTATTATTATTATTATTATTTTTATAGCTAGAATCAAAGTCTGTCTGTATTGGTAAAGAATTAAAATTATTTCACAACAAAATTTTGGTGTTTTTATCACTCAGCATTTTTATTTTTACATATTTAGTTGTTTTTTGTTAATTCCATTTTGTTGGATAACTTTCTTTTTTTATTTGTAAATATTCTGAATATCATAAAAATATATATAATAAAGTATTTTTGCAAATAGTCTGTTTTATCCCAACATGTGATAATATTATTTAAAAACCTTTATATGTTTTAGAAAGGAGATACTCAAACATCCACAAACAATTTGGTAAAAGCATTGTAACCACATCTTTAACAGAATTGCAAAGGGGAAAATTTTTTTTTTTTTTTAAAAAGGAAAGAAATAGTTATGTGATATATGACTATTTTTCTTAAAACAAAGAAAAAAGAGAATATATATTTAAACAAATGCTTTAATTTGTGTGTATAAAATGTAGATACAATAAATATAATTAATAATACAAGATCAATTATTATAGATGCCCATGTGTTGGGAAAAGGTTTTAATAGATGTGTTTTATCTATTCTTATATATATATGATCTGAGATTTGAATGCTTAAACCAAGAACAGTGCTAAGACTTCAGTCTACATGCAAAAGGGAAGTTGTAAGTCGGGAGTTAAAGGAGGGCTCGATATTGAAGGAATTAAGAAACTGAAATGGAACGGAGCTGGAAATATTGCTAAAAGAGAATAATGAATAAATAGTAAAAATTTTAAAATGGACCACAAAAGATTACAAAAAACCTAAAATGTGACAATATGTGTGAAGCTATGGGTCACTGGATTAAGCTTGGAGATTGCTTAAAACAGTCAACTTACTAGAAATGTATTATGTTTGCCAGATGACTTTTTAAAAATGTATTAAAGGAATAGAAAGATTTTAATTCAAGAAAACTAACTAAGCTTACTTAATGTGCTTTGATTTTTTTCAAAAAATTGATCATAAAATCATTTTAGTATTTAAAAAACAGTACAGTATTAACTTGTGACTTGTGGTCTATGGATTCTCAGGGGCCATGTTATAATCCCAGGAAGTCCATAGATGTTTGATGAAATGTTATGGGCTATTACAGTTAAAATAAAAATGAACACTTGAATAACTACTTTTTCTTATTGCATTGCCAAATGCTTACCATATCATCCATGCACTTTACTACTGTTACACAATGTTTTATTTACCACCCTCTTTTACAATCTTCTTCAGAACTACAACATAATACAAGCATATGAATATAAATATACATGAATATATAATTTACATTCTATATATAGATCTTATAATCATCATCTATTTATTACCTTTTAAATATTATATAATTTTTACCCTTTTTTTACATTCTATATTTATTAATTAAAAACTTACTATACATATATATTCTATTTTTATTCTTTATTTTATTTTATTCTTATAATATTTAACTTTAACTTAATATCTTTTATATTTTATATTATTATTCGTTTTACTAACAATCAATATTTATAATTTATTCAATCAATAATTTATAATCTATTTTAATCTATAATATTATTATTTTAAATACATTTTAACCCTCCTTTTATATCTCCTAACTTCAACTGCTAAATTTAAAAATTTACTGTTATACTCTTAATATTTACTAAGGCTGTAAACCTCAAGAGTGTGCACGTGAAAATGCAAAGGTAGGGACCTCTACAGGTCTTAACCACAACCTTATGCTTAGTATCCCCCTCTTTAAATTTTACACATATTAGCAGCTCCCTCTTCCTATTTTTTCTATAACTAAATTTCTTAATTTTTTTATTTTTTTTTACTTTATATCAAAAAAATTGTCAGGCCCATATCTCTATTCCAAACTGGCTTAATATTATTAATATAAATAGCCTCTTATTTTTTTCTATTCCTTTTATTATCAGCTGTCTAAATAATCCAATATTGTTCTCATAAAACTTTTGAAATAAAATTATGATATAATTTTTATTAATGTGATATATTTGCATTTTATTTTGAAATCATATATGCTTTATTCTTTTGTGGTGACAATTTTAGATTGTTTACATTGTCAACTTTGATATTTTTATTATTATTGTTCGTGAGTATTGGAAGATTATAAGTCAACTATTTGCTTCTATTTAATATTTTAAAAATTTAATTGTGGTTCTTATAGACATGAAATTTGACAACCCCTAAAATATTCAGTTTCATATTTTGTGATATAGATTGGGCAGGTTTTATGATTTCTCAAAAAGTTTTTCATCTCCTTGAATGATAGTTTGGGTATTTAGCTAGTAGAATACCATGGCCAAATTATGACAGTGAATCATTGTTTGTAGTAGTTTTGCTCTTATTTACTTCTTTTTTTTTTAATTAATATTTTATTTGATTTGCCGTGTTTTTTTTTTTTTTTTGAGTATTTATATACTATTCACCTCAATATATATTGTGTTATAGATCAAAATATTAAAATAGGATGGTCAAACAGTAAAACTTTTGATATATTAGTAGGGAATTATAAAATATAAAAAGGGTATAGTATATAAAATTACTTGTGGGATTTGCAGTATGGTTTATTATGGACATACAGCAAAACAATTAGAAGAAAGGGCTAAAGAACATAATAATGCTATTAATAGAAGAGACGACAGATCTGCATTATATGTTCACTACTTAAAATATGGACATAGAATAGATTGTGTTAAGAATATAAGCCCATTAAATTATATTAAAGAAATTAATAGAAGGAAAATATATGAAACCAATTACATTAATTACAACAGAAATAATTGTATGAACATTTATAAAACATCAATTAATTTAACTAATAATTGGATAATGAAAAATGAATGGAGGTTTGTATAATATGTGTTGTTGTAAAGATATTGAAGTGTAATTATAGGCTTGTGTTAATTTTATATAGCGCCGGTAGATGTCACTATGTATGCAGTATAGGTTATTTTTGTAATTAAGCCATATTGAAAGGGCAAAAATTTTAAATTTGCCGAAAAGACCTTTTATATGTTATTTTTATTTGTGATGATTATATGACTATATTACAGCTATTGTTATATATCATTTTATTGTTAGTAAAGATATTTTATTATATCTATGATTTATATTGTGTTATGTATTCTTTTCCATGCTGTTTAATTATATTTATTTAATACTCATTTTTCTACTTATAATATTCAGCTTTTTATGATAATAATTGTCTGGTATTTTTAAAAAAAATTATGATAGAAATTTATTTATTTAATGCTAACTGTTGTTTATGTAGTTAGTAATAATCTGTTTCTTTAGTAAACTGTTCCACTATTATATATTTATATAAAGTGTGTATGTATAGGTAAAGAGAAAATAAACTTTTCATCATGCTTACCAGCTATTGGGTGTAAGGATTTTTTTTAGCCATGTTTTATTCTGTAATTAAGAACAGCTAGATATCTATTTATTGATTAGCAGATAAATGCTTAACTTGTTTCGATTATGAGTTGCCTATATAAAATAAAAATCCTAAACTATTTGAAACCTGATTTAGATTCAAACTTCTGTTGTGGGCATGACAGAAGGATGCAATAATCATGTCATGATGTTCTTCTGTACTTTATACTTTGGATAAAATGCTTCTTTATTCAATATAAATAGCTAGTTATATGAAGGCTTTCATTAATATTTATATATGAGGAGCCTCATTGCATAGTGTTTAGCACATTTGCTTAACACACTTTACAGCTTAAGTTTTGAAGCAGAATTGAAAGTATTATCAATAGTTATCTAGCTATTCCTAGTTAGTTTGTAAAATAAGGAAAGAAAACTATAAATACTCATTAACAAACTTTTTATTACTATGGTAATTGGGTGAAGGTTGTTCTCTCCAACGTTTAGCCATCGAAAGATGTTGGAGATATCTTTACTTTTCATGAGACTTTTTAAAAATCTATATTATATGCATTGCATATCCACCATCAATTTTTAATTTATCATTTTATTTAATAATATTAAATATGTTTGGAATTTCAAGCTGGTAACTTAATAGTAAGAAGAAAAAAAAGAATAAAAGACGACTGCTACATAAAAAGTATATTAGATATTTAAAAAATCAGTTATATTAGATCTATGTTCAAAATTCCTCATTTAATACAAAGAAATGGTAATATTCTCAAGTCAAACTATAATTATATTAGTCATTAATTTTAGTTATAATACTATATTCACATTTCTGATTAATAACTAGAAATTTATTTTTTCCAATATTGAGCAAAATCTTTTCTCCAATAATCTTATGGAATTATGTGATTAAATGCAGCATTCTTTTTTTTTTTTTAATGTGTGTGTGCGTTTTTTCTTCTTATATTGTGGTTTGTCATCCTGTTTAATCTTTAGAGTGTGATCCCCTCCTCATCCAATCATATCATTTTCTCCCATTGTTTCATTTGCCTCTTGAACTATTTTATAGTGAAGGAATTGTAGATGATTTTTTTTTTCTGGTGGGGTAAGAAGGGAATAAAAACATTAGTGCTAAACAAAAATAATTAGCTTCGATTTTGAAAGGCACCTTCCTGTTGAGGCAATATTTTGCGTATGTACACTTAGGTATGCATAATGCGAAGAGAATTACTAATTTTTTCTCTCTATCATTTATGAATACGAATTATAAATTATAATATTAATCATCATGGTAGTAGTGATTTCTAATTAGCTATTTCATGCGTAGAAAATAAAATCCCACAATGCATTATTTATAACCTTCGGTTGCCATCTAACATTGACTGAGTGATCTTAGCCTTGATTCTCACCTTCATCATAAATGTTGACTGACTCCTTACTCTCTGCTTCTGTCTCAATAGGGGGGGGGGGGTATATTGTTCCCACAATTCTTTTCTTGTTACCATAGAAACGGCAATTTTTCTTATTGTCTGACTTTATTATCACAAGTAATTCATTTCTAATCTCACTTTTTTTTTTTAATATAAAAAAATACACATGAAATTATTAATAATAATAAAAAGGTGTAAAAATTGTATAAAATTCTTGTTTGTTTAAAATTCCGATTGCAACAGGAAATCTGAATTTTATTTTATTCGCTGCTAGTGGTTTGTTATTTTCTTATTCGATATGAAATAAATTATCATTCACTAAAGTAGGATATGCTTGCGTGTGTGAATGTGTCTGTTTTATAAGAAGTAAAAAAATATTTTTTATTATCTATAATGAGCGAGATTTTTGCTTTCATCTTATATTATTTCTTTATCGTAATAAATCAGAATTTATCATTTCTGATAAATTAGAATTGTTTCCTCTCTGAAAATCATCTCCCTTTCTATTCATTTACAAAGCTTTATTAGTAAAATATTAATGAAGATTTCATTATTATAATTAATTATCTATTAAAAGCATAAATCCCGCACATCAATCCTACAACTCTATCCAAGCTTCCTACTATTATCCTATTCTTCAGACACTCATACCTACTCCGATTCTTTTAAATGATGTTATATATATTCTATTCATTTCCCTCTTTCTATCACATATTTTTCCAGTACTTCCATGCAAATCCTGTACCTTCCATTTAATAATTTTCTCAATAAATAGTCTAATTTTTTTTCTTCTCATGTGTCATAGCATCAGCCGGGAAGCGAACCCGCTAACCCGGGACAACTGCTTGTAAAGCAGCCTTCGCTGACCTCTCGACCACCAATGCATTAAATAGTCAAATTTTATTTATATTTTTTAACATTCCGGCATTGGAAATCTTTTTCTGCAACTTATTTTCCCATTCTTCTTTACCAGAAAATATCTTTCATATCTCCTTTCTAATTATTTAAGCCTGTTTCTGTGTTCATACAAACATTTAGCAAACTTTTTTTAATGTTATGTTTAATGGTATATTTTGATTCTATTTTCGTCTTCAGATGAACTATTTCCTAAAAAATTAAAAGCATTAATTAAATTTAAAACTGTCTAATCTTTTATCACCCCACCCCCTATGTCATTTTTCTAAACTTAGATATTTATTTTTAAGAAATCAACCTTGTGGATTATTGGTTAGTCATGCTGCTTGTCCACTTGTGCCTATTTGTTTATTTTATTACTCATATTTTGCATTTTGGGGTATCTATAAAAAATATTTCTGCAAATATCTAGCTTTGTCTAAGCTTAAGAGTAAATTGTGCAGCCTTTAAGTTTTTTTTTTTTGTTGTTGCTGTTTTAATAAAACGTTTTAGAAACATTGTACTTTATTTATAAAATGTCACTTCATGTATAAAAATTCACAAAGTTAATGAAAAACTCAAGTTATAAAGAAATACCATCCAAGATTTCCAAAATTAATTTTTTGCAGTTTTTACAATTTTTGAAAGTCTAGAATGGCACAAATCTTATCCCAAACAGAATGATCCATTGTCTAAGTCTGACATGGTGAATCTGTGGTATGGGTACAAAGGGTAGCACATGCAAAAATGTTGCTAGCATGTGAAAGATTTGCAGGTGATATTTGATATACTTATAAATTATTATTGTTATTTTTAATTAGTTAAGATTTTTCATTTCTAATTGACATACTTTGATTAATCATTTCATGCAGCATGATGGCCAGCAGCAAGTACATCATTGTTGTGCATATTCATTGTTTTATTTTTGTTTGATTTTTTTATTGTATGTATGAATTATAAAGATAATTTACATTCTTGATTTTTGGAAATGATTAAAAAAAAATATCCATTTTATTTTTGAATAAATTTGTTTGTGCAGAACTGCTTAACATGGTTAAACAAAATCAGAATCAAGGAGCAGGATGTTCCAAAGTTAGTGAATTGAAAACTAATATGATTTAAAAAGTCAATAAGCATTGTGTGTTTTATGTTCTGGAGGAATTGCATGTAGAACATCATTAGTAAAACTATTTTGTGACAAACTATAAATCACTTTTTGAGAAAAGCAATGATAATCAAAAAGAATTTATTACTTGGTAATTAAAAATAGAAATATTTAGTCAATGAGAATTTATGAACTGAGTGAATGTACTTGATCAAATTGCTCACCATGCCATGAATATTTATCCTAGCATCTAATTACTTATAGATACTTCATAAATTTTAATGTACACTTAACTTCATTAAGATTATATATATGGTTTATTGGTATAAAAGTATTTATCAATATAATGTTGTATTGTCTAATTTTTTTGCCAGTGCACAGTTCTTCATATTGACAGATAATTCCTGGAGAATATTTTTTCATTTATTTAGAAGTTACTGAAGACATTTTTATTTCAAGCTTCCAAATTTCTGTGATGTAGTCTAGATTCAAATAAATGTTTTGTTTATCTGAAAATGCTTAATTTTGTATTGTGTACCATAATCATTACCTTTTTGGGGTTGTTTTTACATTGGTATATATTTTTCTCTTTTTATTAAATATTCAGTGAGTATCAGCTTCTCATTTATTTTATTTCAGAACCACAATCAGACATTAAACCTCTCACGATTTTTAAATATTTACTTTTAAAGAAAAACAAAATCCATACAAGAATTTAATAATTAAATATTATAATTCAGAGCTATTCCTTCAGTAATTATTAATTTTTTTAACTTAAGTGAAAAAATAACTAAATTTATTCCTAATATGAAACTTTTTTTGTTTCATATCTATACTTGTGACATGTCTGCTTGTATTTTTAGTCATATTTAAAAATTATTTTAAAATATTTTTGTTTCAAAAGTTTTTAATTTTTGACAGCTCCTTCATTTTCTAGTTAGGAAATGTTAGTAATTTTGTTTTCTTAAAATATATATATATATATTTGGAAAAAAATAAAAATTAAAGATGGAAAGTAATTTATTTCAGGAGCTGATTTTTAAAAACCTGCTAGTCATTATTTAAAAAAAAAAAAAAAGATTTTGACACCATAATGTAAAATACCCAAAATACTTGACTGAAAATATTTCCTATTTAAATTGTAAAATAATATTTTATATTTCTAATTTTGAAACTAAAAATAATAAAAATAGGGAATTGTCATTAGCAGCCATTAATAATATATATATATAATTGAATGATTTATTGCTGGGAAGATTGCAAGAAGCTTGAAAGAAACGGAAGTGGCAAAACTGGAGCTGTGATCCATGGATCTTGAGATTTCATCTCTCTACCAATGCACAAGATCATGCAGGGCATTTTGAAAATCTTTTAGGAACATGATGATGAAGTTAAAGATCCTTTATAAATAAATATAATCTTCCTTTAGTCCATTTGATATCTTGTCTTTAAACTCGTATGTAACTTCATTTTATTTCACAAAGAATTTAAGATCTTTTTTTATATAGTTCTCTACAGTAGCTAAATCGTTCCTAAAGAGATTTGTCAATATTGCATCTTTTTAGAATGTATTTAAAGTGATCTTTATTGTGTACATAAGGGTCTGTTCCTCTTCATTTGCTTCACGTGCCTAATCCAATAAGGATGTGTTCCTTATAATTATAGATTGTATCAGTAAGTTGGAAAAAAACATACTAATTGGCTTTTTTATGATCTTATTATATTTTCTGATAATATTTATATTATATTGTAGGAATATCTATGTTTCCTATACAATAAATTAACCCTAAAAATAAGTAATTAATGTAGTTATATAATTTCATGAAAAATAATGAATATTTATCTAAATAAGTTTATAAATAAATGTACTTTATGCTTTCTGACAAATATCAAATTCTTTGTTTCATTCATTAAAAATTACATTTATCCTATATTTATATAACCAACATCCCAATCTAATATATTTTCATAGAAACACTTTTATGTAGAGGTTTTTAATTCATTTGCCATATAAACGCAATAGTGAAAGATGCTTTTTGTAAATGAAAACTGCGCATTTATGTAGAAAGTAATGATGATTGTTCAGCTATGACTAATATTCATAGCTATTTTGTAGTCTTGAGATAGAAGGAGACTTAGATATACCAATAAATTAATACTGCATGCTGTAGATATGATCTACTTTTGGTTCTCATTTAATGATTGAATATTATTTACTTTACCTATTCCAGAATGTACTACTATGGTGTAATAGTAGTATGAGTAACAGTCTTGCTTAATACCCTAATATTTCAACACCAAGGTTTCACTATCATTGTTCAAGGAATTAAAGTCACTTTTTTCCATTATTTCATAACAACTAAAAGTGACTGAGACTTTTAAGAATGTCATTAAACTGTATGTTTATTGTATTTCTTTCCTTTGTAAATTGTTAATTAATTAAGCATTCTATTGACATGCCATTTTTTAAGCTGATTTCTATACATTTTATTTGTAACTGAGAAATAAATAATATTTTAAAGAATTGAATGAATACTTAGTTATTATATCATTTCAATGAACATTTTATGGCAGTTTTTTAGTATTGTTTACGTTTTAGCAACTTTCTAATAAAATTTATCTTACTAGCATTTTTTTAAAAAAATCTTTGCAAAGAGTTATTGTTTTGCAAGTGTTTCTATGATTTGATTTTTAATCTTATTATCAGTGATTTATTATTAAATTATGAAAAGGGAAGTTGTTTTTTTTTCTCAGTTACCATAGAGAAAATTGATTGCATTTAATTAATCTATTTTTTCTATGGCAACTGAAGAAACCTTGAAACATTATCTGACCCTTGCTCCCATGTATTTCAACATTTCAAACTACATTGTTATTTAAAAGTTGAGAATACTTTTCAATTTCATAAGGAGATATTCTGATTGGAGTTTTAATCAAGTGTTTGTCATCATCATCATTCTTCTGCTGAATGATAAGTTTAGCATTTCAACTGACATTTTTTTCCAGATGCTCCTGTCATTTGCTCTGTTCTTCTAAAGCTTATAAATATTTCTTTAATCAAGTCATTGTCAATTTCCCCTTTTATTTATTTTCCTTCTTTCAACATGTATTTCATATTTTTTTAGTAAATAATATTTTTTTCATTTATCTTTTTCAACACATCATATTTTTTACTCTTTCTCCCTAATTCTCTTCTGTATCCACATTTTTAGAGTCTTTACTCTCATCTTTTTTTTAAAAAAAAATTACATGCCTTTTTTTGTAACTGTGAATTAATCAACTAGATTTATTAAAATACTATTTATCTATTGGGTTTCTTTCTTTTTTTTTACAAATTATTATTTCCATCATCAGGTAATCAACTTCCTAAATAGTTAAAAACACTTACTTTGATCCTTTTATGAAACTATCCTATTTTACATTTTGTTAAGTTCATCCTCACTATATGCAAGCACTTATCATATAAGCAAATCTGATCCATTGATTCTTCCTTTCCTCAATATCAATCTCATCCTTATTAAAACAATACATCTATCATGTTATATTAGTAAGTGTATTGAACAAAACGAGAAAATTATATTCATTTCATACTTTTTTATATATTTTTTTCTCCCAAAAGATCTTTTAATTTTAAAAATAATTTTTAATTTGTAAGCATATTTTCTAATAATTGTTTTCCCAATCTATATTGTATCTGTTTAAAATATTTAACCAAATTAAATTCAGGATCGATAAAACAATATTAACCTGTCTCATTTCTAAATACCTTTTAGTGATTATCCTCGCTACTTCAATTGCTTCTCTTCTTTCTTTTTTAAATTTCAAATTATTTTTCAGACAAAAGCAGATTGCTATACAGTATTTGAAATCTGACCATCTGAGAATCAATAAAACTGGGAACTTGTGAAATTAACCTAATTTGTTTATATTTTACTGAGTTAGGTCTTTTTTTTAACACACTCATAAATTATATTGAAAATACAACTAGTTCTTTGAAACTCTCTCTTCCTAGTCTTTAGCAATTCAAATGAAATCTCATGAATTCTCTGAGCTTTGTCAAGACTCATATCCTATTACATTTACAACTGTTTTTTTTATTGATGGATAGCTATTTCATCATTATCTACCAGAGATTATCTTTTACTTAATATACAAAAAGCTTGTCTTCCTCTATTATATAAATAATTTATATACTTTTCTCACTAATCCCTATTTTTTTTTTTTTTTGCTTTTTTCAACAACTACTTTAGTAAGTCTGCCGTTTTCATTCTAACTCTTATGTTGCTATACATTTAGTAAAATCTGCCTTTTTTTTTTTTTAATAAGTCCTATTACGGTACTGGATTCACATTTTAGTTTATCATTAAGCTTTCTAAAAATATTTTGACTTATATCAGTTTTTATATTTTTTCATTTTTTTTCTCTTAACCATTTTAATAATTAATCAATCTCATTACAATGAAACTTTTTCACTCTTGTATCTTTTTTATAATCAAATGTCAATATTATAACATTTGAATTTTTTAAAATAATATTTATCTTTGGTTTGGATCAGTTTCATTTATCTATTGTCTATATTTATTTTTAGTTAACAAATGATTATTATTATTTTCAATTTCTCAAAAGCTGGATTCATTCTTAGTTGTTTTTGTTTTTTTTTAGCCCTTTAAAAGATAATTTCAGTTTTACCCCTATTTTATGCTGTTATGGATGTGTGCACACACTTTTAATACTGTTTCTAATTGAAATCTACCTTTATTACCTAAATAGAACTTTCTGTGAGCAAATTTTCTTTGTGTGAATCTTAAGTTATATATTCATTATTAGCATGTTATTTTCTCTATTTTAATGTTTATCTTCTTTCATTTTTATCTTTAAACCATAATCTCTTATAATTTTATTATCTTTTCTTTGTCTTATAAATAGTAATTGTAATTTTCCAATAGCATTATGCAACTATTGCTATATTATTTTCAAAAATTTTAACTGCGTTTTTCTATTTCATTATTATTTATTGGTGTGAATAACACTAAATCTCTAAAACAATTTTGGCCACAACTTATTTGCAGGTTTGGAAATAAAGTGTATGTGCTGATTGTTCTTGTTAAAATTCTTTGCTTTCAGGAATGTAGTACCAAGCTACTCATTCATCAACAGACATTTGCAAATCTTTAACTGAATGTAATTTCTAGTGACATGTAACCAAACGAGAAAGAAGTGAAATAAATCCCAAAACAAAAAAAGAAAGAAAAAAATGTTTTGGCTTCATTTTGAATATTATTTTATGTTGTGCACGAGTTTTTCACATATTACCAAATTATTTTTTTCTTCACTTGTCTTTTTGAGAATAGTATTTGTATATATAAAGTTTTCTGTTCAAAAACAAGTTAGCTTATATCAAGACCAAGTAATCAGATTTTTTCATCATCAGTGAAAATTTTGCATGCCACTAATCGATTACCATAATTTATTTTTGCAACTCAAATTTAGAGCTGTACCGTAAAATAATGCTCTTTAACATTATTGAAATGCATTAGTATTAATGTTATAAACATTGTAGCTGCATGATTTCAAATTAAGGAATGGTTATATCCATTGAAAATAATCATTTGTTGATCAATTAATAATGGAATTGTTTTGTTCAGTCTATCACTTTGATTGCAGTCTTTAAAGTTACTGACCAAATGATAATAAATTACTTAATTGTCTTGCAAATCAAATGCAAATTTAGTGAGAATCTTTTTAATCATATCAGCTGGCAAAGAATATGACAGTTACTTAATAATTTTGTGCATATTTACAATTCGAATTTGAGAACATCTACCTTTTTTTTTTGTTGTCTGTTTCAAACCCCCCCCCCTTAAGTAAATAAAGCAAGCATTTTTCTTCAATTTTTTTTTTTTTTTTTGCTTTTATTTATTTTGCATTTTGTTCAAAATGTTAAGAAGTTTAATATGTTTTAAAATTTGATTAGAAGACTAATAATGTTAAAGCATAAAATAAAATGCATTTGCTAATTGACTCCTTTATCTAAGTTTCTTGTAATAAATATTTAAATTACTGTATAGCTTGAATCATAATTAAGATGAAAAAGTTCTTTGTAGTAATATATTTTAATCTTGTTTTGTTTTTTTCCCTTATAATGGATTATTGTAATTACATTGAGGATAACCTAATTTTAGCAATTTATTATATATTCAGAGATTATTTTTGTTAAAATCCAATAATTTTAATTGGTTTAAAAAAATTTTTTTTTTTAATGCTAATATTTTTAACAATGGCCAAAAATAAATTTGTCCATAATATTGTTTTAAAATAATTAATAATGATTCCAACACAATTGAAATAAAACAACTATATAAATATTTTCTTTATTATTGATCCTGTTTCACCTTACATTAGGGCCTTTTCAAAATACGCTTTTCTAATACAATCACATGACCTTTATATAAAAATAAATATTTATATAGTTGTTTATTTCAATTGTATTGGAATCATTATTATGCTAATATTATATATATGTCTCACTGCTTTCTGGTTTTTCCATGCATATAATTACTTATTAATATTATAGCCGATTTTGAGCAATCTCTCCTAACATTTTAAAAATAATATTAAGTGCTCAGTAGCAGTTTATGTTGCTAGAGATATTGCTGAAACCTCACATAGGTGAATGCAAATATGTCTATCTTTTTACCCATGAAAACTTTAATTTTATCTACTATTTATATATGTGTATGCATGTATTTCATTAGCAAATGCTTTGGTGGCATACATTATATGGGATGTCTATATATATATATACAAAAATTTAAAAAAGTGTATTTTATCTATATTTAAGATTAATCATATTTTCAAAATTTATAGTTTGAATTTTAGAAACAACTTTTATTTTACTGTATCAATTTCTTAGTAAATGCTTTTATATTAACTTGTTCTGTCTGTGTTTTTGTCTATATGTCCACATTTTTGAATTTTTAACAATGAAAAAAATCTATTTCCCTTTATAACTCGAATTACCACTTTTATTCTTCTTAGGAAAAATCCTTAACACTTGAGTCAACAGAAATATTATATTTATAGAGTAAAATTTTGTTAATATTGATTTACATAATTAATTAAAAGTAAATATTTTGTAAAATAATAATAATAAATTAATGTGTAAAAGAAGATTAGAGAATTGCATGCTTTTTTTTTCATTTCTTAATCAAAATGAAGAAATACAATTGTCAAAGTCCTTGACAGCAGGCACTTTCTTATGGAGAAAAAATAAAAAAGACGGTTAAGTGACTGATGAAGAAAATTATTTAAGTTGAAATTATGTTTTATTTATAACTAAAAATAAATATTTTTTTTTAAATAATGCTTTTTTGTAAACAGCCGACTAATAACAAAGTAATCCATCTTCTCTTGGTTAATGTGCCATTCTTGGAAAATATCAGAGATCTTAAGAATCTAAACTTGTTATAAAACAATTGGAAATTGCAGAAATATTGTTGTTTCAGAAAAGCATTTGAGGCATGTATGATTTATTTAAGCCTCAAATGCTTTTCTGAAGTGACAATATTTTTGCAATTGCCAAGTCTTTATTCTCAAGTCTGATATTTTCCAAGAATGGCGAATTAATCAAGAGGTGGATTACTTTATTTATTTTTTTACTTTTTAGTTGGCTGTTTTATATAAAAACATTTTTTTTCATTAATAGTGATCTTTCGTAGATTGTAATTTTCAATATGATTTTGCTTTTGTATGTACATTTCAAAAATCTTGCAAAGATTTATTTTACAGAAGCTAACAACAGAATTAGAAAAGAAACAAAATAAATTTATAGTATACCATGTATTTTTTTATTATAATTTTTTATTTGTTATGCATTTGGTATCTTTGCAATGTTTGTATTCTCATTAAAAGACATCATTACTGGCTCTTTTTCATGCAGATATCTTTAATAAAATACTAATGCCTGCAATATTTATATTCTTTTTATTTTGATAGGGATTATTGATAATATTTTTATTATTGATTATAATGTTAAACTTTCAATAAAAGAAAGATGTAACTAATTTTGTAGCATCTGTAAATTTGTATTGTATTCAGTTCTTTGATTTGTAGTTGTAGGCAAAGCATTGAATCAATTAAGTAGTAATTACTTTTACCATTTTTATTCCAATCATTTTGATAAATTTCACTTAACTACTTGGGTAATTGGAGTGGGTCAACCATTCGTTTCAGTTGATTGGGCGAAATTTTGTTTTCTTTTTTAAATTACACAAAAACTATAAGCATGATATCAACAGAAATCCCAGCATTCGATGCTCCTTCCTATTACCTTTCGAATGATAGATCTTAATTGATATCAGATAAAATTTGAATTTTTTACAATTATTTTTAAAACTAGATGATTTTTATTATTTTCTGGTCAATTTACTAGTTTACATGAGACGAGAAAGGGAGAAAATCTTTATCGGCCTTATAATCCTAATATAATGGATTAAAAATATGCTAATAATTCGGATATGAAGACCTTCAATGCGACAGACGTAATCGCAGAATATTATAAGTTATTAATTTTAATTTTTAATATTTTAAATTTTTTAACATTATTTGATAAATGTTATATTAATTTGTTTGTGTTTGTATTGGTATGGTGTACTATATAAATTATATAATATTAAATCATTTATGCTCTTTATTATACAAATATTTGAAATACACGCACTCTTCACATACCTGGAGCCTAATTGTAAATATACAGTATACAAATTCAAATATAACAAAAGTTGTTTTGCTTAATATCGTCAAGTTAATAATTTTAATTTTTAATATTTAAAATTTTTTAAATTATTTGATAAATGGTATATTAGTTTGTTTGAGTTTGTATTGGTATGTGTGTACTATCTAAATTATATATTAAATCGTTTATGCTCTTTATTATACAGTATATAAATTCAAATATAACAAAAGTTGTTTTTGTAATATAATTTTGGATATAGTCATAATGATTCTCAAAAGGTATATGTTTATATTTGTATTAATGTGTTTGTGTTTGTTCTTGCATCATGTTTGTATAATAAGTAATGATTTACATATATAAAGCAGTACAATGTAAATTTTAAAAACTGATCATCTAATGTACAGAAAGGTTGCAGTTGATAAAGCAATCACAATTTACTGGGCATACTACTGTGTGAAAATATAAACATTTAAACCAATAAAGAGAGATTTCAAATGGTATGTGTATAGTGGTAGCCACAATGGTTATGCATATATCACATAGAATTATATGCAGGCAAAGAATCCTATGCCTTGATACTCATACTGTGAAGTCAGTAGTTTTGCCACATCTTGCATCACATTATTTTCAAGTCTATAGCTAGCAAATGAGCTATATGCAAATAAATTATATCTCTGTGGGACAATAAATATAATAAGATAGCATCACATAAACATAACTTATGTACATAAAAAATATGAAATGAAGAGATGAAACTCATTTTATTGGTGATACAGACAGTTGCCTACAATTTCTAGTTTTAGATAGAAAAGAAGCTAATTGCTATGATGACAAATGCATATCCACCTTCTGGAAATGATTTGTTTTGTATCTTTTATTATGATGAATCTTTTTTTTATAGACACCTTTGAGATTTGTCAACTTTTGGGGTACAAGATATAAAAAGGAAGAATTCTTATGCGAATACGTTTGGAGATTCTGAAGCTATGGTTTATCTTAGGTAAGAAGTATTATATAAGGTTTGAAAGATAATTTTGTGAAGAATACAAAGAAATTATCACTGAAGATGTAATTTAAACTTAGTTAATGATAAATTAGAAATTATGAACAAACAATAAAGTAATAATTATGTCGGATGTTGAAATTTCTTTTTTTCCCCTATTTTTAAATGGTTATCACTATTTGTCTTAGACTTAATTGTTTTCCTTAGTTTTTCTAGTTTCTATTAATGTAAATTTTTTTGGTCTAACATAATTAAAACTGAAGTTATTGTGAAAATTGTGTCTCAAGTCAGTTTTTTTTTTTTTTAAATTCAATATGGCGCCGGCGAATCAACCAGTTAAGATGTCTATAATGTAAAAAATGGAAGCCATTCCTGGCTATCATTAAGAAATAATTATTCATACTTTTTTTTTTTTAAAAAAAAAAACTCAGCTTTGTATGAAACCAAATATCTAAATTTTTAACTAAATTTATATTTTCAAAATTACCGTTTTTTTTTTTTTAATGAAATGTTGTGTAGTGTGGATGACACTGTCTTAAACATATTTCAGGATCATTTACTTATTTGAAGTATTTCAAAGATTCTATTAATATGTGGCTGTAAATAAAAATATTTAGTAAAATTAAATATGCAGTTATGAAATCAGACACATTATGCATTTACTATTATATTTGTATGATACAATTATGAAAAAAATAATCAAAAAGGAAAACATGTAGATTCAATTAATAGACCACTAGATATATTGGCAGTTGATTGACATTTGATCAAGAAATGTACATGAAGCATTATTGTGAATAGTATATACAAAAGTGAAAGTAACAATAATATATTTTTGAAAATAATATACATTCTTGGTAAACCATTCTAAAATTTTGGTCAACTGCAAGTTCAAATAACTTGTAAATCTGTTAAATTATAAATCATAAAGCAATTCTTTCTGAAAAGTATCATAATCATATATTTGTCTTGTATGGGTAATAGATTTGCTTTTATTACAAATGAAAACTATCAAACTAAAAAAGATATTAAATATAAATTATCAGCAGTTGCCGAAGTATTAATTGGTATTTCAGTTATGCAAACCATATTATGGATGTTCTTATAGTTTTAACTAAGGATCAGAGGACAGATTGGTGTTTTAACTTATATATCATGTATGCTTTAATTATGTTTTTATGGTTAAAAAAGATAATAAATAAGCCATCAATCCAACATCCAAATGTATATGGCACATTTCACCAATATTACAATTATCCAATCCAGAATTTTTGACAACCCATTTACTGACCAATATTGATTGACTAGCTAATTTTGTTACCTGAAAAAATGTTGAACATATATGAGGAATTTGTCTTTTTAATTAAATTGAAGTAATCCATAGATGGATTATATATAAATGTCTATAAATATGTATGTATTCACATGGTTATGAAGATCTTTTAATGGATATTTATCTATTTTTAATTGAAGGTTAAAAATCTTAGATTAATCTGAAATGGTTAGATGGGTGTCAGTAAGCTGACCATAGAATAAAAATGTAGCTTTCACTACTGGTATGGTAGGTTTCACCCTTCTATTATTGTATGATCTGCTATAAAATAGTTTTTAGTTATTTTAGGATATATATAAAAAATTAAAGATTTAATGACAGTATTTTTTATTAGAAGAAAATATTCTTATTCTTCATTTAATATATAATAGAAAATTATAATAAATAAAAATCATATACAATAGTTATAATTGAAATACAGGCTTATTATATACCTATATCAAAGTGTATCAGTGTTATGAGAGAGTGGAGAGTGGTGGGTAGTGTGAAAGTCTGTGCTCATATTCCCTATATATTATATACAACAGTTATATAAATATATCATTAATAATAATTACATATGAAAAGATTTTAAAGCACATGGTTTTGTGCCCTTTTCAAATGTTAAGCGTCTATTTCAATATTAATCAATTATTGCAGATAAACCACCATCTATTATTCAATAATGGAAGTAAAATAACAGTAACAAGATAAAACATCAGTAAAGTGAAATTTGCATCATGAATATTTGTTTACAATTCTGTTCGTTTTGCTTATAGCCCTTTCTACAATTAAGTAATGAGAAACAGAGTATTTACATTTCTAATAAGCTCAATGAAGATTGAAATATATATCGGGTGTTTGTTGGTGGCTATTAGCATTTTATTTTCTACTTTATGCATATGTGACTTTTTGTTCAAACTTATATTTTAATGCTTCCATAAAACAGAATTTGCATATTCAAATGAAATCAGTTTCAAGAAATGTTTGTTTATTAAATATATAAATGCAAAATATGTATGTGTAATTAAAATTGAATCTCTAATACTTTATCAATTACCATAAAAATAAAAAAATCACAATCCAATAATAAATTTTGGACTTTATGAATAATATCAATAGAAAATGATGAAAGATCTAATTAAGAATTTTGTAATAGTTCAAGGTAAGAGCATAAACCTTGAGACATCACAAAATGCTTAATTAGATCTTTTACAAGTATTCGTATCGATACTTTTTATAAATTAATATTTTTCTGGACATGGTTGATTACAAATATATATATATATTTTACTAATTTCAACTCAAAATTTCCCAAAAGCTGCAATATCTGGAAATGTATCTATAACTTGATATATATTTTACATCTTATGTAATAATTGCATTATTACAAATAGAGTGAAATTTTAAATAATTTTCAATTTTAAAAACTAAAATTACTTAAAATCAAGCTTTTAAATACATGATATATAAAATTTATATGTGTGAATTTAGTTTGTGCAGTCATGATGAATCAGTACAAACACTCATGTAAACGTTTACAGAAAATTGAATAATTTTTGAGATTTTCAAAATATGTTATAATAGTTACATAATGATTTGTTTTAATAATTCTGTACTGTAGCATTATACTGTTTTCATAATTATAATAGAAATCTAAAATTGTGTGATTAATGTTATAAACTGCTATTTGTACTATTAGGTATATTTATTTTATCAATTAAAATTTTCACTTTTTTTTTAAAAAAAAAAAAACAACTTTAATGATATTATTATTAACATCATTTTATACTTTACAAAACAGAATGCTGAATTTCTCTGCTCAAGCCAAATGTGAAATAATAATTTAAATGTTAACAAAATGTCCAATTACTGAAAAGTAAATTATGAATGTGAGGGCTTTTTGCACCCTAATTTCAAAGGCACTTTCTTTACCAACTATGCCTTTGACTTTCACCAGCCATATAATCAGTCTGAATTGTATATATGTAAAGCTGTTGTTGATTTACTTATTAGAAAATATATTTTGTACTTTTTAACAGTGAATTTAATAAGTACTCATGCATATATAACTGTACAGATATTGGCAATCGTCATACTTTCAAGTAAAATGTACTACATCCACCTTTACTTTTATACAATTCATGCTGATTGATTTATTGCTGATGAGATTTGAAGGCATACTGCAGAGGATGAAAAGATGTTTTTTTTTAATTTATTGTAAACATGAATCTTGGCATTGGTAGTGTACTTAATAATTAATTATTATGTTAACATGTAAAATCTTATTTCATAATTTGTTAACTAGAGGCACTTCAGTGCAGTGATAAGAGTGTCAGACTCTATAATGTGAAATCCTAGGATTGATTCTGGTCCTGGTATTTTTGACACTCCAACTTCTCTGAATTTTAAAATGTATATTAAATATCAGCTTTTGCTCTGAATTGCATTAATTTGTTGTCGTAATCCTAAATTTATTCAAAAATGAAGTTGTCTGTGATGAACAAACCGTTTTGATATAATCTGATAAAAAAAAAAAAAAAAGGAATACTATTAAATCTAATGACTGAAATAGCAAGCAAGAAGCCCCCTTATATTGTTGATAAAAACAGCATAGTAATTTCAATGGTTAACTTTTGAATGTTGTTTATTCAGTATTTGTAAAATCAGACTCTTACATACATAAAGTTATTAAAATTTAAAATACATGGATATTTAGGTTTTCTTATTTAATTCGGCTTCTTTTAATGATATTATTAAAGGGATCGAGGATTTTATACTCTGTAAAAAGTAGCTATCAACATGAGAATGGGAAGAATAAAATAACGTTTTTGCAAAAGAAATATGAATCTGAATTAATACAATATCATTGTGATTTTTAGAAAGGAATTTGTCACATCCATTGGTTATCTGATAAAATGTACATGGCCTAGGTCAAATCAGATCTACTTCTCCAAGTCTTTCTGTTTCATACTCTATTTTTTAAACTCTAGCTATTTTTTACATTTTTATTTAAGGTTAGTTAACTTTGTTCTTCTACCGTTCTTTCTCATATCATCCACAATCTCAACATAACAAATGCCTATTCCAGTTCCTTTTCTCTTCATAGTCCCCTCTTCCCTTTTAAAATAATCATTTTTCATTTAATCTTTTCAGAATTTCTATATTATTAATCTTATTTTTCTATTTTATCTTTTCTGCTTTGAATCCACATCTCTAAACTTTTTTAACTAACCACATTTTTAAGCCTTATAAAACTTTCTCAATCAAAACATTTGATGAATTTTTTTAAAATTTCCTTTTTTAATGGGCTCTAGAATAATCTCTTATTAAAACTGCACTTATCTTGCTTTTAATTTTTTATCACTACGTTGGTCTTTAGTCAATAAATTTTTAAATATTTAAAGGCATCAACTTTTTCTATAAATCCCTGATCAATACTTACTCTTTTTTCTATTCTTATTGTTTATTTGTTTCATTTCAAACTTTTTACAACATCTGTCAATTCTACATTATTTTTTTTTTTGCAGGAATAGTTCTCTTTATTCTATTCCAGAACCATATATTATACAATTCACACTGGCATTGTTATAAGAATATTCCTAGATTAATTTATAGTTTATGATCTTCTTTAGTGAAGATGTGCCTACATATCCAGTACCATTTTTAATTATTTTATATTTTCAAGTTAATAACATAAAATTCAAAGATATCTTAAAATTTATATGATATTTGTTATTAATTATATATTTTGAGATTTTGGTTTTATGTTAATTATAGGTATCATTCCCATTTTGGAGGATACTATATCCAACAAAATATATATCTCAAGGATAGTATATATTATCAAAACATCATGTTTTTTTATGATTAGATTTAATATTGTTGCGGTTTTTTTGCAGTCTATTCCAAAATTATTGTGAGTTTGATGGTGTCTGTTTATATCATTATCCCCAATCTTTAATGTTTGGCTTATTATAGCCTTGGTTGATGTAAGAAATCGCATGCTCAATATCATAATCTTGAAAATCCAAATTGAAAAATTTAATACTTATAAGCTATTGAAACAGATAACAGATGCTTCTAAAGAACTAAAAAAATTTTATTAAAGCCATTATCATTTTGGAGCAGATTAATTTATAATCTGTTCAATATTTGTTATCTGTAAGAGCTCTTATTGACTTTTTTATATTCTAATGCCTAATATATGATACCATCATTTTGTGTATCTATCCAAATTATTATAGTATTTTTCTGTTTAAATTAAGCATTGATGATAAGCAAGTCCTTATGTTATGGAAAAATTTAACATGTTGAGGTTATAAAGTCAATACCATTATTCTCAGTAATTTTCTGTACTCCATGATATTCTTGGGGAGGGGGGGGGATCTTTTATTGATATTGCTGCAAGTAACATTATCCAATAAGGAATAAAGGTGCTCCCTTTCCAGTTTTTGATTCTAAAATATACTTTATATTAAATGATATTCTATTTCTGAGATACTTAATAATATTACAAAATAAATAAAATAATAGGCGTGATAGTCATTACTAATCTCACTTTTTTTTTTATTCATCCATATTAAAAACATCCATTGTTGAATTGAATAATATTAAAAATCTTATTATTTATGTATTCAGAAAATAACAAATGAATAATATAGTAATATAAATTCATTACAATAAAAATTTTCAGCAGAGTTTAAAATATAACAAATAAAATAGAAAACAATTGTGTTTATCATATTCAAAGAACACACTTATCTAAACATATTGGAAGTCTTGAGAAATTTGGTATAATCAATTGAAAAGTAATAGAAAATCTAGGATCTTAATGAGGTCTTCTACAAACAATATTTATAACAAGTCTATACTGGCATAAACAAATAATATCTGGTATTCTGAGTCTCATAAATATCTATAACAGATATAGTATAAAGTCTACCCAAAGTAATACATATTGTATAATTATAACTTATATAACATTGCATATTTAAAATTTTAATGATCTTCTATAACTTATTATTAAAAAATTATCCAGCATACTTTAATGCAATAGTATCATGGAAATTCTGGAGTGAAAGATATTTGAACTTATATGAACTTCCAAGCAATAAATTATTTGGATTTTATATATATTATAAACTTTGTAAAAATCAGTTTTTAAAATCAATTATTAGTTAATATCAAACTACCATGTTAAATATTCTATCAAAAATAAATTTATATAAAATGTACACCAAGTTTATATCACTGTGGTAATACTCTCTTTATAATGATTTGCTTAAATGAGAAGACAAGAATTTTGCCTTTAATTAAATGGTGTCTTTAATAAAAATTGACAATTACATCACATGGCATTCAATTTATCAACCTGAGATTTCATTTTTATTTGCTGTCTCTATCACTCTTACAGCTTTCTTCAGGCTTTTTTTTTATGATATTGATTTAATTTACTACAATTATTCTTCCTCTCAAACTATTATTCTTATTGATTTTATTCTTCACAGTATTAATTGCAATTTCTATGCAACTAGAAGAGAAACAGAAGTGCTTCTATTTTTATAATCCATCATAGTTAATCTATATATATATATATCATGTCTCTGATATTAGTTTTTATTTACTAATTTCTTAATGTATTTGTTAACAGGAAATGTTGAATATTATTCCATGTGTTTAATAGCCCATATAAGAGATTGTTCCTATCTCTGTTATTTGCCATCTAAAATTTTCAGGAATGCTACTTTTAGAGATATTTGACATTTTAGGACTCCTGATTGAGACGCCTTCGCCATTGCTATTATTATTTTCCAAAGGTTGGTTTTTTGCTCTAAGTTTTAAGATCACATTCGATGTTTGATTGATGTTTATGATGCTAATTGAGGCTTTATATCTCCAGGTCAACCATCCAATTGAAACTGGTTCATTGAACAATGATCTATTGGTTTCTGTCTAGAATTTAGTCATTATTATATAATGAAAAGATAACAGTCTATTACCTTGTGCTGAAAATGTTGGTTGTTGCAACAAAATGCTATCTCCATTTTGTTGTTGTTGTTTCTTGCAGATTCTCAGAAACAAATTATTTGGCTTTTATTTATACAAAAAAATATATTTTTCTTTCTTAAATTAAAACTAAACTTAAATTATTTCTATCATTTAACTCTCTTCTGGTTTCTGTTTCCATTCAAATTATCATTTCTCTACTCCATGTGGTTTAGTGCAATATTATAATGCAGATTCTAGAGTTTGGAATCTGCAGATCAGAGCTCAGTCTCTGTTACTTGAATTTCTTATGAATTCCCGATCAACAAACCATTTGATTATTTATTTTAATCATTTTTCTATTTTTTTAAACTATTAATTCCCTTTCTTTGTTCAATTATAGAGTAAATGACTGTCATATACGCTGGTAGTTCTTTGAATATTTCAGTTTTAGAAGCTATTTATTATTTCTTAAAATTGATTCCTATTAAACTGGCATTGGTTATATTAGTGAAATGTCTTATCTATTCCTTTGAAATATGTATATATTTTTTATTTTTTTATTAACTTATTCTTTTTTTTTTTTTTTTACCATTAGCCTGCATTAATTTTTAGTAATGTAATAATCTTGCTTTTTGTGGATTTTTTTCCAAGAAAAAAACACATTCCTATATTTATTGTTTTGCCATAATCTTCATTAGTTTTCTATATTTATTTATTTATGGTAAATAAGTGAATTACTACAATCCTAGATGGTAATGCCATACACAAGTCCACAGACTAGTTTCTGATTATTGGCCATCATCAGTTAGGAACACTGGATTTACATCTACATCCATAAGTTATCTTTACCTTTTTTTCTATTCAAGATTAACAATCCAAGAACATTCTAAAATTTTGAGCTCACCTGGCCTTTGCTTATATAGTTGTACTGATCTGATACCAAATCAACAGATATATATTTTAGGGATCTCTGTTTTATGTTAACTGTGTGCATTTTTTATTTTGTAATTAGGATGGAATGTACCAAACAAAGCTTCATAAAATCTTCATGCTTTGTTTACTATATTAATTATTGCCTGCACTAAAAGATATAATGAATTGTTACCATAAGTATTTAGATATATGTTTATTATGTAAATGTATGCATAATAAGGGGCTGGTTTGGACTCAGTGCTAGAAGAGATGGTAATAGTTAGACAGTTGAAGTCTTAAACTGGACCCCCAAACAATTGTATAAGACCTAAAAAGAGACCATGTGTCAGATGGGTAGGTGAAATAAAAAGGTTTGCAGCTGTGATGTGGAAAAAAGAGACTAGAAATCAGAGAAACTAGGTTGAGCTTATAGCGACTTTCATTCTGCAATGAATCAAATGGTTGAAATGGATGATGATTATGTATAGCAAGTTTTCTTCTCAAAGTTATATTGCAATAACTAGATAATAAGAGATGACTATTAAATGGTGAGATTTGATCTTTATTGTAATAGTTTATCACTGTTTATTATTTCTATTGTAGTTTAATAAAACTTTAAAAAGATAAGCATTTTTATTATATACCATATAATAATTTAGATATTTTTTTAATTTAATACTTTCAATTAATGAAATTAAAGATTAATTAACAATAACATGTTTTGACCAGTGTGTAGGATTAATTGTAAAAGTTATTTATTTAATATTTGTATAATTTGAATTTCACTATAATCTTAATAAAATAAAAAAAACATTAAATAATCATGACATAGTATTGAAAGGTTTCTTTTTTGAGTAATTTGTAGATATGAAATCCTTGCATTTTTATATATATTCTCTCTTTTGTTTTTTTTTACCTTTTTAGTGAAGAAGAAAATGGCGAATCTCATTATTTCAGCAGTAAGCCTCAATTTGATGAATTAATGGATGGAATGGATCCAAATTATTATGAAGCCGACTTATTCCGGGCGATAGAAGAACAAAGGGAAGACATCTTGAAACATCTTGAGATTAATGAGCGGTTAACTAATAATGCTCGAGGCAATAAGAAGTCTTTTTTAGATGTAGAAAATGGTAAGGATCAGCTCAGTTTAACATATTATTATGATAACCTTACATTCAAGGAAAGTTTGGATTTGTAAGCTAATACAATTTAACTAAAAGAGAACAGTTTTGAGTTGGGATATTAAAAAAAAAATCACATATTCAACAAGAACAAAAAAATAAGTTTGGATGTGTGTGACCTCATTAGAAGTTATTATTAATTTTATATAATAATTCAAATTATGAAACATGGTTAATGTAAAATTAAAACTGTAGCATTAGCAGTTATATAATATTTTAAGGGAAATGCATGTGCATATAAGAAATGGGGGGGGGGGGCATTTACTCTAAGAAAATGTCTTATTACTGATCCAACAGTTTTAGGGATGATTTAAACCAATTTTTGTTATAGTTAAAATTAAGTAAAGGCAATTAAAATTCTGTAAAGTAATACTGGTTAAAATTCGCATTTATTAAGTTGTAAGGAGAAACAAAGAAATTATTGCATTTTTTTATGATGAGTTAAAGTTCTTTGTCACAAAATTGTTTACAATAATTGTAACTATTTCAGATATTATCTGTATAAGATTATGGAAATTAATTTATAAATGCAAAATTGGATATTATGAAATCAATTTTGTTTATAATGCAATATTAATAATTTTTTAAAGGTACTTTTACATTTTAAGTTTTAATTTCAGTTTTTATAAAATTAAAATATTTTTTAAAGATAAAAAAAAAAAAAGAATATAATTTAAATTATTTTCTTTCATAGTTAATTTGGTTAATTAAATAAGGGTAATTTTCTATTCTATCATGTCAGTCGCTTGATGGTGCTATTTATAGGCCCGGTAAAGTTATATGTATGTGTTTTTGCTTCACATTAACGCCATCAAGCAGCTGACACAATAGAATAGAAAAGTACCTAAAGAAGTCAATAATAGAGATTGTTATGTGGGGGGTTAGGAAATAAACTGCTTAGTTGAACTATAGGAGAATAGAGAAAGTATATATAAAAGATGAAAAATAACACCTAGTGATTGTTTTATAGTAATCGGTTGTTCTTGCAGTTGCAAATAAAGTAGCTGAAAGTAAAATTTAATCATTTGCCACTTCTATTTTAAAGTTATTAGGAATAAAATTTCTCCAAGAACTGGCAGGAGTTTTTCAAGAAAAAGAAGTGTCTTGAATTTAGTGGAGATAGTAAATGAAACCAGCATTGAGAATTACAATCAAGAAAAAGTTATTCATCACTGAATTTGAATTATAAGATGGTTTGTTAGTTGTCAACTTCATTTTATCATTATCACCGTCTGGAAATGTAGTGTAGAGAAATCTCTTATAATTTGCCTATTATCGTCTTCAACAGGGGTAGGTAGACTTTTGCAGTGCAAGAGCTCCAAGTGTCGGGCAATCCCCTATTTGTTTATTATAATATAATAATAATTATAAATATGTGATGTTCCATGACTTGGCATTATTACATCTTAATAAATTGAAAATTTTTTCTATATGTTGTCTGATAGATCTATAGGAAATCTGTATTTCTTTAATTGCAGAAATAATTTCATTTTTGTTCTTGAATCACTGACTTTTAGAAATGCTTTTTCTTTTTTTATCATTTCTCCATCTGCGAAAGATTTATGTTTTGTTAACACATAACTCTTAAAAAATGATGCAACTGTTGCAGATTTAGGTATAATAATGGATTTAATAAAATATAACTATTGGCTGGCTAATTGTGACTTAAATTCTTTGAACTTTTTTTGTGTAATTTCCTTTTTAACAGACAATTTTTATCAAAGCTTGCATTCATGGCTTTAAAATATTTTTTAATGCATGACATATGTAATGCACACATTTTGCATTCACCATTGTCAAGAAAAACTCTTCCCACTCTGGTTTTAAATTGTATGTTTTTCTTATTTGCACTTGTTTCAGAAATTACAGTATTTTTAAAAATATGGTAAAAATACTATTTTTTTTACAATAAAATATTTAAATCTATGTTGGCCTGTCATAAGAAGAAACACAGTTATTATCAGCTTCATAACGCTTATATACTGCCTGTTATGCCTTTGTGTTGAGCAGTGAATATATTATAGTTGATGAATTTGTACTCATCATATGCATTGTGAATTTTGAATGAACGCATGCATGTCCTCAGACACTTTTATTAGCTAGCTTGCCTGGCTATACAGATCTGCTTTAATTCTGAAGAGCCAATTTTGACTTGTAGAAGCTATACACGTGCGAAAAATATATATTCTTTATGTATGGCTATCTAATCCAGCATAGTGTGGAATCATTCACCGTTATTTTCTCTTAATTCAGGCAATTCTAGGTAGTTCACTAGAGTATCGCAGCCCACCCTTGATTCACGAGACAACTATCTTTTTCAGTCTGTTGCCTATTTAATAACCAAAGATCAGTGAAAAAATGAAAATCTCACACAACTAATAAAAATAAAAATGATGTGATGAAGAAAATTAAGCTTCAGAGAAATAAAATTTATCCAAGTTACTGTAATTGAAAGATAGATGTGAAAAGCCCAAGATTTGGAAGAGACTTTCTAACTAGATAGATTAATCATCATTGCCTATGCTTTACACAAGTTGTTAAAATAGTAGCCAAGTAGTGCCACCCAATGCAAGTCATAGTAATCATAGACTTATAGTTAACTAAATAAGTAAAAGGTAGCTGGTGGAGAGTTGCATTAGATCCTAAAATCTAGGTGCAGTCCTCTGGGAATATAATAGTTCTCACTAGTGAAAACCACAAGCTAAAACTGGTCTGAATATTAGATGAGTAAATACTAGATAGGGGGATTTGTGCATAAACCTTACAACATCCATTGATCACTATGGCTTTCATTGGGTGGCATTATTGTATGGAGAGTTGGATACTGTTTACATGGATTGATCTGACTAGTAGATACTTGTTTGGCACAATGTCCAAAGCAAGAATTATTAAACTTAAGCAAGGCACAGTTAAAAGAATAGTAAAACAAAACTAAATCAAATTGAAAATATAAGAATAGTGCTATAGTCCCACTGAAAATTTGGTAAGGCGTTTAACTCAAATATTTTAAGGTGCTAGCATTTAATTTATACAAATGATCACACTATAATGGGTTAATGTACACATTTATATATGTGCTCATAGTGTAAGGATAACTTAACATCTTTGATACATAATAAAATGTAATTTGTATATATTTCGATTTTTATTATTATTATAATTTGTTAATTCATGAAATTAATGAAAAATTGGAAAATAGTAGCTCTATTTGTTCATTATTCAATTCTCAACTTGATTGTAAAGCATTGTGGGCCATTTGATGTATATAAAAGAGTTACAAATACTCCCAAGTCGTGCTTACAATAGATCAATTGTTTAAGAAGTAGGGATAAGCAAAACAGTCCTTGGAATACAGAAGGTATGATTTACACTAGCCACTATTATCTTATGGTAGGTCCAGATGAATGAATAATAGTAATTAGGGAAATAGAACATATTCATTAATATTATTTCATTGAGGTCATAGTTTGAGAAATTATTAATGATGATAGGTAGTTCTGGCTACGTTCTATGTACTGACCAATATTGTTTTTGGTTTTTTTTAAATTTGAGTTAATTCTTCTTTAAATTATCATATTTCTCCCATGTAGAATTCAAGAGTATTTTTAAGCTGTTTTTTTATAGTTTATATTACTTAAAAGGAATCTGTTTCTTTTTCATCTAGTCATAAAGTCCATTACAAATATTAATTAAGTCTCTTAAACTTTTTGTCTCTATAACTTTTAGAAATTTAACTGGAGTCTTTTCATACTATGTGTTATCCAACCTTCTTACAATTTCCCTTCTTTATCAATAAAATGTGCTTCAGTATTATCTATTTTTATTTTTGTTTTCATTCAACAAATCACTTAATCCTATTAACCACTTAATAAATATTATATTTTTTTATTAGATCAATCTTTTTTATTCCTAATCTACCAAATGTAGGTATTTTGTTGTTACTTTTAACTTATAATGATTGTGATTTGTTCATAATGGTTTAATTTTGTTTTAGAACAAGTCTTGTAAGTGTTGAGTTAATTAGTAAAACTTGATAACATGGCATATATTCTTATTATATTTGGCTTTAAGATTGTCGACTGCAGCACATAATATATCAAGGGCCAAGCTATAATCTGGTAGCCACATAATTATATAAATTGTTTAAAGAAATAAACACAAAAGTTTAATAATAAATTCAAGAGTTTATTTAATCTGAATAACAATATTAGTAGATAACATTAGTAAATCAACTGGCTAATTGCTAATTGAACATATGATCAATCTAGATCACATAACACTTCATATCTCTGTAGATAATTAATGTATAAAAATTTCTTTACAGCTAGTTCTGTATGCACCTTATTGCTCTCACACATCTCTTGAGATAGTCTAATTAGATTATGACTTAAAACTCTTCTTGACTGCTAATATTGACTTACCCTATACTTAGAGTTCTAATCTGCTTTCAGCTCTTGCTTTTTTCCGTTCTCCCTTCATTTTTACCACTTCTCTAGACGCTAGAGACTGAACTGACAGAACACCATTTTAAGTTCTCCAGGTATTTTTATTCACTTTATTAATTTGCATAAGATTAGGCTTTATTGACATGCAAATTAGCCTGTTGCTCTTGCAGTAAATTAATTTTTTTTTCTGTATATCTTTATTCTTTCTGGAGCGCTTTTAACACTAATTATACTGACCAGCCTGCTCTCACACACATGCAATTTTATTAATAAAGATATATATCCACATCCAGTCAGTATGCAACAACTCTCAAAGTTTTTGTTGAGTAATAGTTAGTTTTTAATTGAAATTGCCTTTATCCAATTGGCTGAGTTGAAAATCACTAGCATTTGAAATTTTCAATTCATTAACTTACATACCATAATAAAAATAATACACAGATAACAATAAAATAATTTCTTCAAACCAAATAACCCAAAAAATTGATTGTTTGAAGATTTTGGAATGACATTTTGTGTTTGTTTATTTAGTCTGTAGTTATATAATTAATTTTAGATTAAATACGAGTACAACTTACTGCTATTGATTGATTTACATTTTTTATTGTTTAAATATTAATTGATTTTTACAAATCTTTTTCTTCTAGCCATTGTATTCTATATGTATTGATATAAAAGCACCCACAGATATATATATACATTTTTTTTTATAAATATCCACATTGTTATTCTTGGCTAGCTGTATGTTTTTCTCTTTTAAGTTTTTTGTTTGTACTCTTCTCTGTGTTTGTGCTATTTCATTTGATTTTTTTCACTACCTCTATAATTATGATAACAACGATAGCTGTTTTTGCTTTTAATTTTATAATTCACTACATTCATAATGTTTTTTTTAATTATAATTATTGTTTTAAAAAATAACTCCATTTATTTTTTGCTAGAATTTAAATTGCAGATTAAGTATCACTTTTCTGAACAGTAATAATGGAAATTACTAAATAAGACAAAAATCAGGATGATTAATGGACCAGTGTATTTTTTTCATTTAATATTTTGGACTAACAGTCTAATTACTTGGCATCACTTAATATGTATTCATTTTAGAAGCAGGTGAATCTCCTAACATCTTTTATATTAAATATAATTAACCAACTTGCCAGTTTAAATCAGGATGTAAAGCATTTTTTTTTAATTTGATGTTGAACTTCACAAATGTCTTTGCCCAAAGTTTGGCATTTTAATAAAAAGCTCAAGAAGCATTCAAAAGTCATTTCATTTTCATCTGATAAAGATGTGACATCATACAATATGGTTAATTAAATTTAATGTAGACAATGCCAAGAGATTTAATTGCTTTTTAAAATTATTATTTTTAGTTTACTAATGCATTATACATACTAAAAAGCAGAAAGAAATATATTTGAAATAATGTCATTAGTAGCAAATCTTCCTAGTTATATTTATCTCTATGCACATTTCATGAAATCACAAACCTTTACATAACATTTAATCTTATATTGCCATTGATTTCTCAGTGGGCTAGTCAAAATATTAATGATCTAAGCAACTTTAAGTGCTTAACAATTAAAATATCTTTGAACAGATTATTTTTTGAATTGTCTAAGGAAAAAATTCTTGAAAGCGCTGGCACTCAGTCTGTTTCCTAAAATTTTACATATAGTTAGTATTATGTAGAACATTCACCCATAAGTTCATTTTATCTAAATGTTTTCACTTGTAATTAGATACTTGAGTTTGCATCTTTTTTTTTTAATTTAGAAATTAGGTTTGGTGATAAACATATTAGGCATAAAAAAATTATCTCGATTTGATAGAAATAAATTTCAGACATATAAAATATAATACAGAAATTGATTTATATATAATTGATGTCGGCTCATAATTGATTGGGTTTCTATGATTTTTTCTGGGTAGTAATTAACTCATTACTATTCAAATAATTACATATAGGCTTTTATAACTGATGTAAGAACTTAGCTGTGATAGGTCTTTTTTGTGGTACAAAAGAGTTTAGATTACCTGACATTTAATTCTGAAATTTTTAGAACATTTTCAAAAGTGTATAATTATTATGAAAAAAACAAAGGAAGTCTATTGATACTATTGTTAATTGTTGAAGTTTGATGACATTTTGATGGATTAATAAATTGTATATTAAAATTGAATTTCACATCTAATCAGAAGCAACGTTAAAGACAAACATTTAACTAACACCATTCAATGAAAATGACATTAAACTTTCACTGTTAATAATAATAAAAATGTTCTTTAACCATTTTTATTTCCTTTAAGAAACATTAGTGAATTTAAACTTTCATATGACAACAAGACTTAACAAAGATAAATGGGTATGTAGAGGAACAGTTAACTTACCATTTAAGCAG